>VZRL01000444.1:804731-1233428 GCA_013397895.1 Origma solitaria | reverse complement strand
CCCCCCCCCCCGCCCCCCCAGTATTATAGGGGACACACCAGAAGAACAGGCATTGTTAAGAAGCTATTAACAACCAGTTTGGAGCCAGTTTTGTCATCGGATTCTTAATTACAGGGAGACAAACCACACCAAATCATCTAAAAGGTTGGATTTGTATAGAAGGAATCCTGCATTAACCCTGAAAAAGGAAGAAAGGAAATGTGCAGCCCCAAAGGACATCCAGTTCATGCAGATCCAGTTCCTTCCAACTTTGCTGATGAACCTTTTAAGACCAAAGAGACCCTTAGTAAAACCAGGGATAAATCTAATTGCTTTTTAAGCATATGAGCTGGCTAGGCTTTGCCCAGAGGTTGTTAATGAATAATTTGAACTACTGAAAGCCAAAAGAGAGTTTATTTCTTAACCCTGTAACTACAGTAATTGTAATTAAGTGGTAACCTGGGAAAGTCTGTTCCCAGCAACCTGCTAAGGCAAAGCAGAGACTTAATGTTTAAACAGGTGATTAACCTTGTCATAACTTTCGTCTTGCACTCAGAGTACAGTTTTAACCAGTACCCAAGGCACTTTGCCAGCCCATGTTGATCACTGGCACAGCACAATTGCTGTGCACAGAAGTGCATTCTGTACTGCACTATTGGATTATTTATGCTATGGAAGCAGCTGGTGACTCTGGTCAAGGTAAGACTGTACAAACTCACAAGTCTGACAGCTGTCCAGTGTAAGACCCCCTGAGCAGGGGTAGGGAGTGTCTCCCTAGGCCACACAGAGTGTCTGGAGCAAGCACCCTACTAACACAGCTGCCTATTCCAATCATCACATCTGCCCTTGCGATGCTGTCCCAGACAGGCACGAGGATTCCCAAATTCCAGCTTCTATGATTGGTTCCTTGTAAACAAATCTCTATTTAGAACACTGTAGTCAGCACAGGTATAGATAACAAAAAGCCCTGTACTGTTCCTTTGCTTACATGTCCTCTTGAGACATTTTGTGTTGTTGCTATGACTTGGCAGAATTTGCCACAGAGCATTTCTCAGCTACATGACTGTGCCTTCTCAAGACAGGTACTGGCTTCCACCTGACAAATACAGCTCCCTGCCTGACCTGGTGCCAGAATTACCAACCTCACCTCCTCTTAATAACTGGGAACAAGAAGCAAAAACTGTTTGGTGTAAATTTAAGGGTAGTGCAGCATTCTCACTTTTAGGGGTCACAGGGTACCAGATAAGCACTCTCTTAAAATGAGAGGCAAACCCCAGGGTTGCAAGGGCTGGTGATTTAGGAGTAGAAATGTGTCCAGACAGTTCAGTGGAGTTTATTTTAAAAATTATATCCTCTGAGGCTGCCTGTAGCAACTGGCTGTTTTACAGATGGCCCTTTGTGTCCCAGTCCTAAAGGGAAAATATAAATTATACACAGTTCTGGCCACACAGACCAAATTCAAGTATGACTTGGATCCTACTCTACCACTTGGCATGATTCAAGAATGATGCAGGTAATCAATTTTTGTCTTCAACAATGCAAAACCAAACCAAACCCACACATCCCAAAAACAAGATGATTCATCATGGCTATGTGTGAGGACAAATCCCCAAGCCAGCAAAGCTGCACAGGTAAAAACCAATACAAGGGAAGAAATGTTTTGGCACAGAAACAATTTTAGTGTTCTTTGTGATCATCTCTATTAATCAGTATACACATAAACGGGCTCTGGCTCCCTGTCCTACACATGACAGAGGTCCACTTTCACATTAACCTGCAATATTGTGCCCTGGAAGTGTCCATTGGCAGGTTTCATAAAAACTGAACATAAGTAAATAGGGAATCAATTCGCTCTGCAACTTTCATGTTTAAGAAAAAAACTAGCCAGTTGATCAGCTGGGGTACAAAAGAGTTAATTAAAAAAAAAAATAAGGCAGAGCACAAAACATGAAAGGATAATCCTTTAAGATTATGAAGGTTTTGTGTAATGCTTAATTTTAATCAATATATAGGACTAGACAAGGATCATCCTCACAAAGGATGACATAAAAGGATTAGTGACTTCCATCCAGCAGAAAACCGCTCAGAGACATGGTTGTTAGAGTTTGGAATTGTTTCTTCTCCAAATAAGATTTTAAAATTCAAAAGAGATTATAAAGAGAGATACAGGTAGAAAAGAGGGTGGCTTTTATTTTCCCTATTTTTTTCAAGATGCAAAGTTAAAATGCAAGTCAAGAGATTTAAGAACATTAGTGTAGAGGTACAGAAAGGGTAAGATCCCACAATACTTGTAAGACTGTTTCTTTTTCAGTTGTTCAACATAAATAATTGTATCATCCTTCATTAAGACAGCTTCAAATATGTTTTCCTTTCAGGCTTCAGTTCTTAGAGTCCCTTTCTCAAGTTTCCAGCCAGGTTATGCCAGCTATACTCTTTGAAATGAAAACTGAGATTCAGCTGATCATACAGTTCTCTGAATGGGACTCAAAGGAAAAGGGATAAAAATACACCTGAAGCAATGGTATTGTCCAACATACAGGCTGCACAGCAGTGAAGAAGTGATCAGAGACAGACAGTAACAGACTCTGCTAGCCCCTTTTTCATCATCTCTTTCCCTTTGTGGAAAGTAAAGTATCGTTCTTTATGCACACAGCCGCTTCCCCAGACTTTCTTGTGTGCTGTAATCACTTCTCTTGTTCCGATGTCTCATCCCCACATCTCCTTGCCTCTTTTCAGTACTTTCATCCTCTCCCCTTCATTCTCATTCTTTCTGTTTCCTACAGTCTCTGTTCCCAAGTTCCACCCCCCGACACCAGCAGAAGGGTATAATTTCTCAGTTTCCTGTTCTTCTATTAGTTATGCCACTGGTGAATCATCCTAATTGCAAAGAAAAACATACTCCCCATCATTTGTAAATTTGGTTTACAAATCTGATTGAGTGATAGGAACAAATATTACATAAAATGAATATGTAGAAATTAGCTAGCCACTGTGAACAACGCTAAGGCTGCTCATACAGACAGGGATATCCGGTAGGAAATCATAGGGTACATATCCCGGTATCGTGTTTCACAGTGCCAGTCACAGCTTACAGCCAAAATGCGATCTGTTTCTGCAGACAGCTATTAAAACTGTCTGCTCTTCTATAAATGCAGATACAAACGTCTCAACAGATCTGTGGGTGTTTAACAGAACAGCAAACAGAACAAAGAGAACTGCTGTGTTCAAGCAAGGTGCTTGGCTAGAAAGAACAGCTCTCTCCTACACCAACTCAGTCAAACAACTATCAAAAGAAGCAATGAAGAAGTGATCAGAGGCAGACAGTTAGATGATAAATATGGATGTACATTAGACAGAAACTTGTCAAAGTCCCCAGAAAGTGGAATAGGGTGGCACAAGTGGTTCAGATTTCAGCATCAAAGTCAGGAGTCCCACATCCCACTGGGCAACCTCCACTTACGCACTGGTAAAATCAGGAAAATGCCATTTACTGTTCCTTCCAGGGACATTGTTAATTAATTAATTCTTAATTAAGTTTGCAAAATACAAATATTCTCAACTGAAAGAAACTGTAAAAGGGAAATTATTGTTAGGCGGATAAGAACTCTTGCCTGGAGAAAACCTTTGGGTGTATTTTCTCATTAACGCTAATGGAAATTAACAGCTTAGTGCAAGCCAAGCTGAAAATAAGATAATTTACATTTGCATCTTAACTACATTTGTTTCATTACTTATTTAGGATCACTGGAGCATGCAGGAAGGTGAGTCTCAGCACTTCAAGCTATGGTTTTTGAGTGTTCCTATAGGCATAAATAGATCCCAGTAAAATCTATGCAATTGTTATGACAATCCTCTCCTTACAGCATCACACACAGCAGCATGCAGAGCATGCTTTGCTAAAGAGATACACCAACCAAGCAGAGAACACGAGACAACAATCACCAGAGGCCAAAGACTACCTCCAGAAAAGAAACCTGGAGCCTGTTCAGAAAGGACAAAGGCAGAGAGGTGCATGTGGTGTTTGCATTTAACTCCAGCCCAAAATTGCAATTCTGAGAGCTTTTGTTGCACCCTGGACACATCCAGATATGTTTGAGACCCCAGCTTTCCCTGGACACCAACAGAATTTTCCTCCAGTTACATCCAACTGCCTGTTCGGTCCTGACAGACGCAGAGCTGGCACCTCCTGCCTTACACTCCAGCCCTGGTGGGGAGGGACTCACCCACACAGAGGGACACAGAAAGCAGTTGTACCAACCACCTCTGAACAAAAGCAGAAGAGGAGGACCAGTTTTTGCAGTTTCACCTGGAAGGAGCTATGTTACCTCATGGGAGCTGTTCCTGAGAGATGGCAAGTGCACTCTTCTCAGGGGATCAGCCACCTCAACCCGCAAACATGAGGGTCCCAGCCTGTCCTTTCCCACTCCAAGCAGAGGAGATGAGAAACAGGGAACCTTCCCACCCCAAATCTCAGGTGAGCACCCTAATGCTAGACTACGGTGGTGGTTTCTGTCTTGGCCTTTCCTAAAGCCCAAACAGTATATAATGGAAGAGCTTCAAGAGAGAAGTGAAACAGCCCACCCCAGGACACAGAACCCCAGGAGCCTTTCAACCCCCACTCACAACAGCAGAGCATATGACCTGCACGTGCCTTCGCTGGACAGGTTGTGGGTGACCACACCAGCAGCTCCAAGTCTGAATTCCTCGTGCCAGTCTGAGCTCTCTGTATTTCATACATGAAGTTACTCTTACCTTTAACTAATTTCCTTTGCCCCATGGTCCAGGGGCATTCCCTGGTTCTCCGATGACAGCAATCCGATACAACTACACCAAGTAAAGTGGGGAAACCACCTTTAAATGTAAAAATACTAATTTTCCCTATGTTAAGATGTTGCTTATGAATGGTAAGACCAGGAGCAGCAAGAAGAGTATGAAGTTTACAAGAACATTGTGTTAAACACAAGGAATAAACCAGAAATCTCAACAGAAGCTTCCAGAGAGTCTCTCCCACAAATCACACACTTTGAGAGAGTTACTTACTTAGTGAAAACATATGAGCAGGATTAGATCTTCAACCACGAACAGGGGTTTTTATATTTCCTTCTAAAATGCAGAAATTCAAAACTTTTTTTTTTAATTACTTTTTTTTTTTTTTTTTTTACAGACAGCCATCTGTAGCACACTTTCCATTTTTTCTATTTTAATTCCAAAGAATGAGGGGCCAAAATTGTGCACAACAGGAATCATGGGAATTTAGAATAATGCATGCTTTCTTTGCCTAACTTCTGAGGGTATTCAAGAGTTAATGTCTTCTGCATTTTCAATTACGATAATGGCAAAAGCTGCATAAGTCAGAGCAGCATATATATTTTACTAAGGTATAATTCCAGGAAAGTCATATTTTTGTAAGAGTGATTTACCACACCAATTTATGCCTTTACTCTTAATTAATCTGTCTGAGAAAGATGTCATCTGTTTTGATGAATACGATAATCACCAGATTTTGCAGGCTATGATAGACTGATAATAGCAAAAAGAATTACTTGTGCCACCTCACCCAAACACAGTCACCTGTTCTTTGCTAAGAAAATACACATCAAGAAAGCTGTGAATAAAGCTGTGGAACAGAGACACTGTCAAGCACAAACTTCTTCCATGAACAATCTCCCAAACCCCCTGAGCTCCATGCTGGGTCCCAATAACTTCTGGAGGCAGAGCCCAGGTGCTGTGGGAGGGCAGTTCCCTGACCCCAGAGGAACTGGTGTCACTGTTCCTTAGAAAGCACAGAACAGTGTGAGAAGAGTTCCACAGGAGACCTTGATGGGACACAGAGCAGGCTGAAGCATGGGCTCTTCCCCTCCTCTCCATAAATCCACACTGCAGTACCTGCAGCTTGGCAGAGCACAAAGCCATAGGTCCCCCAGGGCTGCAGAGCCCCTGGAAATGTTCCTGCAGCATCGTGAGGGCCAGGTGGGACCTCCAGGAGCAAACACTTCCACATGACACACTGACATGGTCTCTTGATATATTGCTTCTGGGGTTTGGCCTTCCCTCATCACCCTCCCGCAACAACAAACAGCTGCACAGCTCTAAGCAGAGTGAAATATCATCTGTCATCACACTAACCTTTCAGGGCCTGCCCTCTTTCTTGCATTAAATCATGCTCTGCAATTTTGTCCAGATTTTTTGGGGAAACATTTTTGTTTCTAAGCCAGTTCACAAGTTAACTTCCCACACTGGGAGAGGGGCTCATATCCTGTGATAACACTGCCATGAAACAGAGAAAATTTTCAAACCTCTTTGTCCTTCTCTGTGCCCAGCCAGGGGGAAAACACCAGCTGCATTGTGCAAACAGACTTCCACGAAGCCATATTGGCTATACACGATACACTATCCGCTATACGCTAAAGAAACACAACACAACAACCACACCAACAAAAACCCCAAATCCCACGACTCTCCAAGACCATGAATTAGTTACCTTCCTGCAATCACTCTCAAATCCAGATCACAAGCTGATTTGGAGAGATCTCTTTCCTAAAGAATCTGTTTAATTGTTAAGTTGCTGTCCAAAACAGCATTTATAATTCAGAGTTGTGCTGAGCTTGTTTCCATATATTATCAGGTACAAAATGCAGCTCTCTGCTGAACCTTCCAAGCAGAAAGGAGGCTGCAGAGAATGGCAGATGAGAGGAGGCAGCAGGCATAAACTTGTGCACTGTGAGACCCACTGCAGACTCATTGGGGTAAAGAATAACAGCCAAGGATGGAGAGAACTGCCCCTCCACCAGCAGCAGTGCCTCCTCACTGCAGACACACTGCCTGCTGTCAGAAAAGAGAGGCTGCGAAACTGCCTTCCATCAGCACTGTAAGTGCCCCCAGCTGGGCCTGAGCCTCTTCAGCCCATACGGGCACCTCACACCTCTCTGGCTGAAGCAACAGCCCCAGGAAATCTGATTAATTGTTCTCTTGGGAAGCACCTGGTGCTCAGCCTGGAAAACACGGCCCTGAATCCTGAACCAGCATTCAGCAGCAACTGAGCAACACCAACCCAGCCAGCAGAGCATACAGCCAGAGCAGCAGGGATTTGGAGCAAAAAGCAGCTTGGTTCCACAGCCAGTTGCCTTCATTACAAGTGGCTGCACACACAGGTGCTGTCAACCAACTGAGGACCACGGGAGAAACATCTCCAACCCCAGAGGCAGCAAAGAGGAGACTCCTGAGTCTCCTCCTGGACAGCACAGAGCAGCAGTGCTTAAGTGAGAAGGGCCAATTACTTCAGAGATGGTGGGACTGTGCTGGTGCACACAAGTCTGATTGTTCTACAAGACTAGTACAAAAGGTTTTTCTCTTCTGCAAAAGTAGGAAAAAATTTCAGAACTAGAGAGACAAAGTCTGCAATAGCATGTAGCATCCATTTTAGGAAGAGAATCATTGAAAATGCAAACAGGAAGAAGTCATCTCATACCACAAAAGCACCTCAAAGAACAATCCAGAAGACACATGAGTAGGCCCCTCCACTTCCCACTATCTTACCACAAACCAAAGAAAGCACTCAAAAATACAGAAGTGAAAAAGGGAAATCTTAAACAGTTTTTTCCTACCTGGATCATCACCAGTGGTCTGCTCAGCAAGGAGGGGATGAGCCAAGGATGACAACCAGGCAGGCACAGGGCAGCATCCTCTTCCTCACAGCGAGCACAGGAGCAGTGCAGGCCCCTCAGCCTACAGGGAGCACACGGGCTCAGGGGCAAGCCAGAAAATCAATTTAACAGGACAAGGCCACAATCAGCCAAGTGTGAGCACAGACAACGAGCTGGGCCCGGGCCTGAACTTAACTGCAGCTCCTGAGCCCCCTCAGAGACAGAGCTCAGCCTCAGCCCGGGCCCAGCCCAGTCTCAGCTCAGCCTCAGCCGGCTCCCAGGCTGCAGCTGCACCTCATTACACCTTATTAATCACACCTGGCCTTGATTAGAAGCAGCCAGGGCCTGGGAGCTGCGAGCTGATTGTGGCTTCTCCCAAAGGTTAGCACAGCCATGAAGAGAGCATGGGGCCTGACACAGAACTCCCTGAGGAAGACAAAAGGGGACACACGCTGGTGGAAGTCAGAGAAACCAGCATGAAGTGTTTTGATCCTGAAAAGGAAGAGAATCAAACTCCTTCCTTCTTCCTGCTCCCTCAGGAGCCAGGTTTCTGAGGAGAGATAATTAGCAAGTGAGTTTTATCCACATAAACCTTCTTGCCTGTTTTGTCCGTCTGACAGCAGACTGGCAGCAGGAGCAGTGCTGGGAGGCTGTGCTGTGTCCAGAGGAGCACAGTCAGTCCTCACACATGCTCACAGCCCCTCAAGGTGTCTGCTGCAAACACAGGATTTTACCTAATCAATACAGTTCGCTCCTGTCCCTCATTCCCCTGCGAGGACTCCAGAGCCCCACACTGCTCCTGCAAAGCAAAACCCACGCCATACTCAGTCTGCCGCCAGCAGCAGCTCCACTTGGCAGGAGCCAGGGGCAGGGCGGGCTACAGCATCCAAGAAACAGCAGTATGTGACACACCTCACTCAGTAATTAGTCTTACTTCATGTGAAGATTCTGCACAGGGATTGTAAAGGATTCAGAAAAGCAACAGATATTAAAAAAATGATCAGTTAAGAGTCACACAGCTTGATCATAGCCTCCACAGGTAACCATCTATAACACTTTTTTCTGATCATCTTATAATGGTCTATAAACACACACTAGTCACGTAATAAAAATATTAGACATTTCTTTCTCATTAACTTATTACAAATGGAAATCCTTCATAAAAAGGAATTTTGCACTTATTCAAATCTGCAACCTTGATTTCCACTTTTCTTTTTTAACCACCACTTATTTTAATAAAAGGGACATTAACTATTTTGCTTCATTTCTTTTGCTCATTGGGAAGTGTTCAGCTACATCTTTCTTCCTGCGCAGCAGAGCGGAGCAGGATATAGCACAGCACATTAGGGATGGCACTTACTGAGGGAATTGTTCTTCCTCCCTGCTCTCTTTGCAGAGAGAAAACAGCTGGTCCCAGAGGCCTGTGCTGGGAGACAGCTGGAAAAGGCAGGCAGGGGGCTGCAGGCAAGGGCAAGAATCTGCCCTTGAACAGGTAATAAAGTCCAAGGCTGTGCCTTGCAGGCTGCAAAATTTCCACTCAGTGGGGATTTGGGAGCAGGTGGTGGCAGCAGAAATCTTCAAAGTGAGTAGAGGCACAGGGAGCAGCAGATTAGCATTAGTGATCCTGGTGGCTTGTAGTGCCTCCAGAGCTTCCATATTTTCTGGAGGACTGGGTGGGCTGAAATCACTCCTATTCCATGAGAATGGGCAAGGACCACTCTCAGCGTTCCTGATGATATTCTGTGCTGAAATACCCTCCCTCATCCTCTTCATTTAATGTCTACCCTGCTAGCCAGGCACCTGATTAAACAATGATTTTCCTGCTCAGCCAAGAGCGGGATGTCACGCCAAGGTGGCTTCCTTTGACACCATTAACAGTAGAAGAACTTGTATAATGGGATTCCTCTTCAGAGGCCCTGGATCTGACTGCTCCTGAGTGGAATTTTTGGACAATAGTTCTTTCAATCACTTTCATCCCAGCCTTTTTACATTCCCTCCCATCTACCTTTTAAAAATCCAATATTTCTGTGTTGCTGCCTTTGAACATTTCCTCCTAAGTACCTCAAACAAATCCAATGGTATAATGACCATTTTCCCTCAGATGAAGGCTGTATCTTTTGTCACTTAGTGTTCATTTCCAACCACTATGGCTTCTGATCTTATCGATTGCTTAAGAAAAAGCAGCAAGAAAACAGTCCTGAAATAACCACCAGAAACATTCATCCTTCCCCAGTCATTCTGTAATTCTTAATCTTAGTCAATAGTGGAGTCATTAGAACCCTCCTTGACTCGTTATGAACTGCAGAAACATTACATGCTCTGCTCTCACTTGTCATCTTGCAGCTCTGTTACAGACTCTCCTTATCTCTTTCCATCATTTTTATTTTTCTCTTCCAGTTCTCTTTATTAGAGCAGCCGAGTCTGCCTGCTCTGCTTTTACTGCAGACCTGCTCCCAGGCTCACACATTGCTATTCCCCCTCCTTTCCTGCGAAGCTTCCCTTTTCCACAGGCTCTGGTTCATGGCGGTAGGAGTGCAAGAGCACCTGCTGTGGGCAGTGTGACCTCCACACGTGTGTGCTTTGCTGCGTTGCTTGCCCCCCAGATCCAAACACTGAAATCACGCTGGGATCAGAACAAAGCCTTTATCACTGTAAGAAGGAAAAGATTTCAAATGCTTTAAGAAGCAGTGTATAGCATACAGGAGTTTAATCATGCTCAGAGAGAATGCTGGCGCTTCGACAGTGTGCTTACTCACACACTGCATTTAAGGAGTATGCTGGGACTGTTCTCATATTTAGCCAGAGGGAACTCACCATGGGACTGAAACGATTTCAGATGTATCAAGTCATTCATACCTGACATCTCATACCTGTATGCATATCAAGCAATTTCCTTCCAGGAAAAGAATCTCCACTGATATCATTCAGACTGCTCAAAAAGAGTCAATTGCTACTTCAGGTCATCACCTTTTGGCTCACTAACCAATTTATGGAAAGCTTGCATTGCTTTTTCTTGTGTTTAAAATACAACATAAGGAGAATACCAAACCTTGAATATGTTTGCTCTTTGTGAGAATAATGTATGTAAGTGTGTAATTTTAGGTTAATAATTGCAATTCTTAATTATTTTCTAGTCTAGAAAATCAGACCTTATTTTATTATCTTCAGAGATTAAGTTGAAATTGCTTTAATAATGAAATCCACTTTTCATTTGTATTCTGTTTCTTCTGCACTCTCATCAGCGATTCATAATTTAAGAATCAGGAATGATTAATGGCTGGCTACACTGCATAATGCTGTTAAGGAACAATGGTGTAATTCAGAAGGTTTGGAGGCTCCTCTCATGCCATGTTCCACATGTTAACCTGCATTGAAACTAATCCACTTCATCCAAACTCAGGAGGAAGAAGGCTGTGGTCCAAAAACCCCACTGGAAATGATGTGAACTTACTAGAGGAAAAGCGCAGCAAATATCATGAAACAAAAATTAAAAAGAAAAGCAGACACAGTGTTGGGATTTAATGGCAAGCTGGCAGAGAGCACCTAAAGCTTTCATCTCATCGTTTCCAGGTCTGGTTGAGCTTGTGTCTCATTGCATGGTGTCTAACAGAGATAAACTGGAAGGCAGCAGGGAGTGCTGGGAAACACTGAGTACACAGCTGGGCAGCTCCTTGTCTCTCAGACATAGCAGTGCCCCATCCTCAGCACAGCATCCTGCAGCAGGGGCAGGAGCCTCTCCCTGCAGAATGTGAGGTGCACAGAGGCAGCCACAATGAGCTCTGCTGGTTCTTCAGGGTTATTTTGATGATGCCTTGTCATTCGACCTTGGGATCAAATTATAACACCTTGTAATGCAATTTACAGATGCAGGCCCTAAAATGGAACATCAGCACATTCCAGTCTGTGCTCCTGAGGAGTTCCCTGGATTCCTCCAACACTGCAAAAAGTCATGCATATGTTCAGCTTTTCCTAGGGGACTTGCCCTACCTGCTGCAAAACCAGATTTCAGCCCAAGCCCTCTGAATTTGCACAAGTGGGGCCTGGGAGCCTGAGGACTGAATCTCCTGATCTAACAAATCTGATTTGACAAAATCTAATGATCTTACGAATCTGTATGACAGACACTGACCACTGAATCCACCTGGGCAGTTTGGGTGAGGTGAGGGTGGCCAGGTCAGGGTCTGATTTTGCTGCAGCACTTTTACTAAAGCTTGGCCATAAGGAAGGAAGGGCTAGGTTATTGTATACATATCCATCATGCAGCAAACACACTGCAGGTGTTGTAGTTGCTCTGCACCCAGCTGTGAACAAACAGTTTGAGATTCCACAGTACTTGTTTTGCTTACCAGATTCTTTATTTCTACTGACTGTCACCCTAAGAAAACTTCTTATCTCCTTATTTTCCCACACCAGTAGAAGCACTCTCCTCTCTCCATAATACCCAGACTATAAATAAACTTTCCATAAGGAAACACCAAGCTCAAGAATTTTCCAGACACCCTTCCTGTTAAGAGCCTGCCCACATGGAGGGTGGAAGAAGACAGGACAGAGCTAAATGCAGTGCTGGTTTGAAATCTACTGGAGAAGCTAACCTTGATTTGCAAAATAGTGGTGGTGATAGCTGGTAAAAGTGGAGAGTTGTTATTTACCTTGTTAAGGATTTGCAGAGCCAAGGAACACAAGAAGATTGGTAACAGCTGAGAATACAGATTACAGCGGGAGTATTGCCTCACTCTTTTGGCTCTTTAGGCAATAAGCAATGACTAAGTCCTTTGCTCAGGAGACATTTGATTCAGTTTTAATAAATTAAATTTTCTGAAAATTAAGAAAGGGATTAATTTCTTATTTAGTTTTCAATTAGCTCCCATAGGAGTCAGCATTCCACTATTTTACTGGAGTAGGGAAGACAACTGTCTTCAAGATCTACTGTTGTGTATTAGTGGTGACTTAAAAGTGCCCCATATCACCTCCAAAAAAACTGAAGAGAAATGATGTGTTGAAGGATTGCCTCAGTGCCTCCTTAAAAGTGCAGCTAGGTAGGAGATGACAATTTGATTAGCATCCCCTGAGACTGTGTGAACAGGCACACAGTTCCTCAGACACGCTGATGAGGATGAGCCCAGTTTGAGTGTCATCACAGTGAGAAGCATCCTACCCTCATAATTCAAGTGGGTGAAGGGGATTCATTCAGATGATCAGCTCATTTACAGCATCTGCCTGCCTTCACTCCTCCCTTCACCTCACCCATCGTGCAGCCAGCAAGGTCTGCTGCAGCCACCGAGATGTTCTCCTGCATAACAGGCCTTGGTGTTTGCTCAGTCTTTGTCTGGAGCAGTTCATACCTTGGACCACAGCAGTTAGTTTCAGTCTTCAAAGTGCCAGCAGTCAACAGCCCAAGCACACTATGAAAGAGATTTTTTTTTTTTTCTAGGTACTAGTTATCCCTACTGCTAAATAAATGTCAGTCATTTTCAACTTAAAAAATTTTAACATGTCCAGCTACACCCACTAAACTTGGGGTCCTCTCATACATTTACTGCATGAGACTGAGTCTGTTACCAAGGCTGAATCCTCACCCAGCCACTCATAAAGGAGTATCATGCTCCTTTTCCTATTTTTACTTAAAACCTCTACTCTCCAGAGCCACACTGTAATGGCACAATTTGCAGTCCCTTCAGTGACATTTCAGTGCTGTGTTCCCCACCTTACCTGTCCCTGCCAGACAAAGCCCTGCTCATTGCAGCTGCCCCTGTGCAAACGTGGCTGTAAATGCCATGCTGGTGAGCAGGAGGTGGCACTGGCCTGAGAGGCATCCAAAGAGAGATGAGACATCCAGCAACCCAAATGTACCACTGTGATTCTGACCCACTCAGCAGAGGGCCCACATTTGTTGTTCCTCCCCCAGAGCTACATCAGCCCAACATTTTGGGTCTATCCCCAGTTCTGACTCTTCCTGGTGCAAGTCCTAAGGGCTGTCACAGCATGTCCTGCCTGCACAGGCCCACAGCCCACAGAGCCTGGCTCCAGAGGCTGTGCCTCCAGCCAAACAAGAAACTCTTGGGACTTGAACAGGAAAAAACCCACATTTTCTTGGGAGTGGGATTCCCAAATATTAAGTAATTATATTTAAGTTTTACATTTGGGGGAAGAGGGGAAAAAACAGAAAACCTCTGTTCATATTCAGGTTGGTTGCTGCTTTGTTCCTAGGCAAAAAAAAATGTTTTGTCTCTGCCTCTTAAACCTGCAACAGTGATCTGATCTTTCAATTATTTATAACTTCTGAGCTGCTGTGACATCTGCAAACTTTGTTCAGTACCTTCAGGTTGTCTCTCGGGTCACTGAAAAAATATTGCAGGACCTCTCTACAAGCACACACCAGCATGGTAATGACTTAGTTGCTTTCAGAGTTCATCACCTATCAGCCAGAAATAAAACTTAATAGGAATGAATGTCATCTTGTCATGCTTCTCAACTAAAATATTCCAAGGTACCAAGCCAAAGCAGATTATACAAACAGTACTAATTTAATCAAATACGTTTACAATACCATCAAAAAGCTCATGTAAGAGGATCCATTTTTCACAAGCCAATACCAAGCAGCATTAAAGAACTTACATATTTTAACCATTTATTACAAGATTACTGCGTTTGTCCTCCTTTTGTTTTGTCTGAGTCTGATATCAATTTTTCATTTACTTGAGTTTTATTTACACAGATCAATCCATTCCTGCTTCAAATTCCTAGCAATAATTCCCCTTTAATGCCTTGAAACTCTCCCAGCGTTTTAGGAGTTTTGAAAAACAAAACCAACCAACCAACCTAACAAACAAAAAAAAAAACCAAAAAAAAAACCCCCAAACAAACAAACAAAAAGCACACACACACACACACACACACACACAAACCCCAAGCAAAACCCCCCATAACATCAGTCTTTAGTCAGCTCTCTTACAACTACAGGGTGTAAATTAATCTACATCTGCCAAACTGAAGAAGTGTAACTTCTGTACCTGAGGTTTAACACACTCCTCATTGTGAGCGATGAAACTATCGCATTCTTGTATGAAAAGGATACGTCATTTTGCCTGTCCTCAACTAGAAGATAGAAATATCTACTGAAAATTGCCTCTTCCATGCATTCACTGGCAGTGTTCCCATTTGCTAGGAATGGATTGTTACAACTGCTACATATTTTTTGTGGTTTAATATACCTCCAGCTCCCCATCCCAGGTATTACAATTTCTTGCTGATGACTTAGATTTCAACTTTTATTATAGCTTCTTTCCCTGAATCTCCAGTCAATAACTTACAACCCACCACCTTTCCCTTTCTTCCATTTGTTATGCATTAGACATTTAAAATCTTTTTCCTTTCTAGTTGTCTTACAGCCCCCTGAATCAGGCTCCAGATTGCTCAGTGAGAGTGGCCCATTCTCACTGTGATGTTTTTGGAGCTTGTGAGTGGAACTAAACCAGTTCCAGAGCACCCTTATGTGCTCTGCAATTTTACTTCAGCTCCTAACCACTACACCTCAAAATTATGTGTCATGCCATGAAACAGGCAATGTTAAACCACCCAGGGAATATCCTGTGGCTTTGGACTTGCAGATAAGAAGTGTGATCCCATCACAGTTACACCAAAACCAGCAGTTTTGCAGTGCCCTCAGTTTTACAAGTGTCTCCCTGCTAGATGCCAGACTTTGTCACTGTCACTGAGGACAGGCAGAAGTGGCAGAAGTGTCTTAGCACCAGCAGCACGAGCAGCACTCACACTGAAGTCTGCTAGGAGTACACAGCCTTTTTCACCACCAAAATGACAGATGGCTGCTTGAGCAGCGGCCAACTTGTTTTCTAATGCCAGGAGGTGGGCTGTAGCAGCCATTAACTAGTACTCCATCTCCTGCTCCCTCTGGTACTTGGATTTATCAGCGTTCCTGATAATTTCTTTTGAGGTCTTGATGACTCACTGACAGGGAGGGTAATTTCCATATTGAGCACCGCTCCTCCTTCCTGCTTGCCAATTAAGGGCTTTCAAAAAGGAAAGGGGTAAGAGCCTCAGCAGCCAAAGTCACCTGGGGGGAATGTGCCTTGTGTACCATTACTGCCTGCATGCCGCTGCACAGCCGGGAATTCAAGTCTGTGTCGGCTGTTAAACTTGAGAGCAACAGGGAATTTTCAAGAAGCCCAAAGGAACCCAACTGAATTATGGAGGGTACTCAAGTCACTCAGCCTCTCTGAAAAGTCTCCAGCCTATTGCACAATGAAGGAGCACAGGGTCTGCCCCCAGAGGGGAATGTGCAGAGAAGGCAAATCCCACTTCAGCTGCACAGTGGGCACAAAGCCTGCACAGACACACTTGCTTCCCTCTCGGTGCCAGTGTCCTGCAAGCCCCTGACCCTTAACAGGGATTCCTCCTGGTCCCACTGTGCTGACCATGTTCTTTAGGATACAGATCAACTCTCGTCTCTGTGAACCTCTCTAATTTTGTCTTCTGGTTGAAGTTGGGAGATCCGGATCTGTTTTGGCAGTTCCTCCTCCGTTCTGGTGGTGGTATTTCCATGCTACAAATGGGCTGAGCAGATTTACAGAGGGAGAGAGAGAGGCACATTGTGGCAGGTGCTCCCATAGTGAGCCTGTGCTACCTCTGCACTGTACAGTGGGGTTTGCTCATCCTGCTCACAGAAACAGGAATATCTGCTCAGCTCTCAGGCAACGACAAGGCTGATGGACATGGGGGGAGTTTCTTGGGCTGTTAACATTCCCAGCGGACAAATTCCATATCCAGTATCCTTCCTATCATTCTATGTTACCTTGCAGCTCTTTTGCTGGTTATCTTTGGTTTCATACCCTATAGTCAAATCTTTACACCTGTGATTGAAATCACCATGTGCAACAGAAAACTCCAGCACAGCCCCTCATATTAGTCCGTGCAGCCCTGGGGAAAGATTTAGAGTCACACGGCAATCCAGACTGGAAGAACCTTCTGCTTCAAAGCAAGGTCCACAGTGAGATCAGATGAGGTCACCCAGCACTTTACCCAAACTAGGCTGGGGAGCCTTCAAAAACAGAGATGGTACACCCTCCCCAGGACACAGGTCCCACGGCCTGACTATCCTTGTGGGGGACAAGCTNTCCCCCGTAGGAGAGCTGGGGAAAGTTTTCAAAACATCCCGCGCTGGCGGCAGAGCTCCCAGCTGCGGGACACAGTTAAAGCTACAGGACCATATTTCTGGTCAAGCTTACAAAACGATAGGGAATACAAGATATCATTATGCCACCCCAGGACAGTCACCCAGCACTTTACCCAAACTAGGCTGGGGAGCCTTCAAAAACAGAGATGGTACACCCTCCCCAGGACACAGGTCCCACGGCCTGACTATCCTTGTGGGGGACAAGCTTCTGCTTGTATCCAGTCAGACCCTCTCTTGACTCTATTGATGTCTGTTGTCTCTGGCCTGCCACGCACAGCTGTGAACTGTATGAGTGTATGTGAAGCTCTAAGACTCCAAGCGAGAGGGGGAATGAAGGAGGGGTGGCAGGAACAGGACAGAAGATTCAGGGCATTGTGCAAAGCCTCCATAATGGCAAGCCCTCTCCACAGCACCCCTTGCTTGCACTCAGAGTCTGTAGGGGTGTTGGGATCACTGCTCTTATGGGAGGGGAAAGAAGTCACATGCAGAGGCACAGCTTAAATAAAGCCTGTCTCGAGGGGGACCACAATCTCATTCTAGAAGCTACCCATTAAACATATCTGCTTCTTCATTTATGTTGCGCGTATTGACAAAGGCATTTTCACAGCTCCCTCTGAAGAGACATTAATCTTGCTCCCCATGGAAACACTACGCACCATTTTCAGAGCCGTTCCCAATGAGCATCATTGCCCCATAAATGCATTAGCACTACAGATTGGAACTGAGCAGCAGACACTGGCGATATAAAGGAGCGGCAGTAGAAGGATCCAAATGGGACTGCTCTTTGCAGAGATGTCCCAAGGTTACATTTTTCACTTTGACAGTGCACTTTACAATCTTCTTCACAGATTATTGTACACATGTACGCATTTATACCTGCATCCATTAATGCCTGCTAACTGCAGCCTGCAGCTCACATCCCCAGCACATGCAGCTCTGCCTGTGCCACCCCAACAGCTGGGAAGCAGCAGGACGCAGCCTTTCAGTTCCACAAGTGATGGCTGTAATATGTGACATGACAAAGTGGTGGTAGACAGGCCATTCAAAGTTACATTTAACATTTTAGTTAGCCTTACCCCAGGTGGAAAGTGCTCATTTACATTATTCATAGTAATGGTCACATTGAAAGAGGAAGGAGAAAACTGGGAAGGAGAACAGGCTTTGTTCTGAAACTGCAAAGACTATCTAAAAATAAAAGTATTATTTTGCAGTATGTGCGTGCTTCTCCCCTCACATAAGTGCCAGCTTGGGGGTACAGCTCCAGTGCAAGGTAACACCCATGGCCTGAGCTCACACCAGGCCCTTTGGGAGGGAGCCACTGCCTCTCACCAACACGCCTTTGGCAAAATTTTAATCACACAAAGTCTGGAATTACGCTTTTACAGAGAGGAACTCAAGGAACTTAAGAAACCTTAGACAACCAGCACACAGCCTGGTACTTCTGATGCTGCCACCAAAACACCAAATCTCCTCTTTCTGTCTGCAAAAAGAGAATTTAAACCCTCATGCTCAGCCTATTCTTGCCTCTCTCCATTGACTGAAGGCTTGACCTGACTGCCATGGTGGGGGTTGAACCAGGTGATCTCCAGAGGTCCCTTCCAACCCTAACGATTCCCTGACTCTGTGATTGCTTTCCTGGGCAATCCATTCCAGCACACAACTTCCCTGCTCAATGCTTTGTCTCATCTGTCCCCTGGCTCCACCCTAGGACATTTTATCCCTAGCACAGTCACTGTGCAGAGCAGTTTATTTATCTTCTGTTTTCAGAGTCTTTGCATGCATGAAGATTAATGTCTTCCTTCAGTTTCACCTTTCCTGGACTTTCAAATCCCAAACCTGCCCTCATCAGTTTATAGCTTCTTTGCCTTGTTGGCTCTATCCAAAACTGTTTGCATGGTCATAGCCTGATCTGCAATAGAGAGAAATGTCCCCTCCCAAACCATCCTATCACTGAATTCAGCAGAGGCAAATGGCATTTTGCCACTTCCTCCTGCTGAGCTGCACAATTTTCAGAGTACTGAAAGAGGCTGACATATGTAGGCAATGGGAAATTACCCCAAAATTCAATTACTGCTGAGTATCACAACACTTTTTAAACCTGCTGACTAAACACTTAACCACCAGTGAGGATGAAATAGGTCTGATGACATGATTCATTGACATTACACTGGGGTTTGGATGCAGAAATATATTCATCAAATGTCAGTTTATAAGGACAGTATTCAGAAGCCCAGGCTATCTTCATGATGACTTCCCCTTTCATAATTAGGTTCTCCTGTTTTGTCCCAGTGGTACTGAGTGGAGCCTTCTGTAATTAGTAGGAAGCACAGCACACAGCTGGGGTTTACTCTCTTAAACATTACCTAAGCTATGCTGTAAATTTTATTACAATGGAACAGCAAACATCAGACATTACAATGCTTGGAAAAAAAAGTTAAAGAAGAACAAACAAGATCTAAGAGAACAACATTCTGTAGATTATGAAAATGTGTTTGAACAATCCCAGCTGAAAGCTATCAAGCACTGCCAACATACGCAAACCAATTACTGATAAAGCTGCTATGAAGTATGGATTAGTAAGAACTTGGAGAAACCATCTTGGCACGAAAGCTCTCCTCACTCTTTCCCTTTCAAAGCTTGCCAAGGAAATGAACCTATGGAGATGTAATTAAATGCAACATAAAAAAGTCTTCTAGGAAAAAAACCCAACCATCCAACCAAACAAGGAGCCATATTTAAATCAGTTTTGTCAAACTTTTTATAAAGTAATTTTTCCTTCCTCTCTCCTCCAGGCTGTTCTCACAGATAAACAATTAAAATTAATGTAGTAATATCAGCAGTTTTTCAGACTTTTCTTTCATTTCAGGTTCAAAAGACAAAAGGGTTCACAAGAGTTTCTGTATCAAAAGATACTCATTTGCCAATTTGCATCCTTGACAAAGAGCTTCTCTGTAACAGTTTCCATGCATTTAGAAGCGCAGACATATAATTCTGCATTGGCAGGTGATGAGAGAGAGGACCTTAAAACCTCAGGAGATCAGAAATGCAAATGTTCCTCTGGCCAGATACAAGTGTAGTGGTTGTTATCACAGTATCTCCTAGGGGTGGACAATAGTATTTTAGAATATCTGGACTAATGCAAAGGCCTTTCAGATGAGCAATATATATTTATGCAATATTTATTGTAGTAGTCGAAAATAAAGGACTCGTGGCGAGGCAAAGGGTGGTGGGAGGTTTATTGCTGTCCCGAGGCTCTCCGGTATCAGGAGAAAGGGATGAGGGTGGTCGGGAGAGAGAGCAGGGAGAGGGCCAGCCATCATCCTCACACCCCGAGGGGTCCAACCCCGGCGGTGCCAGGACAAGGGAAGCCTTTGGGCTTGACCCACCGCTACAATTTATTGCATAAATTCTTATGCAAATTATAGTAGAGCAAAAGGAGAAGATTAATCATAAAGTTTCGGTGATCAGATTTTTTGTCTAACTTACCTACAAATACACACAGCTGTAGAAATACCTACAAATTTGTACAAAAAGTTCCGGAATATTGTCCCACTTATGCTGATGATCCTGAAAGATTTTTCTTTTGGGAGAACAATAGTTGCTTGATCAAAATGGATAATATAACTCTTAAATCATGATTTTCTACAAGAAGGGGGGAGTAAAAGTTGCTGAGAAACAATTACTACAGCTTCTCATGCCTTTTAATCAAAACATGCTGATTATATATCAAAAGTTATACCCCACTGAAGTTTCCTGGCTGAAGATTTCCCTTCAGGGCCAGACAAGCCCTTTTGTGGTCTGTATCAGTACCTGTGCCACTCATTCTGTGCAAACCATTATCTTGACTAATGGGACCAAGTTATGTCCAATTCAAGTATTCCAAAACTGATGCTTTTCCATTTACTGGGATGGAGAAAGTCAATATATATTGTCATACTGCACTGGATTTGTCTTGAAGTGAGTGAAGCAAATTATCTCTTTCAGAAGACACAGGAAAAATAGAGTTTCTTGGGTGGCTAGGGTTGCAATATTTACCTGGAACATTGGACTAAACAGGCAGGAGATGATTTATAAGGGCAGAAGGGAAGGGAGAGATGGACAACAAAAGTAAAAATGTGGTTTTTATGCCAGTACAAGTTCAGAGTAAAAAAGGAGAAAGTCAAGTGAGAGGAACAAATTCGGTACTTGTGATTTGAATTTCCTATGTTAGAGTATAAAGGTCTGATTGCCTAATCTCTCACATCCTCGCATAGCACAACAATATTAAAAGACATGCTGCAAAATCCAACAAATGACTGGAAACACTGCCAGCGATCAGATCAATGATTCCTGTGGCCTGGTGCTCGCTGCACAGCCATCCCAACAGCAGAACAGCCCGATTCGTGGCCAGGCAGGCTCCTCTCCAGAAGTACGAGCACATCACCATGTTCAGGGCAGCTCAGGAGCTCCCAGTGCCACGCTCAGGAGCAGCTTTCCCTCCACACTCATGCAGGGGCCATTTCTGTGACAGCCTCTGCCTGCAGCGACAGCAGCATTGAAAGGCAGTGGCTCCCAGAACAGGGACAGGCTGGCTCTGTGCCCTCATGGCACACAGCCTTCCCCAGGGCTGCTGTCCTGACCCCTGATCACAGCTGAGGTCCCGCAGCAGGCCCTGCAGGGCAGCAGTGCTGACACCTCCCTGCCCCGTGCCCCAGGAGAGCAGCCCAGGCCTGCTCATTGCTACCAGCACGTGTCTGCTGAGCAGCTCCTGCACAGCCTGCTGCCTCTGCAGCACATGCAAACGCTGTCCGGAGCAGGCAAATGCAAATAAACTGCAGGAGAGGATAGCTGTGGTGAACACGTGCACTGCTGCTTGGCTGCTGCCTCCCCAGCAGAGCTGCACATAGTGCGGTGCTTTGCTGGGGAAGGGCAGCTCTGGGCCGTGGGACAGCACGCACAGGTGGGAGCACATGTGGATGCAGCTGTGTGAGGAGGGGCGAGAGGCAAGGGAGCTTTTCTTCTTTAAGAAGTTCACATTCTACAGGGTTTCCCTCCTGTTTGCTCACTAAGAAAACACAAAGGTGGAGCTACGCTGCTCCCATCAGCCTGCGGGTTGCTGTCCGAGCCCATCTGAGACAGCAGTGGCAGCAGAGCTGAACTCACCCGAGTGTAAAAGATGGCTTGGGAGATCAGATGGACTCTGGATGGGGCAACAGCTGCTCACTGCAGGCAGCTTAGTTCAAATTGTGTCACTGTGATTCTGGGGGGTCTCTTCAGGCGTAAACTGTCATTCTTTTCTGCCTTTACAGTCACAGAATCATTATCCAGAACTCTAAATGAATACTGATCCTTTAAAAAAGCACTTAATTATATTTGCCTCCTTTCTGTAAATATTTTGTAACCAGAAATGCTTAAAGCTCTACAAAGTGAATGCCCAAAATGTCACAGGCAAAACTAAATGCAATTGCTTTGTTCCAGTTTTAATACAGTGAATTACAATAACATTAATTGCCTGCTCTCATTTCAAAACAGATTTGCAATATATCAGCATTAGAGTCAAGTAGACATTTCCCAGTAAAGCACTTCTCCATCTGAAAAATGTTTCAATGAGCATAAGATTTCCAAAGAAATAAATTAATTTGGACTCTGTGTGGTGATTTGGATTTGTTTTAAAATAAAATTTAGAGTTCTGATAAAATTAACTTTTAAAATTCAATGTCAATATCTTGACTCAAGTTTACTGTTCATTTTTAAATTCTTTTAATAACAGAAACATATTAGAAATCAAATATAAAATTAATAGCTTTGATTAAAATGTACTAACTGTTCTCACCCCCTGCTATTTTAAATTATTACTGCTTTAGAAGCCCCATGAAGACAGAACGTAAAACCTGACATTTTGTCATTTTATACAAAAAAGAGGCAAAATGTGGATGCAATTGAGGAGACAGCATTAGGCAGATAACATTAACTAAAAGTGGCAATGCTTTGGTCTTTCTTCAGCAAATACTTCAGACAGCTAATCAAATACTCAAATTTAAGCAAGTGCTTGCATGCTTTGTTGAGGAGAGTGATTGGAGCACATTCTGAAGGTTAATCATGTACTTCACATGCTTTGCTGAATTTATTCATGTGGGTCTGATCCAAAGGCCTTGAAGTCAGTGAAATTTTTTTCTGAGTGAATTTGTATATCAGACTCTACAAGCAGTAGTTAACTTTTTTTCTCCTCAAAAATCTTTTTCTCTCTAAATAATAATTTAGAACAGTCTAGTATGAGCTATTAGTATAGTACAAAATATTGGCATAGTAATTATTTTGTTTTAAAAGGAATACAATTCCCTCATATGTTTAATGGTAGGCATCTCTTGACTTTTTTAATTAAACTTACCTGCACTTAGGACCTTCATAGAATATAGGGAGCAGTAGAGTCAAAATGATAAGTTTTTGAATGTAAAGTTTAATTCAAAAAAAGCCACTCTGTTGACAAAATCCCACAATGTAATTATGTAACAAAATCAATCTGCTGTTCAACCTGCAAGGTGTTGGTTCCCTACAAGCTCAGGCAGAAATCATCCCACAGCCCTTCCTCAAAGGAGCAGAAGGACATTTCAGTAGGACAGGAAGGTACTGAGAGCAGAGGGACACGAACAGTGGCCCTCTGCATGTCAGTGCTGCTGGGGTCAGTGACAAAGCATTGTGCACAAGGAATGTGGAGGAGCCAGGTTTCAGTTGGGATCAGAAAGGTCACTGTGCCCCATGAACATGTGACAGGCAGCCAGTGACAGCAACTGCAGAAGTGCCAGCTGGGGGAGAGCAAAACTGGAGTTCCAGAAATGGGAAAGTCATCTTCAGTCTGAAAAGAATCCTGACAGCAGCACCTTGTGATCTGTGTTCTTGATGCCACAGCACTACATCTGACAGATGCAACAACTCCTGTTTTTAAGGTGGGGACAGGCAGTTAATCACAAATACCTGTCATTTGCACAAAAAACATACCTGGGCAAGAGGAATGGCAGGGCCACAGCCTGAGCCATGAATGCTCCTCAGGCCATGGTACCTGCACAGTTCTAGCACGGAAAGAACCTTACCCATAGTGAGTGTTTGGCACACTTCAGGATGCAATGGGAAAAGCCATTTTAATGCAATTCTGCTCTCTTGACGCCCTGTCTAACCCATTCGCTCACAGCCAGGCACATGAGAAGATGCTCTCAGCTTCTGAATATCCAACACAGACCACTTTGAAAGACTCTTAGAGAAAGGAGAAGCATAGCACAGGTTGTGTTCCTGCCAGATTCTGCATTGAAGGCAGATAAGCTGCAGCCATAGCTACATCTCAGTGAACACTCATGGCGGGAAGGAAAAATTATTTCAGCATCAGAAAATCCAGAATTGCTCCACAGATACTGGAGCAAACTGTCTCCTGCCCAGACGAATGCTTAGGAGAAATAAAATTAAGCTCTGAGCTTGCAGGTAATCACATTACACATTACCAGAAAGCTATTGCTTGCTTAGATTTCATTCAAACACACCATCTTGATTCTCGTGGTTTATAGAACTGCAGAAATCTCCCCAGATTTTTCCCCCCTCTTAGCCCTCTGGTTTAAATGTAATACAGTAAGTTAAGCTGAGAAACTGGGAAGGCAATTTACTTTGCTAATATTAAATCAAAGGAAAAAAATCAATTTTTTGTACCCTAGAAGGAAAAAGAAAATCAAACCATTCCTCTATCTTAAATGCTAACTGAAACCATCCCTTCCAGGTATAAACTATCAGTAAGTTGAGCCTAAGTTTCTCCTCTGCCTCTGGCAAAGCAGAATCACTGTCATTCCGAAGGATCCTGGCAGAAATCACAAAATGAAGAGCACAAAGACATTATAGAAAAAGTTCAACATGTCAGACTTTTTTATTGAGTAAGTAAAGTCCATAGAAAGAAATCTCTGCAAGGACAAAAGTAGTCAGTTACGGGGAAGAAAATTTAATTAAGTTCTTAGGGAAGTTCATGCTGCCTCTCCCATAAAGAGTTGGCCTCGCAAGGCACTCTACCCCCCTATGAGTGGAGCCAAGGGTTACCAGAACAAATCCAAGTATTTCATCAGGGCTTACTGTAAACTTCAAAGGGGCACAAGGCATCAAGGTACTCACTGAGTCACTACACAGCCACAACTTGGAAAGGTCATTCATTATCAGAGAATCAAAAACCGGCACCAGAAATTACCTCTTCCCTTTTATCTGCTAAGTGAAATTTAGTTGTGACTAGACACAACATTACTTAACCATCAGATATGCCAAAGTGCCCTAAAGGCCTGGGGTGCATTATATACTTGCTGTTGCCATGGCAATAATGATTGTGATTGAAGAAGCGATAGGCAGCAACCTGTCACAGTGTCATTCTTCAGCATCCCAGGGGAACATCGGCAAAGAATGCTGGGCTGAAATGCCTCATTGCCATTCCTGTGAAATCTCTGTCTCCAGGAAGACTTTGCTGATGCAATCATGACTCCACTATTATGTTTTCTGATGCCTTTTGTACGGTCATTCTGTGCAGTTTACTGTGGGATTTACTAACACTGATGGCTGGGAAACCAAACTTACATTATACACTTATTAAAAGAAGTAACCCTTGGCCTGGGAGATGCAGCCACAGAGTAGCCCTGCTCAGAACAAAGATGGTTGATTTCTGCTTTGAAGTGTAAAATGCTGCTCACCAGTGATCATGCAGCCAAGACAAGACTCTACAGTTCAACTAAACTGGAAACAGAGTGACAGTGCTGGGATTCTTCTATTTGTCATGTTTTCAGATGCTCATTTTTTGTAGTCCAGACTCCTACCTTTCTGCATTAAATGTAGAATCGTGAGCATATGGGCCTTGCCGCAGCAAAAAAATTCAACTTCACCTACTCTCAAAGTATTGCCCAATTGTGTAAGAAGTTTTCCTTACTCTAAAGACAGTACAAGTTGTATGCAAACCCTCTTTGTGAAGCCATTGTTGCCACTTCTTGAAAATCTTCTCTTATTTATCATTTTCATATTCCTTGCCAGAATCATCAATTTCCCCCAGGTATTTCTGCCATAAAACATTTCACCTCGTGCCAGGCTCAGCAATTGCTGACCACACTCCAGAGAGAGTCACAAACCTCCCACATGGAAACACCACCATTCATTGACAGTGTGCAATCTGTGCTACAGCGACTGTTCTTCCTTCCCAAGCACATGGTGTGCTACAGGTAAAACTTCCAGGCCTCCTCAGCTGAAGATGTAAGTTCCTGTTATATCCCTAATAACAGCCTCATTTCTAACACATGGGAAAATGTGCAAACCACTATGAATGGTTATGCTTTTCTGCCTGTTTGATTTCTCTCTTTCACTGGACTCTGTTCATCAGTCCTGCTGATGCCACCGTAGCTGAAACCACATCAACACTTCCCCTGGATTCATTATGTAACACCAGGCCAGATTCTCAGGAAGCGAAAAATCTGCCTTCCTATTTCTGCTCCATTCTATTTTACAAAAGATTGCTTTAACGATAGAGGCAAGGGCAGACACACACAAGAAGCATTTTCCCAGGCTCAGAACCTGGATCTGATGAGCATGGCAATATCTGACACTTGCAGCTTTCACTGCCTTGCCCTGAGAGGCAAAGGTGCCCTGTGACCCTCTGGGTGTGCCTTTCATTGATTTCTTTCTGCATTTCTTTGTACCCACAGCTCTGCTTGGCCCTCCTGGAGCCAGCATCTTGTCTGGCATGGGAGGCCACATTCCATCGCCTAAGTAACATTTTCTTTACAACCTTCAGGGTTTTTCATAAAGAGGTTTGATGTTCAGGTTTCCAATTCCATGTTAAGCCAACTGTCTAGTTCCTCTGTCTTTATTCACTGGATATTTCCTGATAGAAATCCTCAACAGCTGTAAAACTGTAGAACCCCCTGGCTTCAATGGAACTTTGTCATTTTGTATCCATTGAAGACTTGACCTGTCTGGAGAGGATGAATTTTAAATCATCTTACAGGCGAAAAAAAAAGAAAAAAGAAATGACTGGTGAAATATTTCTCCTTTTCTCCAACCTCATGCACCCTGGAGGAAAACCTTAAATACAGAATTATAGCACACTTAAAATATCTATCTGTCCAGCAATTCAATAGCCTGTGCAATTACCAGGGCTTTTTCACAAAGCAAACAGAAGAAAATAGCACAGATCCAATCAGGCTTTCCCAACTACTCCACTACTTTCCTGTTAACATCCAATCTGCTGTTTACATGCACAGAAGACAGAAGTTCATTTCATGCACTTGAATCAAATAATAGTCTCAATGGCAGAGTACAAAAGTATTTGATTCCAGGGCTTTCATCTTTCGTGGTTTATTGTTCCCTCTGCCAAGAACATGATCTGGCTCAACTCGCTTACTTGGGGAAAAAGGAAAAAAACCTCTTGGTGTGTCCTATAGCAAGCACTATTTCCTGTTGGTATCAAGGATGCCTGAACTCATGCTTACCTTTTTAATTTTTAATCATAATAAAAATTGCCTTCATTTTTCAGTTTATGCTCTGTTCTCATTTTCACTATTCTCTGGTGTATGCATGAAATTTTGAGTCATCTTCTTTGCACTCTTTGGCATCTTTCCAAAACTTTCGGAAAGTTCAAGGGCTTTGCACTCAGCTATTTATTTGCTGCAGAACCCCAGGGAAAGGACAAACAAGGACCTTAAACACTGACGTAAAACATCACTATTTACATTCTAATCCACTGCTCTTCCCATCCCTGGCCAGGGAAGATGCTTGCCCCAAGAATCACAGAGTAGTTAGGGTTGGAAGGGACCTTGAAGACCATCTTGTTCCAATTCCCTGTCCTGGGCAGGGACACCTTCCACTGGAGCAGGTTGCTCAGGGCCCGGTGCAGCCTCCCCAGCTCCCTAAGGACACGGTCTGCTTTCCTCAGGACACTGTTCCAGCAGCTCTGGGGATGTGGCAGAGGAGGAGGCACCAGGGGTGCAGAACAGCGATCATGCAGAGATGGAAGGGATGCGAGATTACAGTGCTTTTCCCTTCTACTGCAAATAGCGCACAAAAATCAACGAGGACAGCCACAACCTACCAGCTGAGTAGCATACAGAACCCAGCTCTAGTGATTTGATTTCATGTTTTGCACTCAAATGATCATTTTGATGATTGCTGCCATGCACTGCGAGTCACTTATTTCAGCAAAGCATATTATCCGTGCGAATGGCACGCTGCTCCTTTTTGTGTGATTTGGAGCCCTCCTCTTTCTGCTCCGGGCCTTTTATTGAATGGGACAGCTCAGACCGTGGGGCTGTGGGACTTCTGCCCAGACAGGCTTTGTGCAGCACTCCTACAGCACACAGCTGTGCTCTGCACGGCTCTTCCTCAGCAGCATCCCATCCCTGCCCTGCTCCCAAGGGGGTGTGCCACGCTCTGCCCACGGACTGGGAACCTTCTCACTCATGGGGCAGGAAATGACAACAATCAAACACACCTTACAGGTGCAGGTATTTGATGCATGAGGAGCATGAGATTCTGTCTTTTAACCCATCATTAGACAACTATACACTTGATTTTTGCTGATTACATCTACATTTACAGGATATAAATCTTAGAGCAAGAGAGTTTAAAACAGTATTTAAGACTGGTATTAGGAGGGGAATAAAATGTACTGCCTAAAAGTGTAAAAGAATGAAGCACTTATTTTCTGACGTATTTATAATACTTAAGAGCATTCTTATCCTGTTGTCAGGGTGAAAAATATTACATCATTGAGACCATTTTGAAAAAGAAGGACATTTGCAAGCTCCCTCATAAATAAATAAATGTAAGGGAAACATTATTTCATTTTTATTACTTTGTAGTTATTTAATAATAAAGTGTAATGCAATTATTTTGCTTAATCAGTGACTCAGACACTTCAGGTTACAAGACAAAGACAAAGTAAAAAATTCAGCACGGACAATATAGTCATTGGATGCTTTCCTGAAAGAAAAACATTTGCAGAGTATCTGAGTATTTCAATTTGTCCTGCAAGTTCAAGGACTGTTATCTCTGATACTCTACTTTTGAGTCTGCGGTGTCAGTACTGACGAGATAGTTTGAGTCGATATAAAATGTGTTTTAATTCTATGAACTCTGGCAGCCTACTGAATTATTTATGTATGTCATTTGCTTACTACAATCGAGTTTGACACTCCCAGATTTAGTATCACACATAAATGTTCCTTTCTGAGACAATGCTAACATCACGGCTTTGCGACACTGCTAAGAACTCCAGATGGAATAAATGTGCTTCACCTTTGGATCTGCAAAGCAGGAGTTGCTGCAGCCCCATGGTATTCCACTTTTGGTTAGTTTACTGAAAATCATGCACACATTTTAGAAAAATAAACCATTTCCGCTGGTAAAAGCCTGGTGGTGATCGCAACTTACACCATTTCCTGATCTTCAAGAATATTTCTTTGTTCTGCTTTTTCACACACCTAGAATTTGTGAGGCTCTCATGTGTACTGGCCTGGCATGCAGCTGTTCGGCCACCGGATGGAGGTGATCTGGACGAAGTTCCAGCCCTGGCCCTTGTTGGCTCGTACTAACAAAATCCCCACGATTTTAATAATTTCTTTAGTCAGGAAAAGAGAGTGTGATGACACAGAAGTGATATTTCTGTGACATGCAGCAGGTGAGAAAAAGGCCAGTGGAAAGAGTGCAGCTCTGACTTTAAACTCTGCTTGAAGTCTCAAGCATAGCATGCAGCTGGGAAAAAGAACACTCATCAACCGTTACATTTAATGCTCAGTCTAACACAGAATTGAAAAGAACGTGTTAACAGAATGTCAAGCTTGCTGCTGCCTTGAAAAAAAATGGTATCTGCTGCTCTTGTACTAAAAATGGTTCCACAGTTATGGGTGAAAACAGCTCAGTATTTCTAGCACTGTTGCAGGTTTAAAAAACCCCAGACATTCATTGTCTAGCAGGGCTTAATTGGTACCAGCAAACAGACAAACCATTTAGAAATCTGTGCTCCAATTAAAACATAGCAAACCTAGACATGCTAAATTTAAATGTATTTTTCAAGTACAGTTCTGAAGTGCTTTTACTCTTGTGTAACAGCAGGGATAAGGAAGGCCATCCCATGAACCTTGCCTCTATTAAATGCAAACACACATCATCACTGAATTGTTTGGGTTAGAAGGAACCTCAAAGCTCATCCTGTTCCACCCCCTGCCATGGGCAGGGACACCTTCCACTATCCCAGGCTGCTCCAAGCCCTGTCCAACCTGGCCTGGAACACTTCCAGGGGTGGGGCAGCCACAGCTTCTCTGGGCAACAAGAAATTCTTCCTAACTTCTAATCTAAACCTACTCTTAATTTAAAACCATTCCCCCTTGTCCCATCAGGGCATCCCCTTGAAGTCCCTCCCCAGCTCGCCTGTAGGCACCTGCTGCCTTATCAGTTGTCTTGCACTTAAAGATCAACATCATTTAAGAAAGTATTTCAGAACTTCTCTATAGGCAGGAACAACAACGACTGAAAATCTTAAATTAGTTTTGTGGAGAGAACACATGGTTCATAAATATCTCAGCTTAAAAGCTATATCACGTGTAGTCGCATATGTTGGGTAATAATTAGAACACAATTAAATCGGGCACCAAAGGAATCTCTGTAATTTTATTTATGATATTAACTTGGAGAATTTTTTCCCCCAGCTGTGTAAGAGACATTACGGCTATTTATCACCCTGGTAGCAATATGATAGTTTTCTACAGGGACATATGGAACTAAACTGAGCTTGTATTTTCTAGTTATGACTTTTAAAAACCAATCTATTCAGATTTGGTTTTATATCTATCAAAATTTTTCAGCTATCAAATCCATCACTGCTTTCCTAAATGAGCTAAAAACCTAAATTCACCCAGAGTGGGAAGTACTATTTAATTCATAAGAAGCACAGGTACATAACAGTACCAAGATCCAAACAGAGCATAAATACAAGGATGTTTCCCTAATTGTAGTGACGGGCTTGAGTCATGAATTTCTGCTAGGTTTCCCTTCTTCATCCACCTTATTTTCTGAAATCAGGCCCTTTCAATTAGCTTTCTCATTTATCTTTTCTGTTCAAAACAAAGAGAATAAATTTATGTCATAGAGTTCTCTTGAAGACACTTTTCTGGTCCAAAGTGTAGAACATACTGCTCAGTGTATTCACTGGAGTGACCCAAATAGGACTAAAAGTATGCACAAAGCTTATGCTTTCAAACCCAAACATTTGTAGGGATTTGCTACAAAACTGTTCTAAATGAATAGAAATATTTTCTCAGCAATAGGCGTTTGGCCTAAAGAACAGACATAAAATAATCAAGTTCAATTCAAAAAGGACAACTAGAGAATAATATGCAGGAATTTTTGTGAATTAGTAACTGACCTTATGTATTATCACTGCTGTTAATGTCTTTAGCTTCTCTATTACTAAGTCAAAATCAAGAATCACCTTTTTATGTAATATATCTAAAAATTTTTAGAATTCAGTTAAAACTCTCAGAACTCAAATCAATTCAGACCCGCAGGTAACAGTGGCAGGTTGATGCAGTAAGTGATACCCACATCAGCACTGGCTCTGCTGCTCAGCTGATGTGAGGAAAAGCTTTGCCCCATTTTCTAACACTACAGGGGTTGAAAGAGCAGATTGTTTCACATTTAAGCGTGTAGGACATGACAGCCAGTCCAAAGTAGTTAAGTTCACACTTCCAAAATTCCCTCACAAAGCTCTCACTACATTTCTCAAGTTGCATTTACTGCACTTCCCAGCAGCATGCACCTTAAAGAAAAAATGTTTTCAAGTCTGAAAGGCTATAGCCTTGTTGCTTCTTCCTCAAGCAGATGCACCAAGGTCTCACCACCCATACTTCAAAGAATACACTGAAGTTTCCACAATATTTAAGCACAATTTTGAAAAAAACATGCCATGCACATAACACCGAGCAAAATAATGTTATAATACTGCACTTATTTCTGTGATGATTTAATCCTTTCATTTTTATTTACTATGTCAATGTTTGCACTGTAAACAAGTAGAATGAAGCTGAGAGATATGTCAAATGAAAGGAAACCTTATAAACAAGGAGCACACGTGGATGTGCCTTTGAGGACAGAGATCTCTGTGGTACGACTTGCAGTTGGCAAGGGAGTGCTGAACTAAAGACAGAAGCAATACTAAAACAAGATTGTGCTTTTCAACATCTACACGAGATGCCCAGGTATATGGGTCTTTGGCAAAAGCATTTCTAACAGTGTAGAGGTACTTGGAACAAATGGAAAAGGCATATGAAAAGCTGATACTCTTTTTTGCATCCCACAGACTTGCAAAACCCACCACTGATTTTAGAAACGTATCTACATACATTTCTTACAAATGAGTATTTTTAAGACAAACCTTTTCAGGATATTATATAAATCCTTGAAGCCAGAGACTTACAATGAAAACAACATCAGACTCTTGACAAAAGCAGTGTGATTGCTGCAGCTACAAGGAAAAAATTATCTACTCTATATTCCTCTCAGAGTGAAGTAACCATCTCTCAGCAAACCAGTGTAAAATAGGTTGTAAAAATAAATTCTGTGAAAAAGATTCCAAAGGGTGGAATGAAGAATTCGAGATAGAATGGATTCCTGTATGGAAGATCACAGTTTCTGTAGGCCAGATCAAAGGGATGAAGGGCTTACCTCCATCTGTGCAATAGGGTGTATCCCTTGTGCTTCTTGCTCCTGGAGCCCGCAGCAGCACCACACGGAGTGGTTTGTTCTGGATCACCTGTGAGAGGATCAAAAGCACAGATGCTTTGAAGGAGCTGAGCAGGTTAAAAGGTGCTGAGGAGCTCATACAGAGCAACGGCACAAGCGACAAGTGCCACTGGCTTTCCCTGCTTTGCCTCCTAAGCCTCCCTGGGGAAGGCTCAGCGAGGCCTCCCTGCTCTGCATGTTTATAGAGGTGCAGGTGGCCAGGGAAGGATGCAGTCACACCCTTTGGTTGCCTTAATCTTCTGGAGAAAGTCCTCTCCCCCTGCCACCTACATTTCACATGCACAGCCATGTCACAGACAGGCCTGCTGGTACCTTGTCCTTGCTGGTACCCAGGAGCTTCCCTTAGCATCATTTTCAGTGGCAAACTGGCAAATATCACACTTGTATTCCAATTTCTTTACTGCTTCCCATACCAACATATTGTCTCCTGCAGTGTGTGTCCTTTTCTCCAGGCTGTGCGAGTGTGTGCAGCTTGCTTCTTTATTAAAGAAGCTACAAGAACTGCTTGGAGATGTACACAAGGTAAAGCAGGCTCCCTGTCCAGTTTGCCACTAGCATGGTTTCCTCTCCTCTGTACTGGTATTTATTTCAGAAACATTGTTCAGCTCACTACCACATTTTGCAATCTGAGACAGCTGAAAAGGTCAATTAGAAGAACATACCCTACTATCAAATTCCCTTCCATAAAATCACTCATCACAAACAGATGAAAGAGCATAATGATTATTATAAATTGTGCATTCAGCCAGGTTTGTGGCTTTTCCAGAAGATTTGTGTAGGAAGAGCTGTAGAGGTACCAGAAAGATAAATACTGCTTGGAGCATATCCTTCTTGCCCTTCCTGTTTGATGGACAAGTGCTTGTTTGCCATGGCAAACAGCTCCAGAAACCCTGTCAGAGGGAATTTCTGCTCTGCTGGAGCACTCAGTCCTGTATCACCCATCTCTGACTGGTGAGAGTATCCACATTGGCTGAGCCATTGCAATACCAGTTTGAGGTATCTGAGCCTCTGGTAGTTTTGAGACAGGATATTCTTCCAAGCAGTGTGACCACCTTCTTGTAGCTTCCATTTTAGACATTTTCTTTTTAAGCACTTAGTTAATCCCAGCATCCAAAACTCCTCCAAAGACTTGTAGATGGAAACTAAAATCAAAACTGGCAATCCTTCAGACTTTTGTACCTGGTGTTTCTTGATAGCTAGTCTGAGTTCAGTTGTATTTGTATTCATAAAATAAAACAAGGGGAGAAGGACAGAGTGTAACACAATTTGGAAAGACCTGGAGCTAGAAGAAAAGACAGCAGTCAGAAAGAAATGGAAACTTCAGAGCAAGGCGAGAGACTGCCCAAGCCAGCTGTGAGGGTCAGTACACGATACATGAGTCAAGACCCCTACACAAAGACAAGAAGCTCTTTTTAAGTCAGAATGTCAACAAGCAGAGGCTTTTTTTTTTTTTTTCCCTAGGCTGGTACTTAACTTCTGCCCCCAAAGGCAATAAATACACAGCCCAGATGCACACCTTGAAGGGTCAGTCACTGAGCAGCCCAGGGCACATGGTGGCCATGGCTGTAAGAAAGGTGAGGGATCAGATCTCAAGGGGGGCCCTTCTCCTGTGGAGTGGCTTTTGTGGGACCAGGTCTGAGCCCTGGCAGATCCACAAGGAAAGATCTCTGGTAGATCCAGACTCATCAGACAGAAATTAGAATAGATTCTCTACATGAAAAATGGTCTCAAGTCACTCCAGCATTCATTTAATTGTCTTTCTTACCAAGATCAATTGTTTGGGATATGAATTTCATTGATTAAGTTAATTAAAAGTTATATAATCAGAGAATAAGGTAGTTTTGGCTTCATTTGCACTTTATAAATAGTTGGCAATTTGCTAAACTATCAAAACTGTTTAAAATGCTTTCTTACATTTTATTACCTTTTTATTCTCCAAGAAACCAGTTACGTATTGAAATTACAAAAATAACAGTACAGTTTAAAAAAGATTTATTATACAGCCTTATGAAATACACCCAAGAAGTTTTCAGAAGCCACTCATCCATGCAGAAACACATTTTGGACACATAGCTCCATCTTACCAGATCTAATCCATGCCAACAGATGAGCTTCCATTAAAAAGAAACGTGTGGGCAAGTGCTCATAGGGATGGAGCAGAAGTTTCCCAAGCAAAAGAGCCCTTTAAGCTATAGTTGGAATGTATATAATATATCCTTACTCCAGGGCAAATTTAAGTCCAGCTAATGGCTGGACTTGATGATCTTAAAGGTATTTTGCAGCCTAAATGATTCTACAATTCCAGAATAAAGCTGTCCACAAAAGTAATTTTCTCAGAAAAATCTCAGAAAAATTGGAAGTCTGTTTTTATCCTGTGTTTTCTGTGGAATCCCTATAGATGTTAAAGCTTAAAAATCTAAGAACCCTTTTCCTTTAAAAACATTTTCACCGAACATTAAGGACTTTTGTAGTTTGAAAGACTTAGGGTGTATTACAGCTGTTCATGTTAGTAACTGATGTTATTAGAGTGTGCTAATTTTTTTTTTCTTTTTTTTTTTTTTTTTGCACAGCCAGAATTTATTGCATTGCAGTTCATCATTTACAGAATTTGGGGGAAAATAAAGTATCATGTTCATTCAGGCAATATCAAGAGAGAAAACCTGAAGTTGCTGAATTACTAACAAGAACAGAATCAGAGTCAGCAGGAACAATTTTTCTTCCCCAAAGACTTCCTAACAGTGCAATTGAACAGCCATTCAGGTGTGAATTTTATAGTTTCTGGCTATTAACTTGCTTCCTTCCATGCACACACACTTCAAGGAGCAGAAAAGAAAGAAATATTGCTTCAGCAAACTCCAAAAGCAGAAAGAAATGACTCCCTTAAAGAGCACACGGATGAAAGAATGCATGTGTGTACACACAAGGGGAAGGGAAAGAGGTCTAATGAGTTAAGTGTAAAATACCTATATTACTAAATACTATTAATACTTGTATTACTAAAATTCTGTAATTCCCAACGTATATATTAAACTAAGGATTCCATGCAGCCCAATGGTCTTTAATGAGTGACTAGAATATGTTACTGATAGGCAGCAATTTCCAACATGCTTATATGTGTTTAAAAAAAAATTAGTAGAAAGAAGAGCAAAATAAATAAAAAGCAGAGTGCATCAGAATTTCTCATTCACTGAAGTTTATCTTTGAGGAAGTGGTTGTGTCCCAGCTTCCTCGAGTATAAAAACTCCTTCAACAATATTTTTCCCTTGCTTCTCCTAACTGCTTTCATTAAATACTGCGCCTCCAGAAATTCTCCATCTCTTCAGAGGATGTGTCCATTCAGCTTCCATACATTTTCCTCTCTGTTTGTATGCCAGAATATTAAAGCCATTCATGACCTTCCAACTGAAAGTCACGCACGCCAGGAAACGAAAGTTTACCTGAACGAGCATCATCTCGTGCCCCTTGTGCTGCCACAGAAGCTCAGGCAGCTCCCACAGCCCTGAACAGCACGGTGACCCTGTCCTCAAGAACACCTGCTGATTATGAGTGCACATTATGTAGCACTGCTTCAACATTAACAGCTGCTTGATCTTCCAGTTCCGTTAACTTCTCTCCATATCAAATAAACACTGCAAACAATTCATTCTTTTTGTTTTAACAGCATTTTTCGAATTTCTGCTACGCTACCCCCTAGTCTCTAAACATGCCACGTTCTTTTATTCTGTTCTCCTAGATCCTCTTTCCTCATTTAGATTTATGAATTATTCTCATTCACAAATCCAATTAACTCTCTACCAAGTACCTTCAAAAGCAGCAAGTAGTTCAGAAGAGCAATAACTTAAAAGGTCAGATAATTACATTTAGCTCCAAAACACAAGGGTTACAAGACAGCAAGATAACACATTGAGCACATATTAGGGGCTGTAGGAATGTCCAAACCACAAGCTACTGAGGAAAACTTCCCTGAGCTATCTTCCCTGAGCTTCGGCAAGAAAAGTTTTGTATTTCTGTACCAGACCTCTGTTGCTGCTCGAGGATTCAGGCCTGCACCCATCATCCCTATCTCCAGAAAATAGCCTCAGACTATTTATGTGCTCTGCTCTGGTATTGAAGTAGAAGCCCTGCAGATCAGTTTACTTTTCTATTCCCAGTAAATGGTAACCTGGAAATGACCAGCCAATTCTTCTGAGTGCCAGGAAAACAGCTTCAGCAGAAAAATTGCTCAATTTACTCCGTCAAACTGCATTTGAAAGCAGGCTGCCCTGCTGGTGCTTGTTCGGTGCCTGGGAGGCCACGTTGTGCACATGTTTTAGTTTGTGTGGCACCTGGCCTTCCTTGCCTTTTCCTGTTCCTGCCCTTTCTGTGCCCACATGGAGAAAATCCATTGAGACACGTTAAGAGAACTGATGCCTTTACGTGGCCACTGCTTAACGACCACGGAGCATCTCATGAAGAGGGTGAACAGTTCTGTGTCTTAACCCCACATTTCAATTTTTGGAAAAGCCATGATTCTGCCTATACACCTACACCTGGCTATTCATAAAACCTTGCTTTAATATATGGCACAAATCAAGTCCCTGGATGAACAGGAAAAGATTCCATTTAATAAACTAGATGGCTAACTAGGAAATTGATGGAAAAACAGTTTAAAAAACATTCTTCTCTGGTCATAGCAACACAGATCTAATAGAAATCTACAGTTACCCCAGCTTATCTATATTGAAAAGAGACCGTTGTCATCCAGCATTATGTAGTAGATATACCTATTGTCTCTTCTCTAGTGGTGACTGAAGTTACTGCTTGCACCTTGACTCCCAGCTCAATTTCTGTCATATCAAACAGGCAAACTCTTTGGGAATTTCCCTCTCCCAGCTATGCAGAGCTAGAAAGAAACAGCCTAGGAAAAGACTGAGTTGACAGCAGGACTCTGCAAAACTAAAACCGTGGGGTTAAAAGCTGTCATCTCCTCTCAGAGCAGGAGGCCAAGGTTGCCAGATGGAAGCTAAATAGCTGACATCAGCGTCAATGGTTTTCCAATGCCTTTTCCTGAACCTGGGGAGAAGAGTTCTTGCCTCAAGCAAGCACACAGTCACACCTCTCCTTTTGCTGTGACTGCATCTAATAACAGTCCTTGCGCTGCAGTCACTTAAGGGGAGAACACTGCAATTATTGCAACATTACTGTACTGGACCTTGGAATGGACTGATGCTCTAATACAATTCAGGGAACGTCAACAGCAGAGGCCATCGAAGGAAATCATGTCCAAAGGGAAGAGCACTTAGGGGCAAAGGTGCTGTGGTAAAAGGAAAAGTCCAGAGAAACAACAATCTAGGGCTGCATGCTGTGAATGCAACTGTCACAGCTGTCATGCAGTGCATGATTCTTTGATGACTTTAAATTTTAAGTAAAACATGGACAAAATAGACAAAATTTTAGAAGCTTTTGGGAAAAACATGTCCATAACCTTTCAGACACCTATTTTGGTTCCTGAAGACCTGAAGAGAGAAGACTGCACAGCATTTACAGCATTAATACATGACATGAATAACAAAGCAACCATCAAATGTACATCACAGAGATTTATGGAAAGGGAATACTTAAAACATAGATATTCAGCTGAGCAAATGCAAATATGTTCAGAACAGAGGATTTTTTAATTAAAGTACATTGAATTAGCTATTTCAGATAACCTACATGGCAACATTAATATCCAGCAAGGACTCCCAGTGAATCCAGAGAATGTTGAGCAAGATTTGCACTTCAGAAAGGTCACTCTGACATCTAATGCTACACATACAGGGCAGTCAGGAAAAGTCACCATGCCAAAATTAAGTAAGAATCCAAGATCTAGAAGAACTAAGTGTACAGCTCCTGAAGTCTCCTGAGTAGGGAATTGTCTAGTTTCCACAGAAAATAAACCTCTGGCAGCAGGAGTTCAAACAGGCAAAGAAATATTTACGAAGAGAACTCTCATCTCACAATACTGGCATTCATCTCCTCATTCTGCAGTCTCTGAAATAGCCAGTACTAAGTTTTCTTCAGTATTTAATGTGCAATGCCTATGTCCAGCATAGCTGCTTTATGAAAACTGCTGTACCTTTGGCATGACCTCAGGGGCAGACAGACCTCAGTCTGTTTTCAAACACCACCCCCCCCCAAGCCCTGAATGTTTCAGGGTTATACTCAGATATGAGAATTCACAGTGGCTATGCCAGGCAGCCATGAAAGAACAGATCCCCAGGGTGGTCTAAAGGCACTGGAGACACAGAACAAACTCATATAGGATATCGGTTTTGTAGCATTCTATTTTCCTTATGCCTGCAAGTTGAAAGAACCACATGTGACTTTTCTAAAAGTCTCTTACATTATCTCACCTGTAATTCTCTGGACAATTTATTACCAGAGTACAGCCTGGCAGATTGGTACAAAAGGAACAGCACTGCGCCCTTCCCATGCTGGCTATCTTAGCCATCGCTGTAAGCAGAGGGAAATTTGAAATCCATTTGCTTTTCTAGATGGAAAAAGTAATTGATTATTCCTATACTGCTTTTAATGCTGAAAACAGTCATCTGCTCTAGTTGATGAAGGAAGAAAGACTAGCAATTTAAGGCCTTGGCAGGCATTCTCTGACCAATGCTTATATCAAAACTCGTTAGCGTTAACATGCAATCTATATGAATGTTCTTTGTGGCAATGATTAATCGGTGCAGGTCCTTTGGAAAGATGGTACTTTGCAAAGGACATTCCAAGTATTCCCTGATGAATTGAAACATGAGTACCTCATAATCCAAAGTAGCAAGGCAAATCACGTAAGAGAAGGGAATCACAGGAGACTGTTTTGGAGAAATAAAGCAGGGCTCAGAAAGAGAAAGAAGCACAATGCACAAAATCTCACCTTTCCCTACAGCTGTTTCCCGGGACTGAACACTCTGGGGTGTGCTCGGCTCCCTTTCAAATTCATTCCTGAGCTGGGAAGTGTGCCGGCAGAATTCCATACACTGACAATTAACAAACTCCTTTGTTTGAGAGAGCCCTCTCTAGCTACACTACTCACAATACAAAACAGAGAAAAGCTAAAACAAACAAACAAACAAAAGACCCAACCAAAACCACCTCCCATGGGTATCAGAGCAGAAGTAACCAGATGAGGTCCAAAAGTAAGACATACCCAACTTAGCAAAACTGTAATGCCACATACAGTATCAAACCAGATTTTCCTTTCTGCTGTGTTATTCATTAGTGTTTAATCCTCCTGAGGAGCACGATTGATTTTTGGAAGTAGACTTAACACTATGTTATTGGAAGTACAGTTACTGAGCAGGATTGGGGTTGCTTTAGGATCAATTCCTGGAAGCACACCTATTATTGTAACAGCTCCTCAGCGCCTGGCTACTAATGGGCTGGATGTTCTCCTGGGAAAGCATGATGAATAATTATTTTAGAAAAGACAGTGCAATGGAAATGTCATTTCACTCTCCCCCCCCCACCCCCCAGACTGCGACAGTGAATGAGAATTTCTTAAACCGATCCCACAGTGTGCCATTCATGAATCTCCATCCATGCTCCAAATCCATGCATGCTTTAGAATACACTTTTCTCCTTTTTTAAGACGGCTGAAAAAACTAATTTAAAGAAAATATGACAGTGAAACTGTCTCCATTGCAAACAGTAATACAACACTTTCCCATTATTTCAGTTTGTAGCTTGTTAAGTTGTTACTGTCTTCAGGGATACATTCCAATATAATGTTCTTAATCTCCCCAAGCTGACTAATTCTCCCCGTGAAGAAGGGAACTCTTACAATCTGTTGCCCTGAGAAAATGAGGAATAAAAGGGGTGATAGAAGGGAACAATTGAGCTCTATTCTTTCACGTAATTTTCTCTTCTGAAGTATCTCTTGAAAATCAGCCCAGCTGCCACTTTGAAATCCATGTATGCATTTAGAGGCACAGCAAAAGCACTGCTGAAGGTGTCCAGAGGCCAAGGCTTCCAACAACAGCGTGGTGCCGCAGGTGCAGATGGAGGATGGCTCAGGGCTGTGCCCTGGGTGACATGGGCTCACACACACGGAGATGCTCTGACGGAGAGGGCACAGCCACGTGGGCTGGGGCTGCAAATACACCTGAGCCAAGCTGTGCAGACAAAAGTGGGGCCCGTTACAATGACAAGGGCCATGCTCAGTGCGAACACTGACCAGCTGGGATCTCCTGGCATCTGTCAGGAGTGGACCCTCTGTCCTGGCAGAAATGTGCAATGGTTTCTCATGAAAACATGCAGACAGCCACTCTTGAGAGTGGCAACTGGCATGAGCCTTCCAGCGAGGAGCAAAGAGCTTGCTCTCCCCCAGAACAGGGGAGGAACGGAAAGAAAGACTCCCTTCTTCCTCCTTTCCTACTGGAAAGGGTTCCCTCCCTGCTGCTTCCAGTGGCAATTCCTTCGTGAGAAACATGACAATTACACACGGTGTTAGAACAAGCCCTCACAGCTGCTGGACCAATGTGACACACGGTGTGGTACCAGCATGGCTTTGCATCATCACACAGAGGAATTTCACAGAAAAATGGGAGGGACCTCTCACAGATGAGATTCCTCCCCAAAGTTTAAAAAACAAAGAAAAAGCTATGAAGCAAGTGTCCTCTTCAGAGGTTTTAGTAACAAATCCCTAAAGCAGTAGGAAAGAATGTTCTGACATACACTTCCCTCCTAGACACCTCTATATGACAGTATTAAACGCTGAAGTGTGGCTTGGAACACTGAAAAACAAACAAACAAAAAAAAGACCTTTGTAATTTGTGGGAAATTTGGCTTTTTTCCCATGTCAAGAATGAAGAATCTCCTTTTAGTTCTGAAGGTATTGACCCACAAGGGTATCAAGATCTCCTCAAGAGTATCAAGATTTCATTGAATAAATAATTTCTGCATCAACTGAAAACAGGCTCTGAAATTTCGAACAAGGTAGCAATCAGTGCATCCAAATTATGGCAGTCCTACCCTGAGTGACGTAACAATGTGTGACTCAAATGGACTTGATCCAGAACACAGCTCCTCATCATTTCTAAATCCTAACTAATGAATAACTAATGCAATATGAATCCTGCTGTGGTGTCCTGTAACGCATTGTTTGTGTTGTCTGAAATATGGTGGATAGGATTATCTGTTTCTTTCCTGAGTCTCTCACAAAAATGATGTTCCTCAAGAGGCTCTTTCAAATAGTCATATTTCCAATAATTCACAAAGAAGGTGACGCTACAAGCTTTTTCCCTCAAATGGATTTCAGCATATCCATTAGATATGAGTGCAAAGGATGTATGAATAAATTCTGCTTGTGCTGATCCCCCTCCTCAGCTCACTACAGTCAGGAGAAAGCAGAGAAAAAGTGAAATTTGCACTCTGTTGCAGTCTTATCTCTGTCCTTCACAGAGAGATAAGCACTATTGCTGCCTCAGCAGCAGCCTCATTCCTCCAGGTGTCCTGCCAGAAAGTTCTAGAAGATGCTCCCAGTTAAAGGGAACAAAGCAGGAATCAGAAGCTTTGCAGGAAACCACAGGAACACTTGGCATTGTCTGCAGTCAGAAGGTGGGGAGGGAAAATGTTTAATGGAGTGGCAGCCAAACAACAAGGAACTACAAATTAAAATTGAGAATAAAGATATTTCAAATGAAATGGCATAGGCTGCAATATGCCCCCCTTGCCACAAGCACCCCCTCTTAGGACAAACAGCACAGGTAAATGCCAGCCCAGGTCCCAAAAGCTTTTGTCCATCTGGTGATAGCAAAAGGACTTTAAATGGCACATATAAACTCCCTGTGATTATCATGGAGAGTCAAATAATTGCTGAACTATACTTCAATGCCTTGAAATATCCTTACTAAAGAATAATTCCACTGTTTTCTCCAATACAGTTCAGGAAGTGCAAAAGCACAATGCAGTAAGACCCAAAGTGGCGGGCAGGTTTCAGTGGTGGACAGAAACCAAATTCTCCCATCAGCTACAACCTTAAGCTGCAAAGTTGGGTTGTTCAGCACTGGGGAAAGGCTTTAATCTGTGACACAGATGATTAACATTCATTAGTATACATGAATAATTGTAATATAAATGTTCAAAAAGCTAAAATAACAAATAAATACAAATATGGCCATAACAAAGGCACAAGATGTATTTAATTTCTGTTTATTTGGATTTGGCAAATTTCTGTACTGATTTTAGAATCATAGAAACATACTGATTTTGCAGGATGTTTGCACAATAGTCCCCTGCAGACTCTCCTGCTGATCTCTGAAATTAGTAACAAGCCACTATCACTAAATTTAGCAGCAAGGACTCATTTCTGTGACATGTTGTGTCAAAAACCCAGAGAAGAGATGTATTTATAGCCATATATTTCAGGCAAGTTCATAATTTAAAACAAAACTGACAAAAAATGCAGACTACCACTTTATCAATAGAGGACACTGTCAGTTTTGAGCAGGAGAGACAGAGACAGGTACAAAGAAAACCACCTTTTTTTAGGTATCTGTAGCCACACTGTGGTTCAGTCACAAGAAAAGCAGAATCTAAGTATTTATCCTCAGAATATTTTTTTATATTATATTCAGGTCCTACTCCACATGCTATCCAACCTGATGCAGCCTGGAGAGCTCCCAGCAGACAATGACACGCTGTAAGAGAAAGAATGACAGCACTGAACACAGGCACTCGTTCGTTATTCCCTCCCAGAAGCTTCCCTGGAAAAGGGCATGGCTTTCTCCCACTCTGACCGGAGGGTAAAATCCAATACAGAACAGTGTGCTGCATTTGAAGGTCAGAGGAGAATACTTTTTTACTTATTCAGTCAAACTGTGTGAAAGGGAATTTAGGGAAAAGCGTTGCTGTGCATAAAGATCTATCTTCTATCACTAGCTTTAAATATGAAGATTTCAGGAAGTCCACAAACCTTAAATTGCCTGAAGTCCAAACAATTTGCTTCTAAAGCCTAGTTGTGCATGGTAACAGTTGACCCATAAGCAGCATTTGTATTCAAGATTTTGTTCTTCACAAAATGACATAGTGACACAGCCTGCATTCTAGTTCTGACTGTCAAATCCGGGAGTATATTAGAAACAATTCTGGGTTGCACTTCTGAAGTTTCTATTACTTCTGGTAATAAATCTCATTGTCCTTGTGATTACTACAACATCCACACATGACAAATGAACACAGATTGTTCAGAGAGATTTGCCAGCCCTGAGCTTTCCCACCTGCTCACCTCTCAGTTCCCTAATTTGCTGCTCACGTCATAAAGAGCTGTTCTGGCTGGGTACGGATGGAGGGGAGAGCTGTCAGGCAGCACCTCTGAAAGAGGGAGGAGTGACCCAAGCGACTCAGCTGGTGTTCCCCTGCGGTGCAGCACAGCACAGCAGCTCTCCTCCCTCTGCACAGCACAGGAGAGGCACTGCCCCAGCACAGCTGTCCCTGTCCGGGAGTGACAGCAGCCTCCAGTTTGGGAACTGCTGTCCTTCAGGTACTTGCTGCTGGCAGAGGGACATGTGCTCACTCTTGAGCCTTCCATGGCAGCTCTATTAAGCACAAATCCAAACCAGTCCCCTATTAGACACCATGAAAAGAATTAACTCTGGCCAAGTCCAAACCAGCAGAGAGCTGCAGTACCCACAAGGTCCTACACCACCAGCATGCAGGCTCTATGTTGCTTTCCCTGCCCTGCTTTGCACCCACCTCTTTGACTGCAATAGCAATCTGGTGCCCCTTTCTCTCCATTGCCCTGCTCTCCTCAGGATACAGCGCACCATCAGCCTGGGATCATAGAATCATACTCAGAGGTGATTTGGAAGCTAAGTCAATGATGGTGAAATCTGGTGATGACGTGATGTGGGGGTATTATGTATAGATATTGCAAAAGGACATTCTCAGACTAAACAAATATAGACACCATTAGGAAATGAAACTATATGTAATGAAATGTGAATTCATACCCATGGCAGAAAACAGCCCTAACTTTACAAGGACTCAGAGTCACTACCACCTCTTGGTACACCTAAGTAATCAGATTAAATTAGCAGAAGGGAGAAAACCAGGCCTCCCTCCTTGAACATGGTCAGGCATGGAATTCCCTGCTACAGGACACTATAAATGCCATAAAGCTTTCAGGAGGTCAAAACTAACTGAGTATATCAACAGAAAAGCAATCTCATGTGGATTGTAAGAACTGGAAATATCATCTCTGGTTTGGAAAGACCAGAAACTGCTGGAGGCTGGGAGACTGTTCTTGCTACCTTACAGGCTTCAAGCACTGGCCATGGCCAGAGATAAGGACTAGGCAAGACAGACTGCAGCTCGATCTCCTGCTGCCACTTCTCTCCTCGCCCTGAGCAATCCTGCAGAGCAAACCTAACGCTCTCTTCCTCGCTCTTCCCTTCTGTACGTCTTCCCCTCTACCTTCCTGCAGTTCAAGCTTCACTGTAAAAGGCATGTGTTCAACAGGTTCTGGCCAAGGAAACTCTCGAATGATTTACAAATACCCCCCAAAAAACCGCCATTAACTGCATAAGGCTCCTCCCTCTCTCTTTGCATAAAGTTTTGTAAATGTATTTTGCTTACACAAAGAAGGTATAGCAATCTCTTATTTTCATTTCCCAATTATCTATTTTCTGAGGCCTGTTAATAATTATGTTAAGACACATTCAGCCAAGAACATCAAGTTAATGTACGGATGTAAGCTTCAAACTGGCATTGCTGCGAGTGGTATTTCACAGACATTGCTCAGCTAAGTGGAGGCACACAAAAAGACCACACTTACCCCTCTCTTGACAAAGCAGAGTTAGTATTAAGTAATTTGAACACTTAACAAGAAATGTTATTTTTCAAAAGATAAACGTGGGATAGCAAAAATCAAGTCCTTAAAGGAGTAGGTGGGGATTTAGCTGTGCATTTCCTGCTGTTATTAGCACAAGTCATGTGGTTGAGTCCCCACATAATGCTCGGAAAATACAGCTGTTAATATGCTTGCATAGAAAAGCTGCAATGATGGAAGGGGATATCCCAGCCAGCTGGGCCATTTCAAAAAGAGTGAAGGAATCAGGTGATGATCAAGCTCCTCCTGAGCCACAAAAAAGGCAGAAAACTCTGACTCCCATCATAGTAGGTCTAGACCAATTTCTCAGAAATTTTTAACAGAGTTAAAACCAGAGTTACAGGACCTGAGCAGAATTTGTTGTGCTAATGAAGCTTTGCTGTTTAGGGCTAAATAATTTTGCTAAGGAGGGGTCACTGCAGAGATGTGTTGACATCTGTTAGGGGAGCACATTCTCCAACTCCCAGTCCCACTGCACATCCCAGAGCTCCATGGCTTGAATCATGAGAGCTACTCTGCTTCAAGCAGGCCAGGGAAGGACAACAGGGCTACAATGCCTCCTTAGCCCCGTCCTTTGGTGAGGAAGCTCAGAAGAAGAGGAGGAAAGAAAGAACAAGCAACGAAGAGGTAATATTTTTGCAAGCAACCCTGGAATTTCTTTGGTGGCCACTGCAAGCATAACCAGCCCTGTGACACAAACAGGATGTGCCTATTTGTTCCAAGCCGGTACTCGGGCATGGAAAGGCACAACCAGCCCTTCCAAAGCATAATAATGTGAATAAGAGTGTGGCAGGCACACCTGACAGATACTATTGCCCACTCCTCAACAAGTCACTTGGCTCCCAGTGAAGAGGCAATATAAAGTATCAATTGTTACAGAGTACCTTTGAATCCATTGTGAAAGAATAACCTACATCAGCCATGATCTTTAATAATAATACCAGGAATTTAAAGCAAATGAAAATAAAGGTAGCTAGTTAAGCTTTGTCCTGCTGTAAGCCTACTGCAGAAACACAAAGGATGGAGCAAACACAGGAATAGACACTCAGGGTGTGACTACAAGTTTATCTAACCCTTTACTCTTTAGAGGCTAATAGCAAATTTTTACTTCTCTTTCCTTAAGAAAAATTCCTTACAGAATGTCTATTTCCCTGCTACACACTCCAGGAATCAGCAGCTGAGGGATTTCTAGAAGCTGTATCCAAACCCTCAGGCTTCTTGTCACTGATGGAAGCTCTCATCCCTGAACCTGTCAGTTATTTTTCTAAATCCACTTCCAGTCTCCTCTACAGCCTCTGGCAACATTCCAGAGCTATTACAGTGCAATGTATGCCAAAGTACCTCCTCTAGCTTGTTTCAAACATGTTCACAGCATTGCATCAGAGGCACTTTCTGATTTTTGTACAGTAAGAAACAGTGCATAATTTCCCCATCACCCTTCTCCACAGCACTTGTGACAATGGAGATGTCTGTCCCAACTTCATCCCCTCCCTTCTTCAGCTGTCTCTGTCTCTGTCTTCAGGCCTCTAAAACACACCACATCCCCCATTGCTGACGCACTTCTCTGAGCTGACTCTGCTGTATCCAAACCTTTAACACTCACGTTGTAGAAGGAACCAAGCATTGCGGTTCTTGTATTCAAACCAACACAACTTCTCTGATCTCACAATAGCAAACCACTCCTGAGAGCTGAGAGGACAGAGCCCACCCTCAGACTGATCGACAGCGCAGCACTGACACACATTTGGGGGCTCAGCTCATCACACAAAAGGGAGTGGAGGAGATCTGTTCCCTGCTTCGCATCAAAGGAGAGAAGGGAAGACCTCCTAGGAAGGCCACACCACCTCACTAGAGAATAATGTGATTTCAGAGGAGCTGAACTTCACGCTTGTAGAATCATCAACAATTCAGGGTCTGTACAATTATAATGCATCCAAGACAAGATTAGGTAAGTTTATTTTAGCAAACTGTAGAAGATCAACTCACCTGAAGGCACTAGTCACTCTTCAGGTGACAGGCAGTGGGAAGAGTTGAGCTGTTGACCCGCACTGAAATGAAGTAGGATCACTTCCTCTTATTGCAATAATTGTGTCCTTGGAAATCCTGGATCTGTGCAGGTCCCTCTGTCAAAGGAAAACTCGCTGCAGGACCAGGACCAGGTTCTGGTTATTACCTAGGAAATGAAGAAACATAGTATTTAGAGACAACTTTCCTTCTAAATCTAGCATGAGTGAGTAGCAGCTGTTTCAGAATTAATGTGTAATTTCTTTAACAGACTTCTTGAAAGGGTTGCACAGTTTCCAGCAATGGAGGTTTGTAAGAGCAGTTTAGGAATGGAGTCCCTGCATTCAAGCCAACATCCCAGCAGCTCTGTCCCTAACCTCCTACTATCAGGTTGAGGTTAGTCAAACATGGGCATCTTACAGAGGAATGGAACATCTTCCAGCTCCATAATTCTGCAGCACATGGAAATCATAGGCAACTAGAATGAGGAGTGAACTCCCTGTATGACTGAATGACAATTTTGGCACAGCATTAAAGAGTGCTGTTTGGACGGGAACATGCTTCTTGAGTAGTCAGTGTCTAACACACAGCAGGAGTAAAAACATTAAACACCAATAATATTCAATCTAGTCTAGTCTGCAAGAAAAACTCTTGTTATTTGCAGAGTGACTAAAAATCCAGAATTTTTACTGCATCAGTGATTCTTGTGGGTTAAGCAAAAATATAGAAATAGAAAATTAAGTGCATAGTACAGTAGCACTGAAGTGGTAAAGTAGTGCCCTAATAGTAATGTAAAACCATAAAAATGATTGTTCACATTTAATGGTAGATTTTTTTACATCGCAATTCAATGCAGAAAAAGAACAAAAAGAAAAATTTCACTTGGCATCTTAGCTTGGGTTGCACCACTGATTTAAACAGAAGGCTGTCATGGCGAGCTACAATTTTATGGAAAACTGACCCAGAGTTATTTCTTCAGGAGCAGGACCCTCAAAGGAAATAACCAATGGCATCCTACTCAAGTGAGATAGATATATCATTTCTCTCCACCAAAAAATGCTCAGACAGCAACATGAGGTGGGTTAAGTTTGAGATGCATCCATAATAAGAACATGGTATATGAACACTGTTTACATAAGTATACTAAAGACTGCATGAAATTTGCGTTAATGAATATAATTTCACAAATACAGTCAAACGTTAATATTTACTAGTGCAAATAGCTCAACAAAAATTAGGCGCATCTGCAAAACAGCTACTTCACTAAAATAGTATTTGGAGTTTACAAGTTCTTCTCAAACAGAACTTGTCCCTAACAAGCCTAAACAGAACCCACTTGGAGGCCAACTATTATTGATAGCATAAAAAAGAAAAACATATAAATTAATGGTGAACAGACTAACTGAACTGGGCACAGTAAATTTTATGTTTTTAAAAGACCACTTTATAAAATCCAAGTTTTTTATTATGGTTGCCTCAGTTTGTGATTCTAGCCTTTTTTATTTGCTTTTGTCTCCAAATTTATTTATTTATTGATTTATTGAGCAAAAAGCAGCTTTCAGAATATTGGTCCAAATCAAGGAATCCTAAAAGGTTTCCATCAAGGAGATTATAATCCCAGCTCTGGCCAAGACAATCTGGTTAAATGCCAGGACAGAAATGACTTTATTTTGTAAAACGTTTTTCTTAAAACAGCAGCTCTGACCCCTCCTGCTATCTCCCAGTACTATTATCTTTATCCTCCCCCTTTTGCATAGGGACAGATTTTAAAGCAGCATAGGCAGCAATTTCAATCTTCTCTGCTCTGCAATGTGTCACACACTGTAGGATCAGTTGCTACATTTTTGGCACAAATATTTGGAAAAACCTGTCACAGCTTAGTAGAGACTAGTTGCTGCATTAACACCAGCTGATAACAACAGCACCAAAGAATTCTGTGAATGTGGAGCATGTATCTAAAAGCTTTGTGTTTGCAAATGTGGATTTGCTCTCTGTTTCAGCTTTGCACTGCTGGAGCACACACACACACACACTCTCTCTCTGAGGGAAATATTATGTATGTGGATTATTATGCATATATACAGAGAGAAACTGGGGAAATATTACATGTATGCCTGCAGTATTCTGAATATTAAAAAGTATGGCTAGATGAACGGCACATGAGCACTGCAGAGCTGCCATTCAGGCCATCCCTGCCCCTCACAGTTTGAAGAGAAGACCCTAAAAGCATCCTGGTCCCTAGATGGTGCTATTCACTGCACTAACGAGGCAAGCGCAGCTCGTTACCAGCGCACCGGGCACTTCGGGACAAAATTGTTTCTCGGTTCAAAATTACAGAAGCTGAATACGGATCCGAGTAACGCTGTTCTGTATTATCTATCTATATATCTCTATATATCTATATATATATCTATATATCTCTCTCTATATATTTTTTTGCCAGGTGCCTTGAACCCTTGGCCCTCACAATTTCCTGTAGGCTACAGGAACAGTAATTCCCTTCCAGCGGTACCAGAAACCAGGCTCAGGCACTGCCGGTCCAGCAGGGCTTGTGCCGAGTAGCATTTCCAGTGCCTTGGATTAGCTTCCTCTGCCTCCCCACATGCAGCTGCCACTCAGTACTCCTCATCCTCACCAGGAAGGTGGATCACACAGTCTGTCGCTCTGTCCCTTAGGGACACCTCCCAGGGAAGCAGCATCAGCAAGGCATCCTGGCAGAGCTCAGCATCTTTCCCACCACGCTTAGGTCAACACAACTTTACAAGTGGTTGAGGACATGGCAGTCGTGGAACTGAGGTATATTAGGAACTGGATTTCCTTCTGCCTGCTTCCAGACTTCGTAAGTGGTTTTGGGCAACCCATAAAATCTCCCAGGGTGGGATTTAAAGTCCATTGAAGTCAGAAGGAATTCCACTATTAGTTTGAAGTAAGTTTTATAGGGGATATTTTGGCTCCTGTTCTTTCCCCATAAGGTGGGAATGTGCCTATGTTGCATAACAAAGAAAAAAAGTCAGTATTTTTAAGTTTCTCAGGCATTGTAATAGTGAATAAAAAGATAAACCTAAAAAAAAAAAAAGATACATTTATTGCACTTTGTTATCATTCTCTGCCTTTATAAAAGGGTAGCTATATCTGGCTAACTGCTTAGGCATTTGACTCTCATAAATGTAGTATGTGAGTATCTCATGAACATCAACATTTCTCAAATTATGTTGTTGGGTTTTTTTTAGGGCTTCTGAAAGTGATTAGATTGACAGCATGGGCTAGTAACTGTCTTAGTACAGACAGATGAACTGCACATATCTCTTCCAATACACTTCACATCAGATGCTCCAGGCATCAACTTCTTAAATAGAAAACAGCAACTGTGATTATCTGTCGACAAAACTTGAGGTGATGTTGTGGTAAACAAGTGCCCTGCGTGGCCTAACTGCCAAGCTGGCAATCTTAATTGGAACTATAACCATATATAAATTCCTTAACCCACTGAACTTTCTGAAGATGTTTCACAGATCTCTGTTCTGGACTTTGCTTAGGCATGTCATTTGTCTTTACATATTGGTGTTTCCTACAATCTACCCTGACATTTGGAAAACCTCCTGAAGGTTTGTCATCGAAGACATGAACCCCCACACTCCTTAAACGTGTTTGAAAACTTCTGGTTAAGTTATAAACTTGTCACAAAATAGAAAAACCATGCTGAGAGCTGTCTAAAAGTTTCTGAAGTAAAGGGTGCCAAATGTTAAGTGCACGAGAATGCCAAAGAACTGAATTAGATGAGAAAGAGAAGGAGTACCAACTTGGAAGAGAGAGGTTAGGATTACCCTTGCAAGGTAGCAGAGGGAGTGCTTCATGGGAATTACACAAATTTAGTGTGGAGGAAAAATCTGAAGACAGAGATGGTCATGCTCTCTGCAGCTCCCTGTTTGTGGAGAGATTTTGGATGGAAGGATAGACAGAAGCTAACAAAAAAGCCATCACCCAGCTGGCACATCAGGCCATAATGATTAAAAAAAAAAAATCCCCAAACGGACAGGCTTCATTTCAATTTCAGGAGGAAATCAAAAGGCACATCCCGGGCTCAGTGGTTAATCCCTAGCAGATTTCAATTTCCTGCCTTGGAGAGTCAGGGCATTAGGCTTCTTCAAAGGAGAATTTTAGCAGAAGTGGATGTGTTGTGTGCCAGCTTCATTCTTGACAATGGTGAAGCTTTTCTGGCTCTGTGCTGCTGATGTTGGCCTCTCCTCCCCCCTGCCAGAAAAACCCCAAACCAAACATCCAATCCCCCAAACAATTACTCTTTAGGAAATACCTTACCCTGAAAATTTCAGTCTCTTGATGTTCAAAGTTACAGATCACGGGCAGTAAGACGGGTCAGGAAGGGTCTGGCACTATCATTAGACAATGTTGGCAACTGTCCCAGAGTAAGCCCCAGCCTCATGTTTGGGGATGCATTTTACATACAGACACACACATGTAACTTAGAGCAACTCTAAGCCCTCCAAAAAATCAACAATTCTAACCTCTTTGCATGTTGAAGGTAGTTATTAATATTGTGGCCCTGCTTAATAGACACCAATGAGGGAGCATTTTAAAATATCCAGATCACTGAGGAGCCTAAATTTTGAATTGATTAAGGCTGCTTGAAAGTCCGCTCCTGCATCAGTCTTTTAGCAAGTGATACTGGCAAAGAAGTTGCAAACAAAAATCTTCTCCTCATTTAAAGAAGCAACTGGAATCCTTTTCAGTTTTATTCTTGAGAGTTACTTTAGATGCCATTCTCCCTGCCTTTCACTGAAATCCCGGACTTTAAAGGAATACTATGATAATTCATTGCAAAGTGACAATGGAATTCCTCCGTAATTGCATGTTACATGCATCCACATTGATACAAGATAATTTCATTAGCCCTCTTACTACAATGAATACCAAATACAAAATGTGGGTGCAGAGATCATTTTCCTAATCAGAAGTATCAGATCCCAGGAACTTTCAGAGAATAGGGCTATTAAAATGTAAATAGTTTCTCTGAAATTTAAACTGCCATTGTCAAAAACAGATGTTCTTCTTGATCATTCCCTGCCTAGATTTCCAAAAATTCTCCTCATGGTGGCTAACTGGAAATCAACTGTGTATTAGCATCAAAAACTCCTCCTACAACAGTTTCATTTCACTGCTACATTTTATCAGCACCTTTGATGAGGTGGTTTAAAACTAAGAAATCATAAATGTGATTATAATGCATGTACATTTCTCTCAACCAGCCCAAAACCACATGCTGTGATAGGCAGAAAAACATCTGGTATGACCTGAAAGCACTGGACAAACTGGACAGAAAACTGTGTGCCTGATAATTGAACACATCAGCTTTAAAACCACTGAGTTGAAAGTTGCACAGTATCAATATTATTCTTCATCTCTTCAGTGAGATGAGAGAAGTCAGCAGGAAAATTTCCTATTGGCACAGGAGAGAGAGGGCTCAAGTTCAGGTTTCTGGGGTTAGCAGAAATGGCATCAATGTACAAATGGCACGTGGCTCACTCCTGTGAGCAGGTGGTGTCCAGCTGAAGGGGACAGCGGATGGGAGGCTGTGCCACAGACTGTGTACAAACAGTTGATGCTAAAAAGCCAGGCCAGGGAGCTTTCTTTTATGATGTGCCCCAAGACTCTAAAATCTGGCACAATAATTCTAAAGGTCACACTAAGACATGATTCTGGCTCCCTGTTGCGTTCAGTCCATTTTGTGTGTTATTTAATATCATCTGCAGAGCAATAGTTCTTTCAAGTTTTGCTTTGGTTAAGCACTGCTTTTCCTCAGACATCAGTAATTACAACCTTCTAAAGCACTTCATCAAGAGTGACTTTTTATTGCTTAGCTTCCCCATCAGTGGAAGAACTGAGCTCCCAGTGACCTTTGGTCTGATCCTTAACATTCCTGCTTCTTCCAGCATGGGCACTTCTGCAAATTAGACTTTAACTGTGCCCATACATAATATTTGCTTTAAAGGAGAAAGCTTTGATATGGGTCTACAATCATCAGTTTTCTGTACCTTAAAAACAACTTGAACTCCAGTCTCCATGGTAACAAATACCACCAATGAGCCCTAGCAAATCATGGTTATTTTTATGGAGAAGATGAACAGCAAAACCAAAATATTTCTATGAAATCTCTCAGTACTGCCAGAGTCTTACTTCTTCTTTAATCCTCAGTTAATGGTCTGCACTAAAGGGTTCTATGCCTACACATAGCCATGTCTAAAAAACATTATCCTTCCTGTGCTGCCATTATAATGCTAGAAAGCGAACAACAATTCCCTCAAATGTTTTATGCCATTAAAAACTGATCAAGACACACATCTGACTCTACTCTGTGTATTACAGAATGACTTTGCACTATAGAATAAAAACCTCTGACTTGTTAGACTTTACAGCAATTTGCTGCCCATTTCATGAGGAAGGAAAAAATTTGGTCATGTGACAAGTTTTCTCCCCTGTGTAAGAGACACTAAGGTTAGCCCACAAAAACACTCTGCAGATTTTTTTAAAAACTGATGTTGACTCTCTCATGGCTGAATCATTGAAGCAGTTATGTTTCCCAAATTTTACTGGGGAGCCTTTCTACCACCACAGCTTTCCAGCTGGGAAAGAATCAGCATCAAGGCACCAGCATAGCCTCTCATCACTCTGAGGAGCTGCAGAACAAGGCACAGTCTGCTCAGATTTCAGGTAGAGATTAAGCAGGTTTCCAAACCTTTCTTTTACTCAGCCAAACAAAACTCTGTAGCAGAATGCACTGTTTCTTTTGATTCTTTTGTTTTCTGGACAAGGTTTTTAGAGCCTTTCAAAATGCAGATACTTTCAGTGCTTTAGAAAATGCAGACTATAAATGAAAGTTTTAGTTAGAAGAACATATGTTCTCATTTGGTTTTAACTGTATATACTATCAGTAACTGCAGGGTAAAATTTAATCAAGAATCATATTGCTATGCCTAAAATCTCCTGATCCAGCTTAGTCCCAGCCAAACAGACTAAATGTTAAACAGCTCTACACGCCTTGAAGTCTTGTCCAGCTAAGCGGCACCTCAGCAATTTCTCCAGAATCAGTAAATACAGGGTACAGCTCCTTGCTTCCACTGCAGTGTCTCCTGCTGTTTTTAAAGGACCTGTCTTTTTGAAAGCAGCACAAGTGGGCCTCAGATGTTCAGTTCCCTGTCTCCCAGGCAGAGATCCTTGCAGTTCCAGTCTTCTTTCAAGACATCTCCCCACAGAACAGCCTGTGGTTACATTGCCAAAGGCAGGAGGAGACACAGGATGAATCTACCCATCTCGTGTTTGCCTTCGGGAAGAAATACAGTGATCCAAACTCTACAAAACCAATAATTCCCAATTTGAGATCTCCAACACAAGTTTAACAAAGGTTCTCAGACTATGCTACATAATTTATGTGGTATTCACAGGCAGAATTCTCTGCATAAAGTTCTTCTTGGCTTGAAAAGTACAGGAACAAATCCTAAGGAAATAAACTCTAAATTGAGAGACACTGGGACTAACTACTTGGGGGGCCTTTCCAGACTTCCTGAGGCATTAAGAACTCAGAGGTTTTTGAACAGTTATTTAAGAAAGAAAAATTAAAAATTATTTAAAAAGAAGGAGGGGAAAAGGATGAAAAGAAGAAAGAAAACCAGTGTTTTGATTAAAATTTGACTCACTTTGGAAAGAGCAGCAAAAATAAACAGGAACTTACAAAAACCACAAAAGGATCAACAAGATTTAAGCAGCCTCTCCAACAATTTGTCTGTTGCATTCATTTAGAGTGTAAGTTCTCAAAGGTAAACCCCTTTTTTTACATCTGTGCAGTGCTCAGTATTGCATGGGCTCCATCCCAGTGGCAGTCACCAGGCTGGGGTGGAACACAACTGAACAATGGCAGTCTTCAGCTTGGATTAATTGAAAGAAGCACAAGAAAAAGACATTATCTTTACATTCCCACTTTTGGCAGAAACCCAGTTTTCTTCTGATTCCATGTCAACAAGTAGGTTCTTTCTTAGTTTCTTTTTCAAAGCTTGAAACTCAGCCACCAAGGGTATGAAAGAAAGATGCACTGGTGAATGTCTTTCAGATTGGCAGCCAGAGGAGAAGAGATACAAAATATATTGCTTAAATAAACACTTATTAAAAAAGCCTTCTATTGGTAAATTGAAATGTTTGGGTAAGGGCTGTCATGTCTGCCCTGAGTCCGTTTCCATGATAGGCAATGCTAGTCTTTCTGATTTGAATTCAGTTAATGATAATCCACAAGGTTTTTAATCTAAGTGCCTCATTCATCATTTCTAGGCTACCTGAAGGTGCAGTCAAAAGCAGAGAAGAGATGCCATTAAAGCAGATGTGTTCTATATTGTCCTTTTAATGTACACTCAGCTCATTAACTTTGATTGGTGCCCTAGTGTGGGTCAGCTTCAAAACTATTAACATTGCAGCCCTTTTCCTAATGTGTACCAGGCCCATCAGTCACGTTATGCTACTTTTTATAAAATAAAGATTTATGTCTTTGCATGTATTGTTTGTTTTTCAATCCCTTCCTTTGCCATGCTCCTTTATTAAGCACATAGAAGGATCTGCCAAGGTCTGGCACAGTAAATAGAGAGTATCCTCCTGCGGCAACCACAAGAAAGAACAGGCATTTATTTCACAAGGTTTTAACAGGGAATTTTTTCCTTGGACTTTCCTGAAAAACCATCAGAAAGGAACCACACTCGCTAATTGGATGGACTATACTGATCTGTTTGCAAGGGTCCCAAAATTCTGAGTCTGGAAAGCCTCCCTCACATGTATTTGGACTATCCAGATCATCAGTTCTGCTGTCATTTCATAACATTTTTCAAACCATTCCAATATAGCCCTTCATCGTCACCCAGTTAAACATGATTCAATTTGTGCCTGCCTTTCAGATGAATATTTCAACTGAGTTTCTTTGGATGGACATTAAACAAATGGAAAATACAGATAAAGCCCAAGTACAACAGAATCTTACTATTTTCTACTCACTGCCTTGGACAACTTGTTGCTTGCCTCTGGTTTTTCTGTTCTCTTTGTGCTTCTGGGTTTTATTTCTATGTATTTATCGCCTTTAGTGCACAGATTTTCTTGCACTTTGTCGAATGCCAATGCACTTATTTTCAAGACAACACCCCAGCAACTTATCTGAAGAGCTCATATATGTGCAGGCAACAAACATACCACAGAAATATGAATGAATGAAAGCCAGAAGCCACATGGTCCCAACTCCTTTGGATAACTAAGGCCTTCCTGTACTTCCAACTGCATATATTCAAAAGTGGTTGTATGAAGAGCAGTTTAAAGCCTGACATATGCACCTTGGGACTGCTGGGGAGCTGCTGTTACTGAAAAACCTTCCGTGAGACAGACCAGGCCAGCCCAGGTGAGCTAAGCCATGGGACATGCAGAGATCACCATTTTTGTGTGTGTGGAGAGTTCCCTCTGCCTCGTTAAAGTCACTCTGAGGATGAAGTGAGCTCTTACTGCCATGCATAACACTTTTCCAAAGGCTGTGATTTGAACTGTTACAGCTGAAGTGGCTCAAAATAAACCACCAATTGTTAACACCACTATTTCATTGTCTACCATGTTAAACAATCCCTTCTCATGGCTCAAGTCAAGAACTAGGAACACTAAACCCAAACATACCTAGTGGCCAATTCTCAGCTCATTCTAAGATATAAATTTTTATCAACTTAAGTTTTTAAGAAACAGTTGGTCATTTAGAGACAGTACAGACTCAACTGCATTTATAAGCAAAGAACTCAGACACTTAAGAGAACTGAGCTCATGCTCAGATAATTTCAGGTTCTAGAAGATTTGCAAGGGTATAAGCAGACGGCCATGTCTCAGTGTCACTCTGGCTACTCCAATTTCACTCATGTAAAGCTTTATCACACAATTAAAAACACACATATGAGGTCCTTCACTTTCCAGGTATATATTTAGGCAAGGACAAAGCAAGGTCAATAAGAACAAAGAGATTTTGAAAAGAGTTAACAGGGCAGATTGAATGCCTTTTGCTAAATAAAGGGTGGCAAAACCCTCCCAGATTTCTGGGACTGAAAGGTCACACACACGCCATATTCCCTGCCACCTGCTCAGAACAGCATACAGAGGAAACGTGGTCAGGAGCCAGCATACCTTGACAACATCAGCTTTTAGTGCCTCAAAGGAGCAGGTTGTACTTTGGCTTTCCTTTTACAGCAACTGCTGTGCCGAAGACTGACTTTATAATTATCCTGCATTCATGGGCTTTTTCTCCTCTCTGACTACACAGAGAACACTGGCTGTTGATTAGAACTTTATTCAAGCGTCCCTTGGTATCCAGCTCATCTGAAGCATGAGACGGTAATTTAATTTTCACTCTTCTAGTCCCACAAGCTACACTCTGGGGGACAATAGAAAAGGAAGCAGTCTGTGGGTCTCAGCTATTCTCCTTATTAGCTTAGTGCCACAAAAAAAGAGATGAACTATCAATGAATGCTGCCTTTCCTGAGCCGATTCTCTTCAGCTTATGCTTCCTGTACACCCAGGAGACTGTAATTTCAATTGGTTGGGAGTTTCCCACATTGAATATGTTGCCTTGTAATGCAAAAGTAGCAGTAACACAGTAGTACAGCCAGTCTCTGAAATATCCCAGCCTTTCTTTATCCAATGTTTGGTTAAAGGGGTCATAAACCCCTTTTGTCACCAAAAGAAAAATAGCTCATTTAGTGGTGAGATGAAGGGAAATGCCACCAAAACCAGACCTTATGAAATGCTAGATTAAACTCATTTTGGAGAGAGGACCTGACACAGAAAGTCCCAGATTCACATAGAAAATAGAGAGCAGACATCTCAGTTCACTGAATGACAGGAGGTAATGGTGAAAGAGGGTAAGGCTACAGAACTTCTGCTTTCATTTATGTTTGACAGTGAGTGAAGAACATTTTATCTGTCAAGTCATTTAGCAAATCCACTCCTTGTGGATGTACAGAAGAGAAGTGGCTTTGCTGTCAATGGAATAAAAGCGGTTTTTCCTAGAAGAGAAGCTCATGTAGCGCAGAGTTTCCCTTCCCTGTGTTCAACAATCCGAGTGTCCAAGTTCCCTGTTAAATCCTACTATATTCCCGTCCTGTACTTAGAACTATTTTATCCATTCTCAGAAAGTTTGAAAGATGTTTGTTTCGAACCATTAAGCCAAGCCTCTGGGACAAAATTGTTTTTTAAAAAAATGTTCTTACAATTTGCAAAAGCTGTCTCAGAAAGGCATCAGGTCACTGCTTGATTGATGCAAATTGTGTTTATCTCGCTCTGCAAAATTGCTGCAGTATCTTCAGAAGGTGCATTATTGTCTGTGATTACAGAAACTGAACTCTGTTTTGGTGCCTTCTGGGTTTCAAGTACTGACTGACAAGACCATGCAGGTAAGTATTAATCAGCAGAAAGCAACTGCTGTTGAAGCTGAAGTGCTCTTGACTTAAGATGTAGATAACAACTGAGGTGACAAATCTGATGTTTACTGAAAATTAGAATTGTGCATGTTTATAAAAGTGCCAGAGACAACTTCATAATAACACTGGCTTGAAAGGGAGTTTATATTTGTTTCAACTTTCAGAAGTCAGCCCAAGAAGCTTCAGGCAGCACATGAAGGGGAAGTATGAATAAAGAGAAGAACCTGAGATCTTTTAACAGTACCTGCAGGATGACCTCATATAACTGCATTATGATTTTTAAGCCACACCTTCAACTGAAAGTTGCCCATCACTAAGGAAATCAATATTATTAAGTTTGGTTCATCTTACCTCAAAATTTTTCCCTGCTTTGCAAAGTAAACTGTGACAAATCCACTGTTCTGCATCATAATTGAATAATTAGCTAATTAGCATGAAAGCAGATACCCAGTGATATATGCCTGTACATTCATTAGCAGCAAGCATTTCCTGATACAAGTGCTCAAAGAAGTCACAATTGAAAAATAAAATAAAGAAACTTTCTTTTCCCTTTTAAGAGACTGAACATGAACAGATTTCAGAAAAAAACCCAGCATTGATTAACCTAAAATAAAATGCCTGTTCAAAAAGACTAGCTTAAACATGTGATTATGAGGAAGTTAATTTCCTGCAATTTATAGGTTCTTGTAAAACCTATAGATGCACATCATGAATTAGATTAACTTTATTTTAAAGTGATATTGTGCAGAACGAAGGAGCTGTCATTCTTTAATATCTTTTGGGCTTGCTGCTTAGTATTAAACAGCTTTTATGGGCAGAAAAAAGAGCCCACTAATTTAACGTCTAGTCACTCGCCTTGTCTTTGGTGGCTGTTCAATATAAAGTGTATTATTAATATTACTAAAAACATCAAATGACAAAGAAGTGGACTCACATGTTTTAATTTCCTTTTCTAGCTGCAGATTATGGTAGCTACCAATGGCTGGCTTCCCATAAGCTAACATCTCCTGTTACTCATAGCTGCTCCCCCAGAGAGCACACTGCCTAAATGTACATTTTATTGACTCCCCGCGAGGGTTGATATTGTTTGTAAAATATGCAAAGCACAACTTCCACATGAGACAGTCCCACCAAGCCCAGCCACTCACCCTCTTTTCTGCAGTGACCGCTATTGCACGATTCTGTGAACTGCAATACAGTTCTTTACAAATGGACATTTAAGACATATTTAGTTCTGTTTTTCTATGCTGAATCTTGCCCCGTGTCCAGCCCTGATGTATTTATTGGGCATGAGATGCAAACCTCAGACAGTGAACACCTGTAAAACCTTAATGACATAACTAAGAATACTGAAACTTGGCAGCTTTTTGGATTATGTATTACTTCTACTTATCCTCTTAAATGGCATGCATGCTGTAAAGACACGACAGGCCACAAAAGCAGCTCGGTTTGCAAGTGTCTGCAGCGACAGTGTGAACACCAGCACGTGGCAGCCCGGCAGACTAGGTGTGAGTTTCTGACGAAATCAGCTGACACTTCTGCTGCTGATCTCAGTGACATCAAGATTTCATACTACTGCTGGCTAACATGATTCAAGCTCTGGGAAGGATCTGAGCTACAGTGGGGCTTAGCAAGTTGCTTTGATATATGGTCACCACAGCAATTCCTCAAGAGCTAAATGGATTAAGATTCTTTTTTCCCTTGGGGCAATTTGGGAGTCCTCCTTACCCATGCACTGCAGGTCCTCTGAGCATGGGACAGCCTAACCAGAGCTAAGAAAGGCTGCAGCCTAAAGCTCCATCACATCTGCATTTCGAGCACATCCTCCACTTTTGTTGTGCCCACGAGGACTACATATTTTTGGAAAGGTGGACCAGTGTAAGACTGATATAAACAGTTGATTCCATATCCCTGCCATTTATGCAAAAATCCCTTAAAGTTTGTATTGCAATTCCCACTCCGGAATGCCTTTTGTGTTTGGCACCATATAAGCACGAAAAAAGCCAAGCTTTGGGAATTTTGCAAGCTGGAAAAAAAGAGAGAATGGACAAGCAGGGAGAGAGCCAGTGAGAGATAACAACATTTGTCAAGGTCACCCAATCCCTCGGTGCAGATGTTGAAAGAAAACAGAAATTATATCAGGCCCACCTGACAGTGATCTTCAGGCTAGGCCAGCACCATTCAATACTCCATTGAAGACATAGTCTCAGTGCTGGGGAGACCATTCCTTCAATTTCCCATCTCTAGGAATTTAAGAAATATTACCCTTTATACACAAAATCCTGTAAGATAATTCTCCAATGTTTAAAAAAATCCTCTAAGAGGGAAAATTGTAAAGATCTATCACAGCAGAAAACCTTGTCAGATTAATGAGATACCTCTGTCTGTAATACAGTCAGGGATTTCAGCTGGATCACACTAATTGCCATTAAATGAAATCATCAGCTTGCTCTCTACTCCACACTGTGTGGCAAGCCTGACAATGAATATATTCCCATTGAGGGAAGCAAATGACAATATAAGGACAGAATGTAACAGAGTAATTTCCATTGCAAAAACTATTTCCTAGCCTATGAAATCACCAGCTCTGTACTAAACAGAGATGATTACCAAATGCAGTGTGTGCGCTCATTTTTATTGGCCATTCCAAGAATTTTCATGGTATACAGATGTGTTATGAAGAGATTTATGCTATCTGAACATGACAGCAGCACAGAGTGACACCAACAGAGGCTGCAGTCCTTTTAAGAATGCCTGGAAATACTTTATCCCATTTTTCCCTGATTTTGACTATTAACCTGATGTGTAACAAGCTTGGGTATACACCACAAAGGACGGGCTCCCCTGCTGGTGCAGAACAGCAGAGCTTTCCTGAAGACACCAGAGTGGCATCTCTGGCTGGGCGTGGGCCAATGTACACACAGACCCATATTATTTTAGGATTATTTGTCATTTCATATTTACTTATACCAAATATTGAGTGGAATTTTATGAAGAAAAGATTCAACATTTGGACACAATATGTAATATTTGACATCCTAGTAAACTGCATGTTAGAGACGCAAGTTTCACAATAATATTGCTCACCTTTCTAGCCCATGAACTTAAAACATTCTCATTCAGCACTTGGTGTGGCATTCATGCTAACCGAAGGTACAGTGAAATTCTCAGTAATGACAACTGAGGCCAGTCTTGTAACTAGAGAGCAAATTTGGGTCCAAATTGAGCCCAAATCAAATGAAGACCATGGAGATTCAGTCTTAAGAACCTTCTTAACGTTTCAAATCCAATGTGACTTGTCTTTGCCACTGATTGACTTTGGCACGTGGCAGCTGAGAGCAAGTCACATCAACCCAGATTTTCAGAACCTGAGCATCTAAAAGGAACCTGAGGCAGAGACTTCTGTGCCCCATCTACAATTCCCAAAATCACATATAAAGTCCAGAAAAAGTCAACTAGTAAAATATTTTGTATCCCAAATGCCAAACTGTACTTCTCTATCTTTTTAGAAACATTCAGATCTGATCAGATCACACAGGACAGATGTATCTCCACGCAAGTTTTTAGAGACCCAGTGTACGTCTAACACAAATTAGATCAGCAGATTTGGCATAAATATTGCAGCAGACAATATTTTTTACTTTCGTGAAAAACAAACAAAGAAAAAAAAAAGTCTCAAACCTTTTTTATAAAATATGGGCTAGAGCAGTCACAGATACTTCCTATGCTTCCAAAGAGCCAGATCACTGCAAATAAAAGGTGAATCGAGGACAACTGTGCTAGAAACTGTTCCGCCTGGAGTAAAATAGAGATTCTCTGGACAAAATGTACACCTGACTGTACACCCCTACTGGACACTATAATTTTCTCACTTGAGCAAACAGCAGTTTGCAGAGACAGGGAATGGATTGAGGCGTGGAGCAGTTGAACTGATTAATGGAGACATCAGTAGTTTATTATTCTTTGATTATTTGTGCACAGTTTTAATGGAAGCTGTAGATTCAAACAAACTGAAACCAGCCTGAGACCCCCTGAGAAGAGATCACGATCACGAATGCAGCCTGAGTCCTTGCCAGCACTGCTCTGGGACCACCAGCAGCGCTGAGCAGCACCACAGCACATTGCCAACATCAGTGATTCCCTACTCTCAGAGGGCTGTCATCAAAACAAGCTTGTGTTGGTTGCACTCACCCTCAGGGAAATATCGCAGCCAGACACGCAAGGTGCTTGTGAGAATTGAGGATGTGCCTTGCACAGCCAAGAGCAGCCTCAGTGTCTAATGTAACTTTGGGGAGCTGCTCTGGGCTGATGCAGAGGGGCGAGAGCTCAGAGAGCAGCGCAGTGCAGCTCCTGCTGTTCTGTGCTACTCCCTCCATGTCGGTGTGAGAGAGGCTCCGTATGGGGCAGCAGGGCTGTCCTGTGTACCCTGCCTTTGTACCGAACACAAAGAACCCTTCTGCTTGGAAAGGACACGCTCAGCTTGTCCAGCTACCTGAACACACTCTGGCCTTATCCTATTGATAATACAGATAGTCTCTTAGAAGGAATATAGATATATATGTGTGTGTGTATATATGTATGTATATGTGTGTATATGTATATGTGTGTGTATATATATGCATATGTGTATATATATGTGTGTGTGTATGTGTATATATATGTGTATATGTGTATATGTGTGTGTGTATATGTGTGTATATAGGTATATGTGTGTGTATATATATGCATATGTGTATATATATGTGTGTGTGTATGTGTATATATATGTGTATATGTGTATATGTGTGTGTGTATATGTGTGTATATAGGTATATGTGTGTGTATATATATGCATATGTGTATATATATGTGTGTGTGTATATATATACACACACATATACATATATACACATATACATATATATACACATATACACACATATACCTATATACACACATATACACACACACATATACACATGTAATTATATATACACATATACCTATATATACACATATACACATATATATACACATACACACACACATATATACACATATAATCATATATACACATATACATATATATACACATATACACACATATATATACACACACACATATAACTATATATACACATACACACACACATATATATACACACACATACAACTATATATACATATATACATCTATATACACATATACATATATATATATATATATGATGGAACCTGCTTCATCCATTGTGGGCTCTCTGAAGCACTCCCTTGCTCCAGACAAGTATTTCATTAGCTCCAGCTGCAGGCAGGTCAGTCAGCCAGCTCACCTAGAGAGCTCAGCTAACAAGCAGCCTACCTCTACTAAGAGGCAACTTTACGATCATTTATGTAGTGGTCCTTTTATTCTACAAAAAGCATACCTAGAGAAAACAGAGCATTGCAGTAATTTTAAATCATTGGTCTTTGGTATGGTAAAAGCTCTAATGGCAGGCAGCGCCGAAAGATTTGAAGAAATAACAAGGGTTTTTGTTTGCAGTTTACTATTCCATATTTCAGCTTGACAGTCTGGAGAGATAAGAAAACAGAAAAGAAGGTAAATGTGAACAGAAAGCTCACAAGAAGAAAACTTGACTTCCATCTTTCTTTCAACGAGACTAACACCCAGTAAGAAGGAAAGTTAAATACCCTTTCCCAAAAGAAGAATCAGAAACTTGCTGCAGGCAAATAGTCAGTGGGAATGGGATCATTTAGAAGATTAGGGATTGTCTGGCTTTAAGGCTTTCTGTGCCTTGTTAGTCGTCTCCTGTGTTGGTCTGCTGTCAACACAAAACTCATTCTGAGCCCTTGTGACATAGTTGTTTGTTCCTTATATCCTCTTTTCTGCCCATTGTTCACTAACAGTCTCAGCATCAGCAGAATACATAAATAATGTTACAGACTTTCCATTTCCCTTGAAACACATGAGCTGTAAGATTTCATATACTTTTTAGCTGGTGGAATTCAGTACAGCAGCTCATATGCGAACACAAAGAAACATTCCAAATACAATCAGAAACTACATTGTTAATGCAAAACAAATGTAAACATCTTTAAGGGCAATTTGCTATTCATAATGCTGAGGGGCACGCAAACAATCAGAATATTCAAGGCACAAAAGCTGCAGAAAAACATGAGCTCTTATTTTGATCTAACTATTTGGACTGTGAAATTCCTGATTTTAAATGAACAATTCCATGCTAATATGTTGCTAAAATATTTTAAAATCAATGATGTGGATCAAATGCTTTTAATCAAAAGAAAAAATAAAACCCCTTCTGATACTTGGTAGCTCATCAGAAAAGGTCAAGTGCTCCATGAAAATAAAAAAAATTATAAAGACACCTTCTGCTAGTCCCTAAGCTATTAAAATTTAAAGATAATGAAGCAGGGCAGGTTTTTGCCTTCCTTATCAATGTTCAGTTTTGTTAAAACCTTTGTGTTGTCCTGGTTACTGCAACTCTGGGCATCAATCTGGCTTCTCACAGCTGTCCCCATTAAAATATAAAAAAAATCCTGCCTGCTTTGATTTATAGCTTATTCTAAGTTCAGTGAACTAAACACATCCAGTCTTGTATCAGCTGACAAATTTTAGAGGTCCCATCTTATATTGTCTTTAAGCCCAAGGTATAAGCTTTGTTTTGCTTCAATAGCTGGATTTTCAGCCAGAAAAATGTACGTATCTCCTTTGTAGTCAGTATAGCTCGGCCTGCTCATCTTTGCCGCCCAAAGACATGTCACTACACGCACCTGAAATAGCAAAGCTTCTCTCCCCATGTACCACCCCACCACTGCACTTGACACGAGCTTAGGAAGGGTAAGGTTACCTTCAAGGCATTAGCAGAGTCAGTGACTCCTAAGGGAAAGACACACTCCCAAGGCACCCTCACAGCTGAGTCTCTGCCAACTGGCTGTACAGCAAATACCTGGCTGTGCTACTGAGCCCAGCACCAACAGGGGCCCAGCGAGAAAAGCAAAAACTGAGCATGTTCTGTATCCCATACTCAATTCCATACATACAGTCCCAGAAACATTTAGGTTGGAAAAGACCTCCAAGATCATTGAGTCCAGCCTCTGACTGATCACCACGTTGTCAACCTGTCCATGGGCACTGAGTGCCACGTCCAGTTGTGTCTTGAACACCTGCAGGGATGGTGATTCTACCAGCTCCCTGGGCAGCTCATTCCATTGTTTAACAACAGCTTCCATGAAAAAATTTCCATCCCATAGTGTGGCAGGCCCATGATAAATATTCTGCTGCAGAGGATTCTCTTCAGGATTCTCTAGGAAGAAGAGCAGGCTGATTTGCCTGCCGAGTGCTGCCAGTGCACTGTCTCATGAAGCCCCAGCACAGCACAGGCAGAGGTGTCTCTCAGGCTGTGGGGACACCTGGCCTCTCCCTCTCGCAGTGCTCTGAGCTCATCCAACACAAACACCTTGCTAGGCCTGGGTGCAAAGCGCCTGCACCAAGAGCAGGCAGGTGTTCAAAGCCAGGCGTGGGCATGGCTGCAGCCCAGAGTGCGCTGAGGGACACCGAGAGCCAGGACCAAGGACACCACTGCCCAGCCCCTCCAGCAGCACAGGCACACCCAGGGAAGGCACTGCAGGAGCTACTCTGGACACCCATCATGGAAGCTTGGGGCTTGATGTGCAGCAGAAAAGAGGGATTTGATCAGCCCGAGCTGAGTCCATTGTACTGGCAGTTCCATGTGCCATGTATACAAAAAGAAGCTGTAAAATATATGTCAGTGACATTTGCAGTGTTCTGAAGTTGAAGTCACCAATTATTCACCCAGTCCCTTGTTTATTGCCTCAATAACCCACGAAGGAAAGGTGAAAGGCCAACCAATGAAAACACTGAATATTAAAAAGGTTAAATTACATTATAAGTTTATAGTTTTGCTACTGACTACACTGAGGCTATAAATGAAGTTGTCTTGTTCTCATGACAACAACAAGAAAGCGGACAAAAACCTGTTCTTGTGGTAAAAACTGTAAAGGAAATCAAGTGTCACAAATTTAACTCTTTCTATTTGCAACTTGCAGGGTTTCACCCCATGTACCATAGGGTGAGAGGATTAAATAGCCTCCAGTGACAATTCAGATGAATGATCTTCATACTGATTGCACTTCTCATAGATGTAATTTTAATTTTGAATATGTTATTGGATATCTGAATGCCGTATTATCTATCCACTGTGGTTAAACAGATACAGTGAATAATGCATTCCCATTTGACTGTCTTTGATCGTTTCATTTTTGTTTCAAAGCTGGCACAGAACAGCTGCTTAAGGTACAGAGCTCAAAAGACACTCTAAATCTGAATGACTGACACTTGATGAGACACAAAAACTGCAGGACATGCTCCCTACAAGGACACACAATGCTCAGGACTACAGATTTTTCATTCTTATTATTAATCACTCACCTAGGAAAATATATTGGAACTAACTATCCCAACTACTCCTTAAAAAAACAACCTTAGAAATCTTATCGACTGAGGACAGAAAAATTGGTTAATTAATATAAGTCCTGTGGAACTTTAAAGCATATTAATCAAATATAGTTAAGGTTTGCAAGGATTTTGATTAGACTCAGTAGTACTTCTTCCTGTCAAAAAATCAGAAACAAAATAACATCTAATAGAAACATAAGATTGTTACTTACAGTTTAACAATATCCATTTAATTACATATTTAAGATGAAACATTTAATGACAATTTCATTCATATTCCAAGTAGTAATACGATGTGCTCCTACCAACTTTGCTGAAAATGGTAAAAACCTGTAATCTCAGGCTTTGTAATGTACTTGAATGTCATTTAACAGTCTGACTACTCTAACCTTCCACTATACCACTGTTAAACGGATTACAGGTAATGAAAAGAATTAAAGAATTAATATTCAGTGAGAAATCATACTGGAATATGAGAGCTGTAATGACAAACTGATGCTAATCAATGTATTTTATTCCATCTTAAAAGGTCAGCAGGTGAAAAAGAATGAAAAGACGTGAATAAATTATGGGTAATTTTTCAAAGTACTTAGATTGTTAGTATGAAAGGTCCAATTAAAGACATTAATTTAAAAACCAAAATATTTTATCCTAGAATGTATTTTAGCCCTTCTTTGTATTTAACAATAGAGGACATAGAAGGAAATCCATGCACTAGAGAGCTGTAAGTTCATTCTAAAAGTAATATATTCCCTAAGAGTGAATAGCAGTTGAATGTATTGCCCCTAAGTGCTGCTAGAGGAGCAGTAAGGTGACAGATATACGTAACAACAGCAAAGAGGATCTGAGAGATATTTTTAGGCTACTCTACAGCAGTGCTGGAACAACTATCAAACAAAATATTGTGTCCACCTCTCATGCCCACATTTTAAAAAATAAATACTTTAAATACATGAAAAGATTTCAGAGAAGAAAACTGCATACAAAAGCCAGGCTAAAGTCTTTGGAGAGAAGTAATTTGAATAAGATACAAGATAGATCAGCTTAGGGGAGAAAAATACCTGCTGCTGAAGGACTCTTTAATTTGGTCAATGGTGGCATAACAAGAAACTCCAGGTGGAAGCTACACCTCACAAATGCAAACTCTGCTTCAACAGTGAGAGTAATTAACTAGTAAAAAAAGAGAAAAAAGAACAAAAATCTGGAAACCCTCACTTGACTCATGTCTTCTCATCAGGAGTCTGGGAGATGGGTAGAGAGACAGATCATACAGTATCATCATGACTGGAAAATGTATTATACAAAAGAGCTGCCTCTGATGTTCAACTCCTTAGAAGAGAAAACTCATTTAGTGAAGACAGGGGTGATACAAAGATCTTATAATTTTACAAACCACAGTATTTTGAGGTGCAAGTGTGGATTCCGCACAACTGCATCATGCTTTTAGAGCATGATGAGCAGAGGTAAGCCTGTTCATTTTCCTGTCAAACTGGTTTTGACTAAATTAACACACTGCATGAAAGGAACAGTTCTCTCTCCTCTGAAAACAACCTCCACATCCTGAAATCGCTCAAGCAGAGAAAAACAAAGGATTAGGAGGTACAGCTAATAGAACTCACATCCCAAAAGTCAGCCAGCCAGTCTCAGCTTGCTGATGAGCACTAACGTGCCCTTCAAGGTAGAGTGTCAGTCCAGCTGTCTGAGGCATCAGTCAAGGATGCAGGTGGAGAGGATTAAGCTTCTACCTCATCTTTTCCCCAAAGAAATGCTCCCGTGTGGGGCAGATGCTGCTATGCTGGGAGTCAGGAGAGATACCCCACTTCAGCTTCTCACCCCAAACCATAAAAGCCAGCTAGATGGGGTCTACTGCGAGAGGTCTCATTTCAAAGCTAATTCAGTCAAACATTAGAGAAAGATCTAAAATCCCACACTGTGTAACCAAAATAAGGAGCTCACGGCACTAAGGGAAGGGGCTGCCCAGCCCTGGGGGTCAGCCCAGGCACTGCCCTGAGGGAAAGGCGTCCCCTCCGCACAGATGCAGACTCACGAAGACAAACGAGCACCGCACAGCACAGCTTTCAGATGCCATCATGCCATTTTAAAGGATTTTAAAGGAAGAGCTCAGCATAAGCCTCTTCCAGGCTCTGTCCCTGTCAGCTGTCAGGAGTGTCATTGTCCCTGCACACAGAGCCCACACACTCTAAGCGACTGCAAGAATTCAGGTCCTGCATTCAAGAGCTATTGAAATGGCTCATTTGCACCAGGTTTGGCTGAAGTTACTCCTCCAAACAGGCATATTTTATCTTTATAACATACAGGACCACAGCCTTACCACTAACTGCACTATTTACTCAGCACTGAAATCCCCAATTAATTAGACATTTGGAAAGCAGACTTAAATTCTCGAACACCATAAAAAACTCGACAAAGACTCCAAAGTCAGTTAAATGTGACTATGTTGAATGCTGCAGTATTTTTAAATATTGATTATACCATTATTTGTGCCAAGGCAGGTCTGCAGAACGCTGAGAATTTAGGAATACTCCACAAAGCTCCCCATCAGAGCCCATCAGATGTCTATAGCTGTCTCTCATGCTCTCCTTTAACATAAAAAGTAACACATCATGTAAGGCACCCACTCATCACTGGTTGTGCCTGACAGAAAGTCTCTGAGGAGTCCAAAGCAGCTGATGCAGTGATTGACTGTGAGCTCCATATGTCATGGGGAGGATCCATATATAGATTCCCAGGGCAGCAGCAGGCCTGCTTTGTCTAGAGGCATGAAGCCGCATAAAAGGCATTAAATGCACATGGCTGAACTAGACAAGCGTAGGAATGATGCAGATTTAGTGTCTAAGAAGAAAGGTTTCAAGGGTAAAATCACAAGATCACAAGTTTTCTCTATCACCAGCACAGCACCTGCTGCTAAACAAGCACTTATTTTCGTCCCCAGCGGTTTGGGGTGTGTAACAGTGATAGATGAGCACTCACCATCAGCGTGGTAAGCTGTTCACTATGGGGAGCTGTCCCGTTCCATGCTGCACGGCATCATTTTAATCAGTGTCCTGCTGCTTTGTCAAGCATACTAAAGCACCAGCTATAAGCCTTGCCTAAGCTCTTCAAGCCAAGTTCTACTGTGCACATAATGCAGGGAACAGACACCCAGATACAGCCCGCAGCTTGGGAAGTGGGAGTGAAGATAACCTGTAGTGGACAGTTCAGCTCTGAAGCACAAGATAATTCACAAGCCAAGGAAAGATATCAAGTTTTTCCTTCCCAATGATGAAAGAACACAAGTTAATGCAGGTCCGCACTTTGTATGTTCAAGTGAATGCTTTATTTTATATTTTAATTTTATGATAATACTGATTTAGGAATGCAAAGGGCTCTACGACAGAGATGTAGAAAGGATTGTTTGGAAAGAGTTAAGTATATGTAAATCATTTTAGCTCGAACATCAAGACTATCCCCTGGTCATTTCAGAATTATGGTTCTATAAATCAGTCAAGAGACCACCTGAGAAAATATAAATAACTATGGGTTGGGGAAGAACCTCCAAAAGTCCAAGGTGTAAGCTCTGCTTCTATAAATCTTGCCCTTTCTCACTCAGACTTTACCATATTGTTCCCAATTTCCACTGGATGGTTCAAGTCAAAGCCAAAGCAGCTTCTGGCTTTTCTCTGTCAGCAGTTTAACCTTGAGACTACAGGCTCTTAGAATGTGAGACTGAAAGTTCCCCTTTCCCAACATCCTTCTGTGGTGAAATCAAGAAGCATTTGTAAGCCTGAAACACATTGTGGCATTTTCTATTCTGACAAATGATTTCTCTCAGTGATGTTCTGGCCTGAAAGACCACTATTACAACATGCTTTACAAGTGTCATCACTGTCAGACTAGAGGAAAAAGGTGAACTGCAAGGGAATCCCTAAGAGATATTTTACACAGCACTGTCACTATTCAACTGCAGTTAAATTTCTGGACACAAACTACTCGAAACCTGCCTTCTTCACCATTGTCTCATTAAAAGGTTAAGAATCTAACCCATGTGGCCTCTTGCCAACCTGACAAGAAAATGATCAGCTGTAGCTGTCCCAAGGGTCATTCTGGGCAGCAGCCATCTACCTTGACTGTCCCAGCTGGGGAGCAGTGGCTGCTGCTCTGTTGGAAGCTCACCTTTAACCTGTCAGGCTGAAGAACTGTTCAGGGTTGTATCCCACACCCAGCCTTGGGAGCTGCTCCCCCATCACAGACACTGTGCTGCCTGTGAGCACACAGCACACTCCAGGCTCATGTGCTGCTCCTGGCAAAACAGGAAAGTTCACACAAAGCCACAGGCTGCTGTGGTTCTGCTGCTTTCAGTGCCAATGCCAGATCATTAAATCAGCTGTAAAAAACAGCAGCTTGAAGTGTTGAGATACCAACAGACTAGCTACCTCTCTGTTTCTAGAACGGCATAAGCAACATGGCACAGCCACTCTTAGGACAGTGTACAGAGTTAGTATAGAATAAATTCATGTGCTGGCTCACAAACTGTGTACTTGTAAGAAGAGCCAGAAGATGATCAGGGTTTGTATTTGCCACCTGTCTTGTATGGAAAGTCAAAGGCAGAGCAAATCACTGAATCCAATATATAAAGTAGGGTTTTTGCATCCTGAGCCGTAACTATGCTTGACAGCTTGTAACCCCACTTGTCATAGGTTGTATTACCTTCTGTGTTGTCCACTTTTCTCCTCACATGTTCTAGCTTCTGTGACACCCAGCACAGAGGAAAAGATTAAATACTGAAAACTGAGCTTGTCACAAATGATATCTGAAAAAACTCACCCGTGGTACCCCATGCAGTGCACAGATCTGTTGGTATGGTGAGGTAAATCTATGTATACCCCAAAATGTTTTCTTCCTGTATGCATTTTTTGTGAAAAGTTCAGCAGAAGAAATGTTAAAATAGCAAAGAAGCACCCAGTGCTGGGCACATGGATTCATTTCAGCCAGGGATATCCCCAGGCTACATCCAGCAGCCCACACACCCAAACCTCAGCTGCAAAACCTCGTTCATCACGATCACTCTGAAACGAGACAGCTGCAGCTATCAGAACTCCACTGCATAAGTGTCCAGGGCAACTCTGGTGGAAACACCACTCTACAGAAAATGAAAACTTAAAATAAAAGATACAGCCAATTACACCATTAATTGGAAAATATTTTTGTGACAGTTGTCTAATTGGTAAAGCTCTAGTCTAGGCATCAGTCTGGGTTTAATTTCCACTTCTGAAGCTAGTTTGTCTGTGTCCCTCAAAAAAAGCCACCTTAATGTGAAGCTACTGAAGTTTCACACACATATCCTGCTGAGCATGGAGGAACACATAAAATGAATTAACCTGACCTGATGGATTTGTAGCAAAGATTTACATGATAACCCACCAAACCAAGCATGAGAGCCACAGTATAGGTCATCTAAAGAATCACCAGTTATTAGAAGTCTTTTTCTGCACAACATTCAAAAATTTGGACCCCACAGGGATAAATTTGATCCCCAATGCGTTACAGACTTTTTAACCTCTCGTGTCTCCGCCTGCTGAAACACTTTGCTCACACAGAGCCCAAGGACAGAGCACTGGCCCCACCCTTACTGCAATCAGCAGCCAGAGGAAAACTCTTTGAAGCTGAGGAAAGCTCTTTAAAAGCTCTGTTCCCCTTCATTCCTCTCACTTGCCTTGTCCATTGAGGCTGAAGGCTTTTGAGGAAAGGACTGTTCTCTAAGATTTTATACTCCCTAAATGCAGCCTTAGGTACGAAACATATTCTTTAATTAATATCCTGTATTAACCTTTCATTTTATACCTTGATTTAACCACAAAGCATAAGATTTCAGTGTGTACGTTTGTGTATATTAACTTTAGTTCAGCTTCATAAGGTAAACTTCCAACACACTATTTTCTATTTGTACAACCCAGTCAAAGATGGACATACTTTAGCGAGGGGTAAATTGATGAACGACACAAGCAGAAAGGGCTGCTCATGAGCAGGCCCAGTAAAAAATTCACCTCTCAGAGACCTTTAAGTAAAAAGAAATTAATCTATACTTGTGAAATGCATACAGTTACTGCACTTGGCAAGCTTTTTTGACAGCACCTAGAGAGCTGATGCGTACGTGGCAGGAGATTGGACAAGAATGTCATGAACTGAAATACTGTGCCCACACATGTGCTCTGGCACTGTGGACTGTCCCCTGGCTCGTTTGTGATAAGAGAAGAATGCATGCTGAAAACAAAACAAACAAAAAAGAAATCCCATATGTGCTGTACACCAAACATGTTGGAAGTTCTTATTTATAATATTCTGGACTGTAAACCAGAGTTGTAAGGCAAAAGCACACACTGCAGTGAAGTGTACAATGTGTTTTGCAATAAATGCATTGAACCAGTGCTGACTTCCCATTAATGGATTGCTCCAAAATCCATGTAAAGCTGGATTTGGAAAGAAAGCTCATTTTCGAAGTACAATATTCTGGAGCTGAAGGTTTTGAGTTTAATTTTGGGAAGCTAGGTATATGACTTGAGTATGAGCTTTCTCCATTTGTATTGCAAATCAATTTCTTACATATTAAATTTACTACTTCATTGAAAAGTTGCTAAAAGCAACCAAAGGCAATGAATTCTCCTAGTCATTGCTACCATTATTATCTATGATATAAAAGAGGATTTAACGTAAGTTTAATTAAAAAGCAGATGTCAAGGCTTTGATGGGTACATCTCTAACATGACTGAACTCAGAGGGAGGCAACCCTCGACCAGCAAGCTGAGAGAAATCAGCACCAACCAGTGCAGTCACACGCTGGTGTTCATAACATCACAGCCCCTAGCTCTTGCAAACCCAAAAAGATGAAACCCAAATGCAATTAGTGTGATTTTTACATGCTCTACAGTGGTAAGAACTGGGTCCACTTCTGCACTTTGTTTCACATCAAGATATGCCTCCAGGGAAGTGTAGTTCAAGCAAGTTTCAGCAGTTTCAAAAATCCCACCTGGCTGATCCCACACAGGCATCAGTAAGCCCACAGCACAGGAGTGTGCCAGGAAAAGAGATAATGGCAATTGAAGATGGAGGCTCATAATGCCTGAAGCTTTATCAGTGAAGATTCAAGATGTTAGAGAAGAATTGTCAAGAACATTCAAAGCTGCTGTAGCTTTGGGAAAAGGTCATAAAGACTACACCAAGCAATGACTTAAAGAGAACTGGTGCTTTTTCATGTCTGGCTTTTGCTTTGAAAAGGGTACTTTTCCTGGTGACAATGATAAATGGAGTTTCAGGTTTGATATTTCTTTCCCAGCAAGTATTTGGGTCTTTCAATGAATACAAGGGACTGACAAAAGAGATAGGTTTTTTAAATTATTTTTTAAATATTCTTCTTTACCTGGAAGCAATGAATACCCACCTGGCTTCTGAGGACTCTGGATGTACCTCTAAACCCTCAGCAAATAAAACCAGTGCCACGCTCCATGTTGACTGCATAAATCCCACTTTTACTAGAACCAGGCTTGCTTGTGCAAAGACTAAGAGCACAAAAGAAAATCAGAAGCCTTCACATAGCCTAGAAGGTGAGACTGAGAATATGAAGTACATTATTCTACTGGAAAAAAAGTGAGGAGAGATTAGAGTATGAAAACACTAAATTATAATGACACATTTATTTAATTATTTGTACATATACAATAAGAAAATAAAGGAAATGAAATAATAGTGTAGCTACCCAGAGTCCCAAGTCCCCCCTATCCCACACAGCATCCCAGCAAGGCTACCACAGATAATGAGGCATATGCTGATCAATAAGAGGCTCTCAGCCTGCTCATTTACGCATTAATGAAATGTGTGCAGCAGTTCGCTCAGCTGATAAAGGTCCCCACAAGGGACTATGTCCAGGGGAAAACAAATTATCAAAATGAACGAAGGTGATTAGAGGAAGAAAAGAGATGGTGAAGCACAGCTAGGGGAGCAATCAGATCCGACAGTCATCCCTGTGTACCCCCTTCCCCTCCAGCAGCTCACAGGGGACAGCGAGGAAATGTCCCAACACAGAGACTTCCATCTGTACACAGAAAAGCAGCCTGCATTTCACCCAGTCTAACCCCTTTGGTTTAACAGTGTCCCGCACATAGATACTCTTTAAGCCAACAGAAAAGATTCCTCTGAACAATGCTGAAACAATGCCAAAAGCCTGGCTCTGGCTTTAGAAACCACACATCCCATGCACCTTTGGCAATGAGGCCCCTTGGGAAGAAGTCAGGCTAGGTCCAGCAGCTAATATCATCATCCATGGCCTCTGCTGACAGCATCAGGTCTATCTCCTGAGCGCAGAGAGCTGCTGTGCACAGCCCTCGGCTCAGCCCAGAACCAGCACACCATCCCCAGGGCTCGCAAAGGGCACTGGGCCATGTGCAGGGCTGCCCAGCTCCAGTTTGCTTTCTGTTCTCAGCTCCTCGGAAAAACCCAAACCCCAACAAAACATCTTACTGCCTCCTCCAGCTTCTGGAGAGGAAATGAGCCTTTGGAACATTCAGAGGAGCAGCTGATGGTTCAATTGGTAGCATGTACCCCGAATTTATTATGGCACAAATACCTTTGTGCAGCACATGAGGGAATCAAGCTGCTGAATATGTAGGGTATGGAGTTTTAATACTGTGGTTTGGTACTGAGGAAGCTATGATTTGCTATTGGAGATGTCATGGCTTCTCACAAATGAGGTCAAGGTCAGTAATTCTGATCACTATCTACATTCCAGCCAAGTTTCTGCTTGTTTCAATTTACCCTGCCATTGCCTGTGACAATTGGGCAACTGTGCTGTGAAATAACATAGTTTTACAAAAAAACCAGAAAACAACCAACTGCTCCAGCACTGACTGGAATAATGATCTACTAAAATAATTTGTAAAAAGTACCTGGCAATGAAAAGCTCTTTATAAGCAGATGACCTTATTATAATAGACCTTGAATATCAAGTTGTCTTGAGGCTATGCTCAAAACAGCAGTGTAAGGTTCGTATAAAACCTATGCAACGCAGAATCAGTTTCAGCTGAGATCAGATACAACAAATCTGCATGTGTAGGCTGTCCAAAGCAATGCAATTCATTTCACAACAAAAAGGAGAGAAGAGCAATGTTCCCCATCTCTTTCTGATGGAATATTTTACAGCACTGTAGGTGTACATATTATGCACGGAATTGTGTGGCTTTTTCTCCCTTTTGGAGAGCTGTGCTTAGAAATAAAGTGTATCAGATGTCAGGAGGTAGAACTGATTTCTAAGCTGCATCATGAATGAGTCTGTGTGGCTTCCCAAAGGAGAGAAATGAATCTGAGGACAGTGGAGAGCAGAATGGCTGAAGTTACAAGGAAGGCACTACTGGGAGTAGCTAAAGGGGAATTTGCCTGCAGTTTCCCATCACTGAGTCTTTCCCAATTGACTGAAAGCTAAGGCAGCAGCTCCATTAGTGTTTTATAGAGTTCACAAATCAATGTGAAATTCCATATGCTTTGCTGAGACACCAGCACAAACGTGTTTAGGAGTATTTATTCACATCTACAGAGTGTATGTAAGTATACAGAGAGATAAGGGCCCCTCCTCTGCATCACATTTGCATGAAGTCAAACAAAATTGATGTGGTATTTGGCAGGGGATGTAGGAGGATTCGCAGAGCCATGCCACTGAACTTGTCAGCTAGAATATTTCATCCTGTTATTGGAAATCATTATTCTCACTCTCTAGAAATCTCCCTGTATTTTGAGTGGTTTGTGAAGCAAATGGAAGTGCACCAGTAAAGCCATTCAGAATAAAAGTGTCATGGCAAAAATGTGATGTATCTTGAGAATTAAACATTGGTATTGAGCTCCTTGCTAGGTTAATCACTCCTCTGCCAGTAGGTGTATTTCGTCTTTCCAAACTCTGTTAACACAGGTATGCCTCCCCTCAATAATCAAACATGAGAACACATTCTGTTCCTGCTGAAGGGAACTCAGGACTTTCAGTATCCAGAAGTAACCCCAGAAAGGGAAATGCTCTTTGTTTCTCTCTCCCTGTGCTGGTCTCAACAGTGCCTGCCTGGTAACTTCAGCCATTCTGGCTTCCACTCTCTGCTAAAAATGTATGCTTTAGTGGCTTTTTAAAAAAATACTGCATTAGGACCAGGGAGATAGATGGAACCAGCGAGGATGGATAGTGAAATTCAGCCCAACTTAGAAAACAGCTGCACCTTTACGTACTAGAGGGAGACACAAGATGAAAACACAATCTTTTTGCTTCAATGAAAGGCCCTCAGTGTTGCAAACCTACAAGTTGTTACAGGGATGCCTGCTCAGGTTTTTCCCAACAGCTTTTAATTCCCATATGAATTCAGAAGATGGGTTCATCTCCTAAAACACTTCTGAGGTAGCATTTCCGTAAGGAACACACTGGATACCCACAGCAGAACACACATCCTTTGTCACAGGCAGCACTCCAGGTCAAACTGGTGGCTCATGAGCTTTCACCATCTTACCCTGATGAAAGGCACCTTCATTCACTTGATCATTACTGCAAGCAGCATCAGTGCATCTAAAAACAAGCCACTTGAACAAGGAGAAATTTGCCAAATTCTGCATTTCTATTTCTTTTTAATAATGCTCAAGCTTGCTAACAATATGCTGCAGCACAACAGAAAATTCTCATTTATAAAATAATGTAAAATCTATCTGGTCTGTGGGAAGAAGATAAGGGCTGTTTATCAACAGGAATAAAGTGACTGAACTTGAAAATAAGATCGTGGATATCCTTCATTTGCAGGCTGCACAGATGCAATTAGCAACACAAAGAAGGTATTCACCATTTCAAAAATCTTAGTGCACTGATGCATTTTACTAAAACTATCTGCAATGAAAGGTTCTGCCTCAGAACACTATTAATTATAAACATGGAAAATTTAGAATTCATCTAAAGTGTATGTACTCTAAACAAAATTGATTTGTTTAAATGATGTACATATTCTTGATACTTGCACACAAATATATATGCCCGCACTTCCCCGTGATAAGATTTCAGTCATTTTTATTTTCTATTAAATATCTATATAATTGACATCAACATTTTTTATCTCATTTCGTTCAGCATGCATGGTCATTTATAGTTCTATACACAAATACCATCTGAAGTGAGAATACAAAATAAAGCCTTTTTCCTTAATGTGAAAATTTAAAAACTCTTTCTATAATTTATTTTCTCATTTCTTTTCTACCAGATTGTACTTGCATTTAGTATCACTTCAGCTGAAGTATAAAGTAAATTTCTCACCCAGAGACTCCATCTTCGGGAGAAATGTCTGTTTCCAGGCTTTGTATAGCCTATTTAACATTTTTCATATTAAATCTCTCCTAGATGAATCCAGTATATTGCTCAGCAGTTATTGAAATTTATGAACATGTTTAAGCTTTTTCATACTGCTGTTAACCATTATGATTGCCTCCTTTAAATCTTTCATTTTATAGCTATCACTTCAGCAGACTGTGTTGGTGACATTCTTGAATTTCTCAGATCACAGCCCTGCCCGTACTTAACATCTAAGGGTAGAGTTTTGCTTCCGAAGCCATTCCTGGGCTGTCTGCTCCACTGAAGCCCCAAATGTTCTGCCATCAGAGCGGCAGAAGGCTCATGTTTTGGGGAATTAGCATTCCAGTCTCTGGGTTGGATTGCAACCTCTGCCTCCAGCCTATGGAGCAGCAGTTGTTCCCAACACTCCAAATAATAACAGCACACATCTAACCCAAAGCCTTCATTAAGGCTAGGGCCCACCTACTGAAGCCTGTGAGAGCAGCTGTATCCAGGGCACTGCATCCAACCTCAAATCGCTGGAGAGGCTGAGCCCCTTCCCAATAAAGACGAGTTGACCCTTGATACTCTTCTACCTAAAGACTGACAGATTAGGATTTCTGGTTTAACATGAGAAATTCTCTTTAGTGGGCTTCATTGCACCAGTGTTGTTAAAACTCCGATCTAAAATCCCAATGTACTGCAAGAGTTATGGGAGGAAAGGCAAGTCTGCCATCAGGACACTTGCCCTCACTTCCCAGAAACCTGCATTACTTTCCTGACAAACCTGGGAATTCTTGATGCACACCCCTCAGCAAACACAAACACACACATATGTGCTCACAGAAGCAGATATTGTAGGAAAAATCAGAGAGTACTTGCCAGCTAGGTGAAAATGTCTCCCTTTCTCTCAGCATGGCAGGCTTTTTACAGCTGGATCAAGTTACTTCAAATTGCAACAGGCAAGAGAAACTCAGGTGAAATCAGTTCTGCAATCAAGAATGCAAATTCGGGCTTGTCCAAATATCAGGGCTGGAAGAAGAAGGCTGACCTTTCCAAAACACAAAGTCCTAGTTCTGTTCTCACTCATGCAACCAAGTCCAAAGCTGCTGAAGAGACCAATTATGCAATGAACACAAAGGCTTCTCCCCACCTGCCCCAGTCTTTTGAGCTGTAGGTCCTCAGGGCAGGGACCACCTCAGCACACAAATGTATCCTTGTAGCTAATCCTGCACAGCAAACCCCTACTCAGCATCTCTCTCTTTTTACAATGCAGGCACACTCACAGTTCCCAGCAAGAAAACACAGAATTTCTATGCAACAACTATAGAGAATCCAGTAGCGATTATTAGTGAATTTTATTTGTTCTAAACACTAGGGTTGTTTCACACCAGGGATATAACCCAACAGGGATACACCATGTAGATTCCTGCGTGGCTAAACCAGGTGAGGCTGCAGTGTTTGGTGACTGTGGAGCTGTGATTCAGAGCAGTTAATTTTAGTATGCACATCCTTTCTGTACCTGCCTACAGGTGGAGATTCATTTCAGTTCGGGGGTGGTGGCTCTAAACTCGTAATCACATGTCTCAAAAGTAACCAACCAGACACAGAACTCATTGAAGTGTCCTGGGTTTGCTTACAGCATAAGTAAGTGTGAGCCAAACAGGTCACACTGATTTATGCTGTAAATAAATACAGCCTTGGGGAAATGGCAGTGGCATGTCCAGCCCGTGCTGCCCCTGAGGCAGGGAGTGTCCCATCCCCACCTGCAGTGCAGGACACGCCAGGGCCTGTGCTGCAGAGCAGAGCTGCTCTGACAGACGGCAGGATCAGTCACACCTCATTGCCGCCTCAAGCAGGCATGACTTAAATACAGTTTGGGTTGTACAGAGAAAAGTTAGACCTCAGGACTTGAACAGTTCAGTGCCCAAGAGGGCTGCTTACTTGTGGAGTAATACACAGTCCTGCTAGAAATGCTAACAACTCTGAACGTACTAGATGTAGGCATGATTTATCATTTCTTCCAGCTTCACTACCCCCCTATTTTAATGCTTAATTTTTCCTGGTTATAAACGGTGGTGAATCACCATTGAAAGAAAAATTAAGTCTCAAATTTATTTTTAAAAGTTAAATTACATTCTAACAGGTCTGTCCCATTAATTGCTAATGATATTAAAACGGCACTATTCTTCACAAGAACATTTTCCATTTTTTCTTGTTATGTCACAGGTACCTGGTAAAAATATTTGGTAGGTCCTGATGTTTAATTAAAATAAGTTTTAATAAGGTAATTTTTTTCCCAGATTCTTTGCAAGAGTGATTATAATTTGCTCCAGCTCATTTAACCATAGCTCAGCAGAAAGAAGGAGCAAAGAGCCCGCAGTGAAAGGACAGAGTGCAGCTGCTCTGCTCTGCCCAGACTCAGAAGGATGCTCATTCTGTTACTCTTTAACAGCATGAAGCTTTAGGGGCAAATAAAGTGGCAGAAGTATTTGCTGAATTAGAAAGTACCGAGATTTTTAACAGTTTACTCTTTTTCTATATGTGGCCATTTCCTGAGAGGCCCTTTCCCAACAGTAAATCACGTAGGGGTTTAACACCAGCGCATTTGAGGTTCTGCTGTCCCTCTGTGCCCAAAGCATCACACAGGTGTGTCAGCACTGCTCTGCCTGTGCCACGCTGTGTTTCCAGTAAGCAGCACTCAGTTTCCTAACTCACCAACCTGTCCCCTCAGGGAATCGTGCCCTACAGCTCTGAGCAGCTTTGCCTCAGTCACTCCTTCCATCACAAGGTGTGTGCTCACCAACACCCAGAGCATCCCACAAGGTGATGCAGCCCTCCCAAACCTCTGCATGCTGTGGCTAAGACATGGACTAATTCTCATAGTCAAACCCTGTCCCAAAGGTAACCAAACTGACTGGGGGAAGTCTACAGGAGGAAAACCAAGGCACCAAACCCACTGCCACCGAACCAAGGTAACCAGACTGCCAGTGCTGAGGTCAGGGCTGCTGGTCTCATTGCTACCGTTACGGAAATCAAAAATGCAGAGATCAATGCACCCCTCACATTGCAGCTTGGAGTTCATTGGAAGTTCTTACAAACAAGCAGGGAACTGTCAGGCATAATAACAAGTTAGAAGGTGCACCTTTTTGAGGAACCTTTACTGTTCAGGCACTTCTCTTAGGCCTTAATAATGAAATAAAAAGGTTAGCAAGAGTAGACAGGTGCCATTCTACTTTTAGAAAGTAAACACTTCACTTCAACTTTCAGCCACAATCGCAATTAAAGAACAAACTATTACTACAACTTCCTACTACAACATTTATGTCAAGTATGGAATAAGTTAAAGCAGTATTAACTGCAAAGTGCAGATCACCATTTTGAGAAGTCATTCACTTGGGGCTGTTTCCCATGGAAACCGAAGACTGATAAAAATAAATGTGGAAAAAAATTTGCCCCTGGTAACCAGTTAAAAGTTTTCTAATTTGTACATAGTAATTAAAGATTGAAAAATACAGTATGCAGACAGGCACTTGGAGCCCAAATATACTTTAAACACATATTTAAATTGAAGTTTTCCTTAAATAAATCAATATATCAGTGGCTATGGGCTGAATACACTTATTAGAATCGTCAGATTTCTGAATAGAAAACTTCTTGTAGGAAACCTCTAACCTACTTGTCAGCTAGTCAGGAGCTATAAACAACATTTGTGATTCTGCTGCAGAAGAATGTCATGTTTTGCAAGACCCTGGCCATCTCCACTTCCTAATAATCCAGTTCTCTTTCCCAGCATGAGACCACTGATTGCCAGGTAGAATCTTTCACAATTTTGACAGAAAGTTTCTTTTTGTTGGCAATCATGGATCACAAGGCAGTTCGGCTGTTCACGGGTTCTCCAGCACCATTATTGCAATCTGATTTATATCTTCCCATATTGAATGATCCAGGGTATTTCACTGCCTTCTGCTGCTCAAACAGAATTACAACCCTTACAGTCAGGTACAGCCCAGAGTCGGGGTCAGTCAGGTGCTGCAGCACACTCCTAAATCTGCCCTGGGGATTTTAGCAGCTTCAGAATGCCTTCATTGGCACTAACAGATGTCCTGTCTCAAAGCCTCTGACACTTGTGTGACAGAAAGAGGATAATGGTGGGGCTGACCGATATCTGCAGTCATGGAGTGTGAGTGCTCCATCTCTTGGGGACGTGGGCACCAGGCCATCACAGCAGCAATGCCATCCCGTCTCCCTGACCACCTTCCCTCGTCCCAGCTAGCAGCATGTGAAACACATTCACACTGACCAACCAGACTGCTCTTGCTAAAGGAAACTGCTGATTCATCAGCCATGGAACGAATCGAGAGACTGCGGGACAATTCTCACACAGTAAACAATGAAAATGGATTTTTATTTATAATACTAATAGAAGCACAAAAATATGGATTTGGTCTTTCCAGTGTAAACTAGCTTGTTTTACTCAACATCAGGAAAGGAAGGAGACTTACTTTACCATGTCAATCACAAACCATAATTTATTACATGCCTGTTTGATTTTCCAAGTTAGTATAATTACATGCTGTTGCTTCTAAATACAATTTAAGGAAAGGCAGGTATCAAAAAATACCCACACATTCTGATTCATTGGTATGCCACGCAGCCAAAAACTTGTAGAAGCTGTTAATGATACATGAATTATGTATGCTACAGCTCAATATAACATTTGGTGTGATTTAAACAGCATGAACTTTTAGTGAAAGTCATTTTGATTCTGTGATGTATTACACTTCCAAAACCCTTAGCAGGAGGTGGGAATTGAATGATGTTCTCTGAAAGCTTTTATTTGTTAAGCATACACAATGCAGCTGCAACTAGATCCTAAATAATGGCAAGGAGCAAAATGGAAGACGTGATATAAAATTAGGCTGCTGCACCATTCGATTCTGAGGGTGTCAGTGGGGGAATGGGAAGCAGGAAAGGGGAAGAAAAGAGACAGGACTCACCATGCCCCTTTTTCTCTGTATGCACTTCCAGCTACCCTAGCAATACTTCTCATTTCATCACTGATCACTTGAACATTTCCTGCTGCAACTCCCACCAGCTGGCTCTCAGTCCCATGGTCAGGCTGCCAGCTCAAGAACAGAGCCAGGAATCACCAGATGAAAGAGCCATGCAGTGGCTCATGGAGAGTGAAAAAGGGATTTGCCTAAGTACATAACTCATTTCTAAAAAGTTAAATGCAAGAAAGAAGAAAGATTAAAACACAGGCGATCTTTATTTTTATTTTCTAAGATGCCCAAGATTATCTGGAAATAATTTAAATACACCTGGACATGACAACACCCATTTCTGATGCCTAAGGCAAGCTTCAGGCAACAACCCATTTCTCATGTACGTATCTTCAGCAATCCTTCAGAGGAAACTATTATTAAGATTTACAAAATGTGTCCATGGACAAAGATGCTTCTTTACAAGCTCTGTTACTGTAAAGTGTGGGTTTATTACTGTGGTATTATAGAAAAGCCTTTTCAGCACACATCCCAAAACAGGGGTCTGTTTTATTAAACACTAAATGTTTCGAAGTACAGGAGTTTCTCCCCTTACTGTAATATTTTGTAATTTCTTTTCAACAGCATTTAGCATTGGCCTATCTGCTCTAGAATGTATTAAAGAGAAATCTGTCACTGACATGGTACAGGAACAGCCCAAACCATACTCTGAAAACCTTGCCTTGGAGCCAGCAGGAAAGGACAAAAACCAAGTACTGCCCTGTTTTATGATTGGAAATACAGGCAGCCTCCCTCAACATCATTTTAAAAACTTGCAATCTAGCAGAGAAAATAAGTGAGATCTCTGACCTGCCACTCACTAGCTTTGACAAACAATCTTCCTCACTGTGCAAAAGCTTAAATTGACTCATAAAATAGGATCATTGTTTTAGGGTTGAGTTTGATCATACAGAGGGGTTTTTTGACTGAATTAATCCCTTCTCCTGAAGCTGGAGACAGAAGCATAAATATTATGATTTTCTTGCCAGATATATATAAACTGCCACAAAGCACGATGTCAAACACTATCAGGTATCTCTCACACCAGCCCCTAACAAGCGCAGCCTCTTTTAATCCTGAGAACAAGCTACACTCAGGCAGCTACTGCAGGTTTTGTGTGAGGGTAACATTGCTTCAGCACAACCTCCTAGGAGCTGACCACGGAGGACAGTCTGATCTGAACAACATCTACAGTTATCTGTCTGCTAGAAACATGATTACAGTCCTGAAAGACAGAATGGCACAGAACCTTAAGTCACTAAAATGAAGTGAAAAAATACTTCAAGTCTAAGCTCCCCAGGCCTAAAAATGTTTGGTTATGCTCTGCGGAAAAGACACTTCTCTAATGCCTTGGGTACACACTGCAGAAAATCTTCCAAGATTTTTTCCAGACACACAGAGCATCAATTGAAGGATTAAAATGTGCATACAATTACTTGCTCTACACACAGAAAGAATTATAGAGAAGGCTTATAAAATCAAATCAATATGAGTACAAGTAGATGTCAAAGAGAATCAGAGTAGTTGGTTGTACTGTTCAAAGAGAATAGAAATTCATCTAAGTGTGTTTATTCTTACCACAGTCAGTAAAGGTTTCAGGCTTTGTTTCATGCAAAAGCTTGAGGAATATTTGCAAGGAGTGGTGTGTTCAGTAAAGGCATAAGGGCACCTGGTCTGGAGACACAATTATTTCCCACAGCAGAGTTTCTGTTTTGCCACAACCTAATCATCAGAAAATAGAGCTTCTCAGATACAAAACTCATACTGCTCTTGCCTGCCTGCAGAATGCAAGAAAAACAACTCCTTCTGGAGGAATTTTCAAGATTTCAAAAGCATTCTTGTGCTGTATCCCCTGTGACACTGTTTATGGACTCTGAATTGAGGAAGCTCCTTCTGTTTCAATGATGAGTCACATTCTAAACTGAACTCGTCCAAAGAGAATCAAAATTGTCATTGCTAATATTTTTGTCCTCTCTAAGAGAAAAACAATTGAACAGTAATACTCAATCCATTACAGACCAGTACACTCTACCTGCCTTTCTGAAGGAACATGATATTTAGGCTCTTGGCTTGTTAAATTAATACATTTTTATTCTGACCACGGAGAAATGGGAAGTAATAAAAAATTCACAGAACACAAATAACAGTAATACAATTGATTAGCAATGGCATTACTCTGTTTGCCAGGGTGAATCACACAGTAGATGCATCACACACATAACGTGGAGTCTACTCTTACTACAACTGAATCTTGTTCACATTGAGCAAACTTTTTCAAAAATTCACTCAAGTTTGTATTAAAAACCCTGAATTTAGACAGATATATATCTCTAGATATATGGAATGACTTCAGCTTTTTCAGGTTAGCCCCTTAAAATTAGCATGCAGAGTTAGAGAACATTATCCTGAAAAACATTAGCCTTGCACTTAATTTTATAGATCCTGTAATAAAAAGTACATTAAATATGTGATTTTTGAAAGGTGTCCTTATACAAAAAGCATTTTTTCTCTCCTGAAGGCAGTGGAGCAGGGGGCAAAGAGAGCTGGACAGGGCAAGAGGACACAGCGGTAAAAGACGGTGGTCCATCCAGACTGCAAGATGCAAATTCCAAACCTGTATTTACAAAAACGAAAGTCCAACACCGTTACCCTAAAAACAGGAAGAAAATGTTCTTTACCCTTGAACTGCATGGCTTGATGAACAGATTTCTGTGAATGTAGGTGCCAATGCAGGGCAATGCTCCAAACTAGTTGGTCGAATGTTATTACCACAGAATTTGTCTGGACAGCTGCAATGCCAGTGCTGTGATGCACTCAGCTATGCAAGTCATTCCTGCCCAGTATGAAAGTGAGACTGAATTCAGAACTCCTTTTGTCCAAGTGTTGATGCTGTTAGGTCACTCCAGACTGGGATGGTGTCTGTCAAGGTATCCAATACACAGAAAAACTCAGAGAAAAATGAACACTATTGAGTATGGCAGCATTCCCCACTAGGCCTCATGAAAGGATGGGTTTTTTTCTTTGTTTTGCTAAGTCATAGCGTTCTAAACACAACAGCTTAGTAACAGGGCTTGAGATGCAGTGGAGGAAGGTGCCAAAATCATTAAAAATACAGACATCTCATCTGCAGCAGCATACAAATATAACTACTGCCATGGTAGGTTGTTAACGTGACAGCAGTCACAACTAGGCAAAAAAAGAGAAAATTATTTTATTGATTTTCCTTTCTCCTAATGCAAACTTTCTTTACAAAACCACTCACTTCAGAAAAGAAAAAGACACTTTCACTTGCTTTTAAAAAAATAAGAATTGGAGTTTTGACGTCTTTCCTCCTGCATTTTCTTCTTCTTTGTCTTAGTGCAACAAACATTCTGCAGAAACTGTTTCCTTCCCATTCTCCTTCCCGTTCTCCTCCTTCTGTCTCAGCTTTTCCATTTTCAAAGCTTTGCCAGCTTCAGTAAGTTAGTGGCAGAAGGCAGAATTTCATTTATCTTTTGTCTCTAACTTTTCCAAAGCTGGAGAAGTTTTGCAATGTATATAGGAGAACAGGGGGGAAAAGCTTGTCTGAATCCTTTGTGCTTTGAAATTCTGTTTGTTTCTTGTTTATCTAAAACTGAAGCTGAAAAAGACCTGTTAACAAATGCAAGTGTTGAGCTTTGGGTGGAGGAGAAGCATGATGGAAGTAGAAGTGTGTTTGCTGCAGTCCAAAGCCAGGGAGAAACCTCATCCAAAGATCAGGACAAGGCATTTCCTCTTGCTCTCATCCTGTGACCAGAGGTACAAATGAATTTCACCGGTGATGTTTCTGAGGGGTGCTTGGTGCATTGACAACAACCTGGAAGAGGTACTAGATGTGAGACAAGTACCTGAAATTAGGGAAGACGGAAGTTCCTGGAAGACAGCCAAAGCTCTTCTTTCTACTGCTTCCTCTACAGTCAGTGGGGAAAGACAAGTTTTTTATAAGGGTGATTTCAACTCACCCAGACATCTGTTCATCTGTTGTAGGAGACGATAAATCTGATTTTAAAGATGTCCCTTCTCTCACTGGAAATCAAAGCTAAAAACCTAAGTTTAGACTGTTGAAGTTACATAGGGTAAGTCCTACCCCAAGTGGCAAAATGAAGAGAACACAATATGGCAGCTGTCTTCCTGTCACTGACAGCTAAGGACTGCCTCCTGGAAAAAAAAGCAAAGGGGATTGAGTTTGCCTAGAGCCCTGTTCTGCATTTCACTGCTGGCTGGCACTGGAAGGACAGTGCTTTCACATAGTAGCTCCACTGGGAGAAGGGGAAAGGATGGAGGATGTGCTTCTTCTTAGGCTTCAGAAAAGTGCCTTCTAGAAAAAGAAACTTATTGGATGTATTGGAAGTACAAAGACAGTCAGAAAAGACTACTGGGAGGAAAGGTTTGCTCTCCCTCTTTTCTCTTAACATTCCTTTCCATGTTCCCCTTCCCTACTTTGTACTTATAGCAGGACAAAAACCATAGTAAATCCTGTAAGGCCTTAAATACATCTGCTTTACTTATTTTTTGAAAAAGAAGAGCTCTTTACTTTTTTTTTGAAAAAGAAGAGCTATCAGTATCAAATCCATGTTTTTCAATACTGTGGAAAATGCCATTTTACTCCTTCTGTCGCCCTGTTCTCATCCAAAGCTCAGGCACAACCTGCATTTCACACCCCCGGAGGCATGGGCTGGCAGCAGCTCACCAGCCTGGGAGCAAGAGGAAAACACAGCAAACAGGCACTCACCAGGAGCCCTTGTGCTGTCCAGGGCACTGGAACTGCCCTTAGATTGTTGACCCAAAGCTGCCACACAGAACAACAGGTCACAGGAAAAAGGAAGGATTGAATCTGGAGAAGCAAAGCTAGCAAGTCTACAGGTGAAAACTGCTCTCATGCTGTGCCTGGGGCTGAATGACATGGAGAGAAAAGGCTACAACGTGCCTGGAAAGTAAGAAAAAGCTCCTCATCCGATCCTAATATGCTGTGTCTGTGTAACAGCATCTCAAAGCTTCTTACACAAACTTCTCTCAAGGAAAAACAGAACAATCCCCAAAACCCCACATGCTGTAATGCTGCAGTTAATCTGATCAAACCAAACACTGCACCAAATAAAGGTCAGTGTGTTAATAAATAGAGTCTGAGGGGGAGGGTAGGGGCACCCGAGCAGGTGTCTTGCTTGCCAGAGGCTCCCCCAATGGCAGGGTGGGATGAGCACCCCATGTCCAGGCAGCCCTGGTGCAGCAGCAAAGCTCACACCCAGCCAGGTCACACAGCTTTGTGTCACCCAGAGCTGCACTGTGACCTGCTGCTGAACCCTCCCTTGAGGCTTCCAGAGAATAGCACTTCCTACAGCATATTAAGCTCTCCTCTAATAACCCATCTGGAAAATCCCAATCTTTTCCCACCCCCTTTTCTTGTATTTACATGGAAGGGCAGACAACATTATGGGAAAACTAAACACAAACCAGAGTATGATGCTGTGGGAAGGCACTGGAATTCTTCAACATAATGTCAAGGAATTTGATACACCCCATGTGTTTGGAAAAATGTTACACATATCTGAGAGTAAAGGGTTTTGCCTTCACCGTTCCATGGTCAGTACTGACCAGCGCCCCATAAAGGTGCAAAGAACTCATATACTGTTTTGGAGACAATGGTATTTGCTTCCCATGGAAATCTTGAGAAAAGCCAAATCAAAACCAGATCCCCCCTGGTTTCACGGCCCAGGGTGATGCCATAAAGCGACCCAGCTTCAGGAGCTTGGCAGCACTGCACCCATCTCCCTCCTCCAATCACTTGGGTCATGCTCCCCGGGAAGAGCCAGCATCCTTTCCCAGGGGCCCCACAGACCCCAGAAGCTCCTCAGACCATGCTGCAGGTCATAGCTGTCCAGAAAGAACAGATTTCTGTTTCCACAAATACAAGTGTGCAACTGTGCCCCCATGTCTTTTAGCAGATGGCCAATTCATAGTTCTCACAAATAAAGAAGCAGAGTTCCTTTGCCCAAAATATTAGGGAAGAGACAGGCTGCACAAAGGGTCTCTCATTTCTTTTTTTCTTTACTATAAACACTTTCCTGTCCATAATTGCTGCACAGATGAAAAAGAAGGGAAAAGGAGGGGCATGGTATGTTGCAGCAATTAAATGCTACCAAGTAGCTTTCCTCCTGTGATACACATTCAAAGCATGGTCAGGTTTGTTGGGAAACCAAGAAAGCAGCCTCCATTGGTAACAGCTAGCTATTCTTAATGCCACAAATTCTGCAAACTGCAGTTGATAAAGATTTATCCTTTATTCGTACCAAAAGATGCTGACCTGGGGTTTGCTAGTTAGGAGGAAAACAGAGAAACTCTAAAAAGCCATAAAAAGTTTTGTTTTCCTCTAAACAGGCATAAGAAGTCTAAGCCTCGTATGATGCATCTCAATTAATCTTGAAGTAAATGCTCAAGGAATACAGGAACAAATAGCCTTTAGCCAAAGCTTGTTAGAAGCAGCAAGGGAAGCAGTGAGACTCTTCTCTCTGCCCTCCTCGCCCCTCAGTGCTGCTCTGCACATCTCCTGCTGTTGTCCCCACAGCCTGCCATTCACAGCAAGCTGCATAGCAGCCCCTTGAGGAGCACAAATGGTTCGTGGGGATGGGACCAGCAAAGCTGCTCCTTTGCCCAACTTACAGAACCTTGGCGGGGGACAACTCTTTTAAGCATGGACACACAGAGCCTTTCTGTGCTGCTCAACAACATCCCTGAAACCACTCCTTGGGATGAACACAGCACTTGCCTGCAAAAATAGCTGTTCTGAATAATGTTTGTTTGTGTGTAAGGGCTGCACTAGCTTCCTCCTTACATGGAACACCTTATTTATAGCTTCATTTTTATTACCTGTTTAAAGTATGAACATAATACTAAAAAGGCTATGCAAAGCCAGTTTACCAGAAGAAAAAAAAAAAGGCCACATTGATAATAACTATGTTGTTCCTGAAATTATTTATTTTGTATGGATTTGCAGCATATTTCAGCAGTAGTTGATCCTGGGTTAATTTTGCATTGCAGTAACTCTGAGTCACAGCAAGGATACACACAATGCAGACAACTCTCAACTTAGATTCAGGAAACAAGATTTATATTCCCATCCCCACCCAAGGCCCAGTATAGGGCTTTACATTTTAGGTTTTAATAACATGCCCTCTAAAAGTACAGACAGAGAGCATTGCCTTGTAGAAACCTGGCAACAAGTTCTAATGATAATGAAAAAATGCTCTGAGTTCAAGTTAATTATGGTAATTGGGAAATTTGGGAAAGGAACATGGTTGCTTCCAGAGGGAGAGGAAAAGTTGTTAGGATCTATGGAACAGGTCCATAGCACATGGCAGGAGTCTTGGCTGTGGTCACAAAGGGGTTAACTGGAGCTTGCAACAGTGGGGAGCAATGAGAGCAAGGACTTTCTCATGGCCAAGGCAGCCCCTCTTATCCCAGAGTACACAGATTATAATTAATACTCTGAGTTCCTACAGATCAAGCAGAGTTTTAACCAAATTTCCCACAGGAGCCACTCATCACATTGCTCATTTCTGGGCGTTCTGAGAGCCGGGGGTCTGAAAGGCAGGGGCCCTAAGTGCTCACAGCTGCAGCTGGGTCACTGCACTGCAGGCTGCCAGCATCTGAGCTGCTCCACGATCCGGCTGCTGTGACAAGCCAGGCCAGTGTCACATCAAATTAGGCAAACACAAATGAGCTGCCTTTTTTTTTTTTTTCCCTCTCTTCTCTCAATCTGAGTCTCAGCTTTTCATCTGGAGAGGGAGAATGCCCGCCATCCTGTCACCTAATGCACATGCTGAGGATCAATTAGCATTTGTGAAATGATCATCTCAAAATGATGAGTACCACAGAAAAGCCCATGAGGAAATCAATACTTCTCTAATGAGAACAAGGTGTGAATAGCATGCAATAAATACAGCAGAGTAGGAGCCATCTCACAGAGAGGCTTAAATGAAGACAGGCCATCCTCTGGATAGGGACAGCATTTATAGGCAGAAGAGGCAATCAGATGAAGGCAGGAAGCACACTTCAGCTCTTGAAAGTATTACCCTTTGCACCTTTGATAATGTTCATGTGGGAATGGGACATTTCCTACAAATCCTGTAAAGCAGATGGCTGAACTGACAGCAGCCATGTCTCAGCCCAGGCAGGACCTCAACGAATGGCACCAGCACTGCTGTGTTTCTGTCAGGGCTTCACTACTGATGCCAAAGACTACAGAGAGCAGAACATTCCAGCTGCTTAAGAGCAGCTGGCAAAGTCTTAGTTTAGAAGTAAGAAAAGGATGTGGTCAGTGAGAGGGATCACAGCTTCTGAAGTAGCAGGAGCAGCCTCCAGGGACACCTGCTCTGTAATCTGGATTTGCTTTGCAGCCAGAGGCAGTGAAGGAATGACAAACGAGGAAGGCACACAAGGCTGATGCCATGGATGTGGGGCCTGTGACACCACCAGCGTTCCACTGACGTGCTCCCCGCTGAATGCAGAGCAGACCTGCATATGCCAATTGCAAGTTCAAGCCTGATGAAAGATATTTCCATAGGGAGTTTGTTTTCAGTCCACAAGCACACTCAGGAGCAACTTGATCTACTTGTGCTGTGCTGGCAATAACTGCATTTTGATAAATTTATATGCTTCTAGCACTAGTTTCATTGGAGAACATTGGCCAAAATACACCAGAGTACAGCTCAAAGTCCAGGCTCCCAGAACCCACTTGTTTTGCCAGGGTCAAAACATTATTCCAAGTCCACAACTATGAATAGACACAGTTCAGCCAGAGAGTATCATGGCAGTAGTAACCTCCATCTGCAGATGCATGCACTTCTCCAAGAGAGATGCTGAGGGTCTGCAGGCAATTTTTGTTATTTCTGATAATCTTAGAAAAGAAACAGACATGTAGGAATGGAGCAGCAGAGACACTCCCAGTTACCTCATATTACAAGAATTCTCTTGTTACCGTTCCTGGTTTCCATTCAGGCTCAAAAACTGCATTTCATGTTTGCTCAAAACCAGAAGAGTTGGCTAAAGCCAGGTCACATAGTAATCATGTTAAACAAGCCTTGATTTGTTGTACCTTTGGGCTTAGTCTCTCCTGCTTCCAAAGCCTAAAATTCACCCTCCTCAAGTCCATGTGTCTTGTGTTAGCGTGAGTGTACGTAAAAATCCATATGGAACTCACTAATTAAAAGCATATGCTACGTGGGCACGCACAAAGCTAATTATGACACGGAACACATTTCAAAGCATGAAGCTTGAGAAGAACCATCGTGGGGCCTGCTTTAAGAGTTTGGGACCTTTAAAAAAGTAAAACACGTTTTGAATATTTCTGGTACAGAACAGGATTAAGGTCTGTGCATCCCAGGCAAACCCTACTGCAATAGAAAAGTGCAATTACAGCCAGGACTCAACCCCTATCACACAGAGTATCTTGAGAGTGAAAATTGAAACCCCAAAATATTGTATTTTTTCTACTTCTCAGGCTCCCTGTGCATGTCTGGGCATTTCACAGGGACACTCTCAGAGCATGAACAGAAAACAGCTTTCCATGTGTTACAGTGAAAGAGGGAAGACAGTTACATCTGCAAACAGATGAAGTACTTAATCTGTTAGAATCAGCCGTTGTACACTTCAGAGCTCTGTGCAACTCTGAGGCTATGTTCTTTCACATTAAGAGTACAGCACTGCTCTGCATGAAGCTCGTGGACTCCAAGTGCTCTAGTGAAGAACCAGCTTCTCAGCCAACTATAAGAAACACTCTGTCTCTTCAAAATGACTGCACAGCTGGTTCTTATACAAGCTGGTATTGTCTTCACAGATACTGACACATGAAGAACAAAATAATTACATTTTGATTTAAACTCTGGAGTACTTCAGGTATTGCAATTCAAGGAAAGCATTTTGGGATGCCACAGAGCTTGCACCATAGATTTGTGTGTGTTTGAGAATCAATTACCATTAGTAGAACAACAAGTGCCAAGTGCTGTTCAAGTGTATTTAACTTGAAAGTTCTGTATGGGGATGTCATAAAGGAACTCAACTTCAGAAGACAAACCCTGTAACTCCTGAATTACTTTCCAGTATTTCCAATTTTGTGGCTTTCTGTTGTTGTGGGCTTTTGTGTGGATTTTTGTTTGTTTATTAGTTTGTTTTTAAAGGGGAAAAAATCACAGAGCATTGTCAAAAGAAAAAAGAAACAGAAATTAAAGGATGACAATAGAAAGTGTTAGCAAATCAAACCTAATAATCTGGCTATTATTTTCAAAGAAACTTCAGTAAATGTGATGATGAATTTTCATCATGAAAAGGGTGAATTTCTTGGCCTTGAACATTTAAAAATTCTCTGATCTGTGGTTGTGTGCTGTTCCTTACATCTACTCAAGTGAAGTCTTACTCATAATTCTGGAAGGGCACGTTCTGGTAAAGGGTGTCTGTTGGTTGGACGCTACACCAAAGCTTGCAGGACCTGGATTCACCTCTCCCGTTTGCTAGAATTCCTGCAGGACAAGTTTTTGAATTCCATTTTAGTCTACACGCTTGACGAAAAGAAAGCAATACGCTTCTGGCTTAAGTGATCTCACGTGAAATACCGCAGCTTCAGCAAAATTGTAGTCAGAGCTCTAGTGGTTTCCTAGGCAGCCTGTCTGTGCAGCTTCATCTCAGCTTTCCTGATCTCACAAGTAATAAGCCGTGTTTTATAAAACTAAGCTCCACTTAGCATCTGAAAGTCAAGGCAGATTTGTTTTGATGCCTGGATAAACAATTCTGACCAAGTCACATCACGATCAAAGCCAGATCAATCTGTGAATTGCGACAGCACAAGACCAGTCTATGCCAGAACGGAAGTTCTTCTGACACAATTCAATTACTTTGTGTTGCTTTGATAACTTAAAATAAGTCCAAATAAAGCAGGTGTGGCCCAAATGAAAAGAAGCACTTCTAAAACCCAAATTCCAACTCGACTCTGCTTTCTTTAGCAGTAACTCTGTCACCACTTGGAGGTCACAAATTCAGTGCTGGATGCAAAAGCCACTCTGCTTGAGGCTAAGTGAAATGTGCAGTGCCAACAAACACTACAAAGGTGGGAGTCACTAAAATGGTATTTCTTACCACACAGCAGGGACCAAACTCTTCTTCCATTCAACAACAATATAAAACCAAGGTGTGCTGTTTCTCGGATTTATTTGTATTACATTGCTCAGAGAACAGGGCAGGGTATCTGGAGCAATTCTATTCTCTGAATTTCTCTTGTCTACAACTCCCTCATGTTTATGCACCCTGACAATGACAGTATCTGAGGGGGCCAGGTCCTGCTACTTGCTGTTTAACCCAATTTCACTGCCATCTCAGGAGATCAGAGTGGCATCAGGAAGCGAGAGTTAATTAGTTAACTTGATCCTCCTCCCATTTCAAATTGAAATTTTAAATATTTCCTTAGACATCCTGCGTCTTTGTTTTAACTAAAAATGTATATTCCTACCTTGCTTCTAATCTGTCCTGGTTTTGCCTGGGATGAGAGTTAATTTTCTTCCTACCAGTGGGTACCATGGTGTGTTTTGGATTTAGAATGAGGATAATGCTGATAAGACACTTGATGGTTTTGGTTGTTGCTAAGTTGAGCTTACCCTGAGTCAAGGATTTCTCAGTTTTCCATGCTCTGCCAATGAGGAAGTGCAGAGGGAGCTGGGAGGGAGCAGGACCAGGACACCTGACCTGAGCTGGCCAAAGGATATTCCATGCCACATGCCTGTTATATAAACTGGGAGAAGCTGGCCAGGAGGCACCAGGCCCTGCCTGGGGACAGGCTGGGCATTGGCCAGCAGGTGGTGAGCAAATGTGTTGTGTATCACTTGCTTTACTTGGTTTTATTCCTCTGTCTCTTTTTGTTGTCTCCATTTTCACTACTATTATTATTACTACTATTTTTACATTATTTTATTTTAATTATTAAACTGTTCTTATCTCAACCCATGGAGTTTTCCTTTTTTTAAAATTTTTTCAGATTCTCCTCGCCATCCCACTGTAAACCATGTCATAACCTTTATTTCTGTTCATGTCAGCCGTGCAGGAGAGAGAAAGCAAGTGAACATCCGTGAAAGTTCCTTCTCGCTGCTGCTACAATTGGTGCCAATTCCTCCCTTCTTACCACTGCACTAAGTGCCCAGCTGGCTCTCCTTCTCGGAGAGCAGTTCACAAGCTGTTTGACAGGGAGGTCAGAACGTGAGAGTCCGAATTTATGCAGTTCCTGTCCTGAAGGAAATTAAGGATTCTGAACTGAGAGAAATCCTGCTTATCTCAAGGTGCTGTTCTGACAGCACAAAAAACATGCCCTAGGTGATATCCACTGCTTCAAATTGCCTCTAAAAGTTATAGGCATCTAAAAATAGCCAACTACCTAATCCTTGTGATGTTAACAATCCCCATCAGAAAACAGCTCCCTGAGCAACAGCTGTGCTCTAATGTTTTTTTCCTGCCTCCCACCTCTAGTCTGCCTGACACAGGAGTGAGCCAGCTTTCCCCTTCATCTTGCCACAAATACAAGCAGTGAAATTAATGCTCAAATGTCCTATGTACTTACAGGTAACGCTGGATTACAAAATAGGCTGCTGCAGATCTAATTCCCTTTGTCACTTCTGCCAAATGAGAAAGCAATTGGACTCTGGGCTTCTTAAATGCCATCTGTCCTCCACGTCAAAACAACTGTCCTAAAGCAGAGAACAACCACATAGATGTAACTAAGAACACCCTCCACTTGTGAAACCCTTTTCAGCTGTTCAGTAACGGGACAGATTCTACACCACAGTTTGACTTAGAGCTCCACAGAGGCAGTTGTTAAGCCTTTACTTTTCCAGTGTCTTGGTGCAAAGGAAGAGATACTCATATGAAACAATTTAGAAATTCAAAATTATTTCAACATCGAGTCAGCCTTCCCCAGAAAGCACCTGCTGTAGGACATGGGATTACAGAATGTGGGAGAATGAGTTTATGGCACTCCAGCATAAACTATTCTACCATTTAATAGCTGGGTAGTGGTTTGACTGGAGCAACCTTCAGGTCTATTCTCTGCCTAGAATTACCTGCCCTGCAGCAAGCATCCATTACAAATGCTGCGAATATCTTATGCTGGGCTGTACCTGAAGCTGTAAGATGAAGTACTCTATTCTGCTTGTATTGTACCTTCTCTTTGCTGCACTGTATCTCATTGCAAATTCCCTGAAAATCTATTCCTGTGTGATATTCTTAGGGCCTTTTATGGCCCTACAATGTTAGCTGCAAATGAAGCCATTCTGTTCTTCTCCTCCCCATCCCCCGTCACTCCAGTCCCAGGAGGACCAGCTTCATGCCACTTGTCTGTAACGTTCAACAAAAAATAATTCACTGTATGAATTATAATTCCTAGAAGCTTGGAGTGAATCCTAAGGGCAAAGTCTATCACCAATAAATGACACATCAGAAAACCTGTCCCAAAAGGATTAAAAACTATCCTACAGTTTTAATCATACCTATGTATAAAAGTTACTTTTCAATTTCCTTTTTCTGCATAACTGATCTTTGCATTTCTATATTCATTGCTAAGGAAGCTTCCAGTGTTTCATTTGCAAAGCTGACATCCACTGCATGTCAAATTGAGTGCTGGCTGCTTTTTAGAATACACATGATTATACTTGTATTCCAGCATTTCCTTACTCTTTTATTGGCCCCCTCTAATAATATTCTCTCCGTACCTGTTCTTGCACTTACCATACCAGCTAAGCATAGGTCCTGAATTATTGATGAATCACTTTCTATTACAAATGCATATGAAACAGCTGTCTAGAAATTATCAGAATACAGTAAAGTAGTATTTTATACCAAATAGCCAAGATGTCTTCAGAGCAAAGTTACTGCATTGGTCAAGTAACGCTTGTGAGAGAGTTGAACACAAAAATCCACTATATACAACCTACCACAGCAACAAGCAACACCTTTGTAACACACACATTTGTACTTAATGTCTTTAATACAATATGTAGACTTTGTAAAGAAGCTTTCAGTCAGGTTTACAGGGCAGCTCCAGCATTTTCCCTCTCCCCATCACCAGAAAAATATATTCCAAGGAAAGAGATAAGTTTAATATTTCTGTCAAAACAGAGGTCATATTCTGCAAAATCTGCACTCTAATGGTGAGAATAAGACACCAGAAGAAGCACATTATCCACCACCAATGAAGATTAATGTTTGATATTATACTTCCTTTGCTCTTCTGGGCATTGAGAAAAATGTGCATATTTCTCTGCTCTATAAAATTGCTGAGAGACTAATTGAGCAAGTTTAGTCTAAAAACAAAAGGCCACCTATGATAAATTTGAAAGCAGCAGCCCAGTCTTACAGTATCTACCTTTAGTTCAGTAAAAATACACAGGTATAATGGATCACTGAGAAGCAGAAATTTCATAATCATTAATGAGCCATTGGACTACTTAAGAAAAAATTGTGTAGCCTAGACTGTTCTATACATGAAGCTTCTTTTCCGAATGCTTTCACAGATGAAATCCAATTAATCAGATACCCTTGCCTGAAATTAAAAAAACTCCCCAGAGAACCGAACATGATCATTCCATTCTCCCTCCCCAGAACCCCCTTACCTCACAACAATTAAATAAACAGAGAACTGCCAAAGGCATATACAGGGGGAACAATTGAGTATGAAGCTAAAAGGTGATAGGAACAGATAAATTCTAACAGTATTGGGAGGAAAGTATTGCCTCTCCAAAGAGCATCTTCACACATCTACCTGACCTCCACAGAGCACAGGCTAGGAACAGCAACTAAGCACAAGCGATTGGTACAAATATTTTGTTCACAAGAGCTTCCTTAAAATAAAATTCTCCCTTTTAAATGAAATGAGCAACAACAGCACAACAGTCAAAAGTACTTCAAACAGAAGAGTAAAACGGCATTGGCACCTTAGGATTAACTTTTTATGAGCAGACCTAGACCTATTGATTGTGCAGCTCTCGGGACTGAGCTGTGAAAACAATATCTGAACCATGGTGGGGTAAAAGAAAACCCTTTTCAGCTATCAAACTATCTTGACCCATTTGTTTCTCCAGACAGGATAGAAGAAACACTCTTAAAGCCTTCTGGAAATAATTTTGGTATTCATTTGCATCACTATCAAACTTTAAAAAAAGAAAGTCAAGAAATGTAAGACTAGGAGAAAGAGCCAATAAATCTAAAGGAAATCCAGTCTGAAGAGAGGGTAAGGGGTTCTATAAGGAAGGGTCTGCAGTTTGACTGGGAACATGCAATGTTGGCATAGAATTTGTACTGTCCCACTAGAGGTAAGTGACAGAGAGACTTTCATACTCACAAAACATTTAGTGTGATTACAGCCCAAGCAAAACTGATGTGAGCTTTACTCAAAATGCTCAGGTGAAGGTGCTTTTTCTTTTAAGATGCCAGAAATGAACTGACATCGAAATTCTGAATGATGGTCAATATGAGAATCAATTTTTACCTGACACAGTTTTAAAAGTGCAAGGAGAAAAACAGTGATTTCCTACTGAGCCTCTATAGATTAATTTAAAAAACAAAACAAAAAAACCAAAAAACCAAAAAACAAAGCAAAACAAAAAAACCAAAAAAAACCAAACAAAAAAACAAACAAACAAACAAAAAAACCCCACCAAACAAAAAACCCAAGCCAAACTGCCATTGAATTATTTCATAATGGTCCCAGCAGCAATTGTAACCAGGCCCTTGGCACCAGGGAGTCCTGGCAGCTCTCAGGGCAGCTGTTTCACATTCTGATCCAGGGTCTGGAGTGTAAGGTCAGGCTGACACACAGAGAGCATCAGAGACCCAAATCTGCAATTTGTACCTTCAAAATAATACTTGTATACACATAATTTGTATGTATAAGGGCAGATTTGCCACACACAGCTGCATCTAAACATTTTGCTTTTAGTCTGAGTGTTTTTCAGAAATAAGGATGAGTAATACCCAACAGGAGATGCTGGCATTTCAACAAAATATTGATTACCTATCACAGTGTTATTTCCAACTAATGAGAAGGTCAATACTGTTGCAGGAAAGAAGATTTGGAGGCCTGTTTTGCCTCTGAATAATACACGGCGCATGATGACAGACCAACATAGTTGTGGTATTAGTAATCACAGAAGGGCAAATGTCAAAGTTAAAAATGAGTATATTTGGTCTGGTTTTTTAATATAGGGATGTTAGAAAATCTAAAGTCTACCCTAGTGTTTTGTGAAATGACCACAATCCCTAATATTTGCCTTATGGCATTAAAAATTACTGTTTATTTCTCACCATCCTGGTTACATTAACCTCTCAAGTCCTTAAGTAGTCTCAAGGATAATAATTTCTACAAATAGAATTAATCAGCAATATTTATTTCTTAGGATAAGTAATGCACTGTTCACACAGCATTCATTCAAGACATAAACCCTCAGTGCGTATGCACTAAAAAATCCCAGTTCATCTAAACCACTCAATGTTCCCAGCAGCTACAGGTAATAGGGGAATAGCTGCAATTATCCACCAGCACTCTCAACCTCAACAGACTTCTGGACAAATACAAACAAGATCCACTCAGGCTTTTATCCAGCTGGAAACCACCAATATTGAAGTCAAGCTACAACCTTTTAATTAGCTCAGACTCATCTTTGATTCACCAGACACAGACCCCAATTTGAGGTTCACTTCCTGATGATTCACAGAACAAGCAGTTTTTCAGCCAGCTAGGAAAAAAATAGTTCATAGCATTTATATCTTTAATAATTCCAATTTAAGTGTTTGTGGTTCTTTGGATGGAAAACAGATATGGAATCTTTGTGGTTCCATTTCAAAGCAGCTCAGGAACTGAAAAATCAGAGGGCACTTGAAGTCAGAAGTCTGGTGGGTCAAGTGCCCATCCACAGAGCTTCCACTCTGACTTAATTCTCAGTGCAGAAGAAATAGAGAGACACAGTGGAGCAGTTTTACCACATGGCCTGACACACACACTGTGAGCTTGCACTAATGGAGAATGTGAGGAAAAACTCACTCCCAGTGAGCTGCCCCACATATCCTAGGCATGTGCCAAAAGCATTAACTCTCAGCCAAAGAGCTAAAGCAGGAGAACCCTGTACCCAGCAAAATCTAACCCCGTGCCGGCTGGGCCCGCGCCCCTGGCTGGCCTGGAAGTGGAGCACTCCTCCAGATCCACAGGATGATGTGCAAGGTGACCACAGCTTTGACAAAGCACTGCACAGTACAGCTGCTGCTAGCAGGCAGGTCAGAGCATGTTGCACTCTGTATCTGAGCCCAGAACAGCTTTTATCTTTCAAAACTCACTTCTGGCCACAGTCTGTAAAACTCGATGTGAACAGCCCAGTATCGCTGCTGTGGACAGCCCAGGAAGAGACCAGACATGCAAGACATCTTCCAGAACCTCTGTTTCATCACCACTTATGAACAGAACAAAGCAACAGGAATTGTTTTAATATAAAAGGGTGCTATTATCAGCAGAGTTTTGATAGAAACAGTACCTGTAAGATATTCGGTGGATAAGTCTACTTACATGCGCATGCATATGCATACATCCCTTCTGTACTCTCGAGACACTCAGCCTGGCTTTTCTGTTATTGCCAAGGATTTTGGCGAATTGCAGAACAGTTCTGCAATACGAAATACTATCTCTATAATTCTCCTTGGCTAAACTTTCTCCTATCACATTGCACTGGTATAGGCACACGGATAATGAAGCCATCCTAACTGCCAGGGCAGATCCAGTCATGTGTGTGTCTAACTACATCCACATATGGGAGCCGGATTACTTTATCCATTTCTGTTTTCCTATCCAGTGCACTTACGACAGGCATAAAAACGGCAGGATGGAGTTTAGATGCTGAGAAGTTGAAGAAAAGCCAGGAATAAAAGCCTTTCAGGAGACTGCAGCTCTCCAGCACTGCAATAGCTCAGGGGCCAAACAGGAGCTGGACTTTATGCTCAAGCCTTGGTAGCACTTAAAAATCACATTTTTACAACTGAGGTATCTGGGTGGACATTCACAGAAATGTGACTTTGCTCTCAAGCTAATTGGCAGCCAGGTAACTGGAGGAAAGGTTTTTGTCTGGTCAAACCCTAAGGCACAATGTTCTCCTAATGTATAAAGAGTACAGAGTTCTCTCAAAGGGAAACAGCTTTACTACTTGAAATATTTCAAGAGTCAATCTCCATCAGTCAGCCGAAAAGTAGACAATTAGTAGAGAATAACCGAGTATATGAATCATCTTCATTTGAGGGTCTTCCTTACCATTTCATCTTTAAAAGTGCAAACTGAACAAAATATTATTCAAAAATCCTCCTAAACCTGTGAGATTCTTGGGCAAACTGTGACCATCATACACACAATGCAAGATAAATCTCTACAAGCATTTGTGGGTAACTGAACACAGAGAACAGAGCTAAACACAACCACAGAGATGAAGACAGGATTGGCATCCAAGCCTGATGGATTTTCAAAAGCAGCACTGGGCAGAGGTGTAAAGGAGGTGTCCATATTCCCTAGGTTTTTCTCACCTGGATCCCAACATTTTAAAACTGTAGAGACTTTATGTCATAGCTTGCACCCCTCCAGAGGAAGGTCACAATAAAATAATTCTGTGCACACTTTTTTAACTGCATGCTTACCTCTTGTACATAGTGCTTCCTCTGCATATTTTAATACCAGATTAAGGTCTATTTCTTTGCATTTTGCATTACTGTTTAATGGATTTAATCTGCTGTTCTGTTGCTCTAACAGGTAACATCCTGATTATTTTTTTTCCAGTCTCCAGACCACCGAAGCATCTTCAAGATACAAAACGAATTTATTCTGCTTGGGAAGCAAAGGTTAAGAGACTCCCCATTGATCAGAAAGTTCCTTATATTAATTACTGAAGGATCACCTGATTCAGCACAGCTCTGTTTGTGGCAACACTCTGAACACCTTTCCAAAGACTAGAAAAGCTGACAGTCTGAGAAAATTAGCAAAGGCTGATACGCAGAACTCTTTTAAAGAAAATAAACCTTATGAATAGCTGCTACACAGCTGTGGCACCTCTACTTGAGAATAATTATGTGGGAAATCACTGCCTCTCTTCTAACTCCTCATGACAACCCAATGTATTGAATGATTTTGAGCCCACTTGAAAATACCTTACAGGGTCTCAGGTGGGTAAATGGTTCAACACAGAACATTACTTTTTCTAATAATAAAGTATCACTCTTCATTTAAAGATAATCTTGATAAATTATTTTCTTTTGTTGCACTCAAAACTCAAGGCCTAATTCTGGAAGATCTAAGGATATATTAAACAATTAGTACAGAACGCTGACATTGTGCAATAAATCCTCTGGTAACTCTTAGAAATAAACTTTCACCAAGAATGTATTTTGTGGCTTCTTAAAAAAAACTGATTGCTTTAAAAAATCACCACCACATGTCTTTCCAAATGATAAATGAACAGCTATGAAGGGAGGAAAGACTGACAGCCAAAACAAGCGGCTCTTTATGGGAATTACGTGACTGGATAGTTGTTTGATTAGCCCCATCAATAAGGCCCTCTGAATACTTGAAAACATCCCTAAATAAGGATTAAAATCTGAATTTCTTATAAAAGACAGTCCTTGCAACTGTGTGTAAGCGACAGACACAGAGACATGTTCCCCATCAGGAATTCCAGAGCGTGGGCATGGAAAGAGAACACAAAACATACACCTGGCATCATATTTTTAAGATGCCTTAATATAAAAAGCCTTAAATAACCTCTGTTATAAAATTAGAAGGAGGTTATTTTCTATTTTCTGATAGAAAATTCTCTACTTTTGAAGGCACCCTGAAAATGACTACAACGTGACAGCAGAAACCTTTCTGTGAAGCTGTATGCTCCTTCCCATGGATCTAAAATCTCTACTGCTCTTCACACAACTTTACCTAGGAAAAAATGATGCGGTCTTTCCATGCAAATGAATATGTCAATTTACTTCACTTAAGCATTTCCAGAGGTACACACAAGTTGTATTTGTCCAATTCTGTACCTAAAAACATCAGACCTTATCACAAGCCAAAATTTGTTTTAACCAACTTCAAAACATGAGAAGTGTTAGCTCATTTTAATTTAGCTTCTAAGCTAAAACTGAAGACAGAAGAAAACATATCCTAGAAGGTATTAAGCTTCAAAATGCCAGAGATTTAAAATTAATTTATCCTACCTTCCCAAATTACAATTTAAACTACCTTGGAGATATTTGCTGTGATGAATCAACATTATTGCAACTAATCTAGACTTAGGGAAGACCTAAGACATGAAGATTGCGTGGATATCTACAGGCATCCATCAGGATTTGGGCATCAATAATGTTGCACTTGGTACAATAAAATATATCCACAAATATATTCACAAACACCAATGCAGAACAGCCAACACTTGGCTCCACCTACACAGAATATTCTAGTTAATATTTTTGAATACAACAGCTAATATTTAAATGTGCATGTAGTGTGCTAGTATTTTCAAAGCACCTGGAAGACTAAACTCCACTCCTCACACAGAGGCTGAGAAGTTTTGAGAAAAATCTGTCCCACTTTAATGCCATATTCACAGCAAACTCCCTACATTTCAAAATGAATAATTTCCAAAGCTCCTTGAGGGTCAGCATATTAGTTGTGAGGTTTAGTATATTAACTGTGAGATCCTGGGATGAAGCAAGTTTATTGTAAGAGGCCTGTCATCTTTTTGAAGTATATTCAGACCACTGTTCCTTGCACTTGAAATTATTAAAATACATATAATTTTAATAGTTGTCAACTTACTTACAATATCAAGCACATTTTCAAATCAGTTAATGAATATTTAGTTGGCATGAATAATTGTCATCAAACACAGAGAATTGAAAAACAGGGATAAATGTTGTTTACCAAAACCACTTTCCAACACATCATTTGTATTGCTTGACAGTGAAGAAGAACCATCGATTTATCCCCATGACCAATTCTTTGCCATTCTTAAACAATTGCAGACAACATTTTGCCTTTATTTTTTAGTTTGAGTCAAAGCATTTCATGGTTATTTTGAAGGGCATATGATTATTTATTCTTATATTTGACATAAATGAACTGTATTCCTGAGTATGTCACCCAAATTCCAGCACCTCTGAAGAACAGCAGTAACCCACAGTAAGGAAGAGCACCAGGAAATGCTCAGTTCTGCCCTCTCACCATCCCGTTCACAGTCCATAACCACATTCTCTCCCTGATGTGGTCCGGGCCATAGTGAACCTCTCCCTAAGGGCACCTGAAATTCCCATTTCAAATAATTACAATTTGTATAAGGGAACTGCAATCTAAACCTACAGACAGTGTTTTGTACAAAAGTCTGAAAGCAGTGGACACAACTGAGCTAGAGGTTTGAGTTATTTTAGCACACAATTGCTTTTCCCTCTAACTGGGCTAAAGGAAACAATGGAGAGCACACGCAGGGAAGGTGTCTGCTAGCAGGAGCTTCTGAAACCTAAATCAAATGAGATGGAAGCTGTGATCCATTGCATAAGGAATCTACATGTTTCAGCTTAGATTTCTAGTAGTAACTTTCTGTGAAATATGGCCAGTAACTTTGGTAGCCCCTAATCCCTGATACCCATGACAAAAACATGAATCCCACCTTTGCAGGCATGAGGGGAGGCAGGACACACAAAACTGATGAATATATGTTTTGAACAGCTTTTTATGATGGATCAGAAAGGCAACTTTCTGCCAAAGAGTGCACATACCACACAGAACGTCCCAATTTAGGATATTTCAAATACCATCTGCCTTCAAATAAACTGGATTTGAGTAAATCTGTACAGCATTGGATGTCTGTTCCAGGAAAAACTTCATTTAAAGCCAGCAGGTACCATGCCAGATGAGATCAAAGGTCAGCTGTGCTTCCGCATGATCTACAGGCAAAGACAGCTTTCAAAAGGCAGGGACAGGGGATGGGTCAATGTAGTAATACAGTAGGATATCAACACAAATTTCTGGGATGTTGTTTTCTTTCTCCCAAGCAATACAAGAAACAGTCTGTGGGTTTAATTCAGTGATACTCAAGATTCTGAGGTTTGAATTCTCGGCTTATCTGAGAGCGTAGCTGTAACTAGAGTTTAATTTACATCAGGCAAAAGGTGCATCTTTCTCTAATGAGCCCTGGAAAACGTAGTTATGACCTTTTTAATTGCCAGAACAAACTATTTGGGACTTCTTCTTACTAGCAATGATCACTTTTACTACATAACTAACCACTTCCCTTCCAACTCAACCATGTGCAGCCCTGCACTCAGGAAGAGGCCTAGGTATGTCTGACCAGGCCACTGTGGCTGAAAAATTAAGCTGCAAAGTTACAAAGACATAAACAGCTCAAGTGGGTGAATCCAAACTGTTCTGCTGTGCTTCCTCCTATGAGAAGCCCTCCGTAAATTCACAATTTGCTGTTCTTCTTAAATCATTCCCCACATGCTTGTTTAATCAGTTTTTCTTGACATTTGTAAATGTTGTCCACAATTCCTTACAAATGAAGGATACACACATGCATGTAATTAAGATCTAATCACTCAAAGACATAAACCAGGAATTAATTTCACTGGCATACACATTTCAACAGCAACAGGCAGCTCCAAGTAACCTTTGGGATCCCCTGTATTGATCTGTATGCAAACGTGGTCACAAAGACTTGCCACCTAAAAAAACATAACAGATGGGAAACACATCCAGATTAAGTGATTTCAAGGAATACTGGCACGGAGCTAAGAACTAAGCACAGATCTTGCAAGTCCCGAGTGCACATCTTTTCCACAGGATCATTTATTCTCTGTCAACAGAAACTTCTGTGTGAACCAAACCCAAAATAGGGAAGCCATGTATCAGCCTTTAACTCAGGTCCTGGACAACAAATACTAGGTGTGATTTCTTAAAATAAAATATTGATTACACAGGTTATTGAAAGCTAAACTAAACTCTTAAAAGAACTAGTAAACCAATTACTGGGTTATAGAAATAGCCTATTAAGTAACTGTACTGCAAAAAATGAGGTTGAACCACACCTGCACAATTTCTCTGTGAAACATTTTCTACCCTATGCTGATGTTTCACCAAAAATTCCTGAAGTTTTGGGAAGTTCAGATGAGATACTAATATCTCGTCTGAAATTCAAGCTTCCACAGTATCCTTCTTATAAAATCCACATCTCTCTGCATTTGCATCCAGATTACAGGTAGCCTTATTCAGTAAACTCAGATCACCTAGAAATGCCACCTGATTCTGTGGTAAAAAACATCCAGGTGCTGCAGGTCAACCCATTGCTGGTTTTCTCTCCCACGCACCTCCCGCATAAAGTGAGATGAGCAGACACATGGTGATTAAAAGAATTTGATCTTCAGATTACTTAACAGGTATTTTTCATTTCTAACATCTTGTTCATCTGCTGCAGAGTCTGGCAGTCTGGTTCTGCCACTCTCACTCCTACTGATTTTTTTTCCTGTAGAACAGTCCTATCTATTTCAATGAGGCTATTTGCAGAATAAAATATTACTCAGTGAGAAGAAGCCCAAAACATAGAGGTTCTTGTATCTGTCAAAACATTTTTCAACAATTCCTTCCTGTAAGCTGTGGGAGCAATGTTCACCCAAGGCATGTTAACCACTAGATAACAAATCATGCCCTGCAATTCATTACAAGACAAGTCTTCTTCCAGCAATAGAAAACATAGTGCCACAGAACACTGGGCCATTAGAGAATAAGGCCAGCTCTTTAAACATTTCAAAGTTGACTAATTCTTCCACTGAAGTCTTTCTTAAAGACGCCTTTTCTATTAATGCATTTTAACTATTAAAAAAAAGAAACTAATATAGGGAAAAATCCATGGATTAATGTTAAGCCCTTTTTTCTGCTACTATGATTAAATCTTCCTTTTCCTCCCATATTTTGCAGGCAGTCTTGCAATTTTTGCCTGTGCGGTCCCATTAGAGAGCTTCTTTAATTCTCCTTGTGGCACATAGCAACACACACACACACAGCACTGAGCCAGGGCAGAAACAGCACACTGGGGGGAAACAACTGTCTCCATCCACGTGCTGACATATGTTTGTACACATTTTATTGATGTCATCAACGTTCTGTGCACTTAATCACTGTCTGTGCAAAGGTGGAATAGGGAAAGCAGCAGGACACATGCAGTTTGAAAGGTGAATTACACATATGCAGTAGCGTAAGTACTGCCCTCCATTAAGATACTCATTTTCAGCTTGGAGTGATAAGAATATGTTGAACAATTGGTGTGGTTTCATAGCAGAACTCAAATGATTTCACGCTGTGAGTCTACAGCCCCATAAAGTCTTCCTGAAGTTTTTACAATGTTTATATGAATATTTAACATTCAGCAATGGAACACTGTATTACAACTTTCCTACTTGACTTAGTGCTTGCTGTTTTATTTTGGCTACTATATTGCTGGTAGTTTTTATTTGCATAAAGTTGCTTCACTAAAGAAATAAAGATGTACTTCAACTGCAACAGCCTGGAGTAGGAATAATTTTTCTTCTGCCTTGTTTCCTTAAAAAAATAATCTTGAATTGCTTGAAAACAGAAGCAAAGAAAAAGATTCCTGGTAAGAAACAAGCCTTGTAAGAAACACTTCAGGTAAATATACTTCAGGGTTACCATTCATATTGAAAGTTAAAGTAATTATCATGTAATGAATACATATAATATAATGAATTATTAGGTATCTAAACTGTTTCTTAGACTTTAGTGACAATCTTCTACAACTAGGTTGCTAATAATTATCTGTGCAGCACTATCCTTATCTGCTGCATCCGCATTGCCCTTTACTACCCTCAACAATACAGCAGCTATCTCACTTGCATCTTCCTGAAGGGGCAGGATGTGCACACAACTGATTTATTAAGTTCCAGTACTTATGACTTGGACTGAAGCAAGCCCTCTATTAATAACAGAAATTAAATCCTTCATAAGCTTAAGACTAATTGTTTGTAGTTTGGGTTTTTTTTAACATTTCTTCACATTTATCTGTTTTACTGCACTCACCTTGACCTACTATTTCCAATAGCACGGAAACCAAGCTTAAACTCACAGTGGCACATACTGCATAACTCCAACATGGAAGATTTTACATCTCCAGATAGAAAGAAATCCCCAAATCTACTGGCTGTCATCCACAAATACTACTGGTAACAACCACATGCAATGGCAAACAAGCTCTGGCAAGAGTGATCTAAACTATTGTTTAGCATTGTTGCACCTTCTAGCATTGTTGCAAGCAGGAATAACAAAACCCCCAAGGGAAGCTGAATCTGTCTAGAAGATGGAAAAGGAGAGTTCAACGTAGCTGCATTATTCTTCTGTGCTTTGGAAATGATGAATGGATTTGCTGGAACTGTTTATAGAAACGCTTAACTGTAAGCAAGTATTAAAGCATCTTTAAAAAGTGCTAAATTCTAACTGATCACAAATCCAAATATTAATCCTGTGGTAAGGACAGAAACAATGCTACAGAATTCAGTGGGTTTAGTTTTAACCCAGTGATTTTGGAAGCATAAAAGACACTGCCAGGCAAGAGGATCTAGCACATCACTGTCCTAAACCAGGGACATTTTTAATCAGCTGTAGCCAGGGATAGGGGAGAGGAAATCAACTTGACCAGCATAGCAGGGGATGGAGAACCCACCCTCCAGGAGTGTTCAGAATATCTCATGCTTAACAGTCCCAAATAGCAGCTAAGGACCATCCAGAGCTTCTTGATGGCAAAATACAAGCAAAATACAGGTCATTCTAGTAATTGCTGCATGCATTAGGCCATTGGGTAGATAATACTACTGACAAACCTTCCTCCTCCTGCTCGTAAATGACAAGATAACCTGAAACAAAAGAGGTTTGACAGTCTTGTAGTATCAATTACACATGAAAAATATATCCTTGCAATGGTTTCTCCTTATGCAATGCATTATTAACACTGCTGGCATGTTCACTGTAACACGATGGAGAAAAAATTTAAGAAGACTGATTGAGGCAAGAAAAAAAGTAAGTCTATCTTACAAGCAGAAGTTAAAGGTTGCCGCTCTGCTTTGCTGCTCAAAATGTTTGAGAGGATGTCAAATGAGTTCTAATTTTTGCACATGAGTGCTTTGCTCTGCAGAACACAGATATTGAAATAAATTTAGCTTCAGGCACACGTACTTAAAGATGCAGAAGGAGATTGTGATCATCATATAATACAAAATGAAGCTAAATTAAAAGCTGGCCCAATTAATTTTTAATATTGATACGCATTAATAAAGCACCCATGGAATTTACCAAAGGGATCTACAGGGAAAAGCCAAGAAGAAATCTCTCCAGCATTTATGAACTAGGACACTCAACAGCTATCATCAATGATTACTACAGGTGTACTTAAAGCCAACACGAACCTGTTGTCCTTCTGCACTACAGGAATTCATTCATGCACTAGAGCTCACACTGACAGAGATAAAACGGCAGTAACTTTACCAGCTGATAAATAAAAGGTGGCAGAGCCAACTCAGAAAGGTTCCCAACAGTGAAACACGGCACACGGCACCAGCCTGCTGTGGGGCACTCCTAGCTGCTGGGGCTTTTACCCAAAGACCATCAGTGTGAGTGTTGGCTAGAGGAGTAGGATGGCATGCACAAGGACGGCAGGAGGCACCAAGCCAGCCCTGGCTGATCTGGGATGATACAGCATTCCCACACAGGAGCCCCACTCTGCCATTTCAGCCTTGTTCAGCACCCAGCAGACTGAAACATCAATGAACTCCTTGTTCTCCTACAGTATTTCTGTCCTCATTCCCCTTCTCTCAACAGCCCAGAATTTTATAGATGTCTGCCATGCTCTCCTGACTTGGCCTTTCCATGAAGCAAAGCGACCTTGGCATTTCCCCTCTCCTCCACACAGGCTGCCTAACAGTGATGAGCTGCCCTTCCCAGCTCTAACACACCCCTCGGGTGAATTCTGTGCTCCCTTCCGTTCCCTTCAAGTTGTGCATTCCAGGAGTGGCATACTGCATTCTCTAGTCTTTTCACAAGTAATTCCTAACCTTCTATTATTCTTTTGCATGCTACCCAAACACTGAGCTGACATTTTAAGAATTACCCCAAATCATTCAAAAATCTCTTTCATAAGCAACAGTGGCTAATTTAAAACCCATCACCACATACAGCTAGTCAGGACAGTTTTCCTCCAGTTTTGAGTTTCATCTGGCATTGTATTGTTCCTTCATGGTATTTTCTACAACTCCTGACATTCACAGTGTCAGTGTCATTTCAACACTCTGGAATAAGTCAGCCTACTTCAGTAATTTTTCCAGGTCAGTTATAAGCATAGTGAATGCTATAACTCTTAGTTACACTAGTAATGAAATCTGGTTGGTAATAACTGTAACTCTCCGGGGGGGTTAATCTGTTTATTTACAATGGATATCTAGATGACATTATTCTATGAATTCTTATTCTGTAACAGCTTGGATACTTTAGAAAACTTCAGTGAAAAGACTTTATTCAAGATCTTCGAAATACAAACACCACATCAAGCAGATCATTATTCTCAATCAGCTCCTTCAAAGAGCTCTAACAGAACAATACTTCATCTTCCTTTGCAAAGAAGTAATGATTTTTTTCTATTGATATTATATTCATTCATAAGTGAGAAACATTATCATTTTCACTATTCATAAAAATATGTATTGGCTTAATAGAAATTGCCAAAGGTGGCACCTCTGAAAAAGGATACAATCTCTTTTAGCATGGAATACTGTGATGAAAGCCCCATGGTAGGCACAGAATGACTCTCCTATCTGCATAATCTAATAAACAGAGATTGCTCCTTGAAATAAAGTGAAACTTCTTAGAAAAGAGAAATTATAATGAAGAAGGCCCTTGATACAGCACATCCAGATGCTGCAATGCACTGAATGAAGTTCTTAGTTCCCATCAACATCCCATCGAGCTTGCTTTGGGATGTTCAGCAATACTTCCTCTACAAGCTTTGCATCTGCTGGACTTACACAGCTCCATCTCTGTCAAATCAAATGCACCTAAATCAGATCCTCATTATACAGGAAAATTTTACTCAATTCCCAGTCACTTATGTTACACTCTAGATCTGGCTACCAGATAAACCTGGACAACAAGTGCGGCATGAGCATCTCCCAGTTAGTCATCAGTGTTCCCAACATTTTGCCACAAGTATAATGTGTCACTGTTGGTGTTACCATTTATGACAGAAACAATGGAATTTGCCCTCCTACAAAGAGCTACTGCACCATTTATGCCTAATATCAGGATATATGACACTATAACCTGCAGGAAATGCACAGTTTAGTGCTTGTGCCAATGTATCAGACTAGTCCCCTTTAATCAATGGCCAAAAGAACAGAAGTGTTCCTACTGATTATTACAGACATGCTTTTAAAGGGCTTACAATACTTCTCTTTAAAAAAAAATGCTCCAGCCATTTGTTCTGACTCATTTCCAAGAGCAGTTCTAAAACAGGATCTGAGTACACTTAATTGTGTTCAGGACACTGGCAGGAGGAATGACAATAGTATCAAAAAATTAACACACAGCTTCGATCAATCATTACTCAATTTTCTGAGCTGGTGTTCTCCATGTGTCGTGTGCTGAGTAACAACCGACTTCATTAAGCTAAAATGGATCTTTAGTAAAGCGACTGTTTCCAGAGCAGCTGCAGCCTGGTGTTCCTGACACATGCTGAGGGGGTGATTTTCAGATAACCCTTCCATTCTTCAGCTTCTGTTCCTTCCCAAATTTACCACATCCAAAATGGACAAAGTGCTATAGAGGATTCTGCAGGATGTCTCTTCCTATTTCTACCACGAGAAATACACCTAAATCCTTTCCTTCATCAACTCTTCACTTCATGATAGTTAGTTCCAACCTTACAGAAAGTGCAATACCCTCAATCCTCCAGTAATTAGAGACCCTATTTCCAGTAGTAATATTTCTTACCCTGTTTGTAGTTGGTTGTTTTTAACCAGGGGCTGAAATACAGAGCATCAGCACAAGGGCGATTTTTAATTACCATTTTTATTTCTGTTAAATCAAACTTCGATCCAATGTTTCTTGAAAAGCCTTAAAACTGGAGCAACTCTTTGCTTCTGTTTTTGATCTCCCTGCAAAAGAGTGACCGCTACCAGAGTCATTAAACACAGCTTGATGATTGCCCGCTGCTCAGGCTTTTTCAGCACACTGCATCCACAGTGAGCTCACGTTAATCCTGCCATTCCTCCCACTGTGCAAACAGCTCTGTCTGCTGGGAATGTGCTAATCAGGCTCCATAGGGCCGATCACACACCATAAACATGTCACAACAGCAGGCTGAATTTACCAATTTGCTTTCCACTCCTGCTGTTCTCTTCCTCTTCTGACTTCCAGCTCCTGTTTCCATTTGGAACAAAACAGTTTTTCTAGCAGGAGCAGGTATATCTTACGAAAAAAACCCCAAATACTCCAAACCAGAAAGAAAACCAACTGATTATTTCCTAAGCATTCCCATAATTAGTCACAGCACCAGTATCATGTTCCCTCCTGTCAACTGAAGCTCCAACTTTTACAGTACTTTTCAAACCTCAGTGGCAGTGCTTGGCCTGCAGGCCTTTCATTTCCTAGCTCGGATGATTTTTAGTTAGCACTGGCACACTTGGCTTCTTCACACCCTCCAGCCACCCTCCTCATCCATCTGCTGAGCACAGACTCAACCTCTGAAGTCACCACAAAACCTTCAATCACTCAAGTTTTTGTCAATATTCACACTGGATGCAGCACATCCTCTCTTTGATAATCACCAGGGAAAAAAAAAGTTAAAGGTTTACCTCAAAGCCAAGCAGAATCTTTAAAGGACAGGATCCTATTCCATCTGTCTCTCATAAGAGTTGAAAAAAGCTACAGGCTCCAAGAGATGCCATTAGTAGCTTCCCCAAGCACAGGAAACCCTAGTCCTGCAAGCTCATTACAACCTACAAATTGTCAAGGGACTGCAAGCACACCTGTATGGAAAGGTACTCGGTCAGGCATGTCCAAGGTTAACCACCACAAGGAATTCTCTTTTCAAAGTGCAATGCATTAATGGGGGCACGGGGCAGTTGCTTTTAATTAAAAAAACTATCACATATAACTTCACCAGCGATCTACAGAGCAATAGTAAGTGCTGGGAGCAACCAAAATGTTTGGAGAATTTAGCTACAAATGAGCAAACCTAAGGAAGTGGGGCATCCAGGCTGCCAAGGGTTCTGCTGCTGCCAGATTTTTGGGGATGGCAACAGCCAGCCTTCCCATCATGCTCTTTCCATGACAGAGGCATGCATTCCCTTTGCTCTTCCACCAGATGCTTCTGAGATCAGTGACAGAATCACCGTGCTCTGCCAGAACGACAACCTCCGGCTAGCCTGGCCTTTCCCTGCATCTGTCAGAGGTTTAACTGAGGGGCCATGCAGTCAGAAAAATTTCAGCTCTTGAGGGCTCAGTTCATGAGGGACAACCCTATAAATACTGGATGTTTTTAACTAAACATGACCACTTGTCCTGTGGTCAGCCCATGAGACTGTAGAGCCCTGTACAGAGAGAACAGAGCACTCCTCCCGGAACAGCTCTGGTCCTGGGCACCACCAGCAGCACCTGCAGAGCAGGAGGCTGCCAGGGCTGGGCTGTAGGCCACCAGGACTGCCCCAGTCTGGCCACAGCTGCTTCCAGCCAGGCCAGTAAGAGCTCATAGCCTCAGCCAAGGAGAGCAGGGTAAGGCCCAAGTGTGGGAAGGGGTCTGTGCTTCCATTCCCTGCAGAAAGCGTGGCTGGAGTACACAGCCTGAGAGACAGCACCACAGGGCACCACTGGGTGAGTCTCCTGAGAAGAGTCTACAGTGAAGTCAATCCTGAATTCTGAACCCAATGCCAGAGAAACAGCTTTAGAAGTGCATTGTTCCTCTTTAAAAAATAATAAAAAATAACCAGCATAAATCAGAAAAGTACCTTGCAAACAGATGAAACAGTCCAGCCTTCCTCCACTGTAGTTTTTTAAGTCAGTTTATTGTAGGAAATGGGAGATCCCATTTCAGAGCAGCACCTTCTCTGGCACTCTTATCATTAACAAGCATATGCATGGCTTACTGAGGATTCCTCTATTCCAGCCCACAGATCACAATACCCTCCCAAAACCAGGAGCTATTTATGTTAAAAAGATCATCCTGTATTTTCCATCCTTTCTAGAATGTCAACAACCATATTGCACTTACCTGCATGCTTTCCTCACACACAGAAGCGCAAAACAGCCCAAACAAGTCAGTTCCTTAAAACCATAACTGGATTTGCATAGCTTTAAATATGCTATACTCCTAGCAAACAACACAGGCCATCCATGTTTAAAGAAACTCACTAAGCACAGAGCATGATCAAATTTCTACAGTTTACAAGCATATGCTGATTAGTTCTCCTACAGTTTGCCAAAAAGTGTTGGGACTGGTAGGGGAGGATTGACAGCAACATCTACAACAGCTACATCCACTGCCAGCATTTCAGTCAGTTTAGTAAGCACTTCAAAAGATACAACTTGGTTGCACAAATAAATGAGTGACACATTTTCCATGTAAAAGCTGAGAAAAGCAATGTCAAGACAGAAACACAAATATCTGACTTTTCAAAGACTGTATGTTTTTTAGCAAACTAAACCAAGAGAAATATAATGATAGAGATGGTAGTAAGACATTTCAATTATTACAAAAAAAACATGTTTAAGTTTCTTCTAGCCAGAAGTCTGAAACCTCAATGAGCATTTTGTTAAGAACTTTGTTGATTTTTCTGCCACTGCTTAAGTGAAAAAGCAGATAAAGACAGAGTTTTCTAGCAACCGTGCTCACAAAACTTCATACAGCGCTCCTCTATCGACTTCAAACGCACACAGGTTGATGTTACACACATAAAATGGAATAGATACATATTTGTTGCAATAAATAGCATTACTTAGAGATTCAGGGTAAGATTTCAGAGTTCTTCAAAAGCACCAAGTTGGAAACTTCCCCCCACCTTGAAATACCCCATACCTTCATAAGCGGTACTGTCTTCTAGCCTTGCTAATACCTATCTCCTTAAGCTGAGGTCTGCAGCAGCTAGGTAGTATGGAAGATAAAACCTTTCCCATGCCTTTTTCTTTTCCAGCTGAATTTCATAGTATGAAATCCAAATACAATCCACCTCTGCTAGAAAAATGTAGCTGGACTGCCAGCTTACTTCACAGACTAGAAGAGCCTTCTGACAGGAATTTATTCAGATCATTCCATCCCAGAGCAATTTGCCCTATTTAGGCATAAAATTAATTTATCAAGAATCAGAAATAAGCCTTGATTTGACTACATTTACTTCTCCCTGTGTTACAAATCTAGAAGTGTTAAAAGCACAAACATTCACAGATAATGTGATGCTAAAGAGTCCTCAGGACTGGAAATCCCTCTGTTCAGCTGTACCTGCCTGCGGGACAGTCATTTAACCCTCTTTTATTCTCACCGCTTTGAAATTCCTACCTCCAAAGAGGTTGCTTTCCTCCTAAGTGTACCAAAAAAAAGTACAAAATTGCTTCCATAAAGAAAAAAAAGATGGGTCATTTTCATAGGAGACTGCCTTGAGGAAGGAACAGAAGTAAGTAATTCAGTCAAGGAGGAAACCTTACTACAGGAATTACATAACCAAATAATAGTGAGTGAATTGTAACTCTTGGAAATCCAAGTTTATTTACTACATGTTGCAAACCTCAAATATATTTTTGAGATGCATTAGGAAAGATTCATAATGCATTTAATTCTCTAACTGCTAGTTCTTGAAAACTGAGGATAGCAGTGATTCTAGTAATTTATCTAAATAAAGATTTAGTCAGTTCAGGCAAAGCCCACTGATGTATCAAGCAATCCATCTTCTCTCTCCACTGATCTTGAAAGGGAAGCATTTCTGTGATCCCAGGTATGACTTTACAATTGCTATATACTTTGAGGCTCACCCACTTTTGCTCACTTTTCCTTCTGGGCACTTCAAAGTAGTATGTGCAAGTGGGTTATGAGCAACTTGGACTGTAAAAGCCATCTTCATATAACAGAACCAGATACTGAAAAGATGAACAAAGTTCTTCTCACCACAGCGGGCCTGTTGTAACAGCCACCAGGCTCTGACCTCTCAGACAGAGCCCTGATCTAACAGCAGAGCTGTCCCTCGGTTTCCTTAAATTCAGAAAGCTGAACAAGTATCACAAAGTAGTATATTAATAGCAAAACTCTGATAGCACAGCTGTGCCACAGTTAAGAGCCCAGAAGCTTTAAACTCTGGCTTCCTTAAATACAGCACTCAATGTGCTGTACTAAAATTAATGGCCTTATCTGCTTACAAATGTGTCACAACTATTTTTGCAACTAATCTCTCAAATGCAAGAAAAATAGATGTTCTGTACACACAGATACTCTGGTTGCTATCTTTGGGTCCACAAGCATTACTAACACTCCATCAGTGAAGCTTCAAGTAGTAGATCTGCATGTTCACCTGAGCAATTTCTCTGTTGCAGATTTCCTTGCAAGATGCTGCATATATACTTGGATGTAGATAAGCCCAAATTTAACAATAAGGATGTTTAATAAAAACACCAACTAAGTATCTCCCCAAGGAGGCTTTTCTAGAGCCCAGGCCTGCCTTGCCTGCAGCAGGGAAAGACATCAAAAACAAGACAAGATCTCCTGAGAACAGACCCTGTGCCTGGGGTCTGCACACATGTGATGAGGCCACAGCATCATAAGCAGCCTGCAGAGAGAAAAATCAGGTTTGACCAAGGGACAGTTTTGTTTTAGTTTATTCTGATCCCCTCAGGAAAGACCCTGAACACATGATGAGAATAACAAGCAGTCCAGAGAACAGACTAAGAATTGAGCTGTTGCTGGCATGCCCTTCCTTCAGCTTCTCTCAGGGGGCCAGCATCCAGAGACAGAGCGCTCAAGGCACAGGGCAGTGTAAATCCCAGGGCACCACACACCTCTAGCCACACATCTGTGTGTGGCCAGAGCAGGTCACTTGTCCCTGGATGCAGACACTTGCAGAGAATTTTGTTCAGCAAAGTAACACCTGTGCTCCTATCAGTGGTTCACACCTGATTCTGCTCTTGATAACGCCACCACGCTGTCTGGTCCTTTTCTTTCTTGCAAGGCACATTATCCTATATCCCTGCTGCATTTATGTCTTGAGCGTGCTTTCCTTCGAGAAGGTGTTATGGGTGTAACTGGACCTTAGCAAAGTAAAGCTTTGAAACATATATCTAAGAGAATACTGGAGTTCAGAGCAACACTAAGACAAACCTATAATACTCCTAACTCTGTCTCTCCAATTGCTCTGTAGTCTTGCAAAATGTCTAAGCTACAACTTACTTCGAGCTAGGCGAAGAAGCCTCAAATCCTTACTGAATGGGTATTCCACCAGCAAGAGACATAGGAAATGAATGGGAATCTTTCCTTGATAATACCATGCATTTGTTCCACAGGATTAACTTTGTTTCAGTAACTCCCCAGTTGAACTGCCTCAAGGGAATGCTTATTTTTAGCACTTTGAATCAAGAGCGTTTGTCTAGCATTCTACATTACTGAACCAAAGCAAGTTGGAAAACAGTGAATACCTCAAATTTTGCTCATCTGAATTGCTGCTTTAGTAAAGAAAAAGGACAAAAACAGGAGAGCATACCTCCTCAAAAACTGCCACAGATACACTTGAATTCCAGGCTATACCATGAGCTACACATGTGCTACACGCATGTTCTTTTGTCAAGACAAGTGGAAGTCATGGATCTGTTGAAGACAAGTGTCATATCACCTATAGCAGCTCTGCAGGCTTCAGCCCCTGGCCATGGTGTCACAATATGTTGGCAACAGGAAAATGAAAACCCCTTACTCACCATGTGTTAAAGCTGATCTCTCCTCTGAGTTTAATTTGTGTGTGCTTCACATAGGACAGGTCTTTCTTCATATTGCTAAACTAAAAAAGATAAATTTTGCTATACTGAGTGAAGTATCTCTGACAAACAAAGGTAGCATTTGGTACTATTATGTGTGCACATATGTAAACATGCAGTCAGGCCTGAGTAAGCACACTCATCCCAGAGAAAGTAGATGAGCAGTTCAGGGGAGAGACACACAATCCTTAGGAATGGAGAAATCATCTGCAAAAACATCTCATGATGATCTCACTCCTCGATTGCTCCCGGGGAGAACAAGTCAGGAGTTAAAATTCCATATGCTATTTTCAGTAACTGTACAGCTAAATCAACAGTTGCTTTTGTTCTGTATCCCATCTCTTTGTGTTACTAAGTCTTTACAGAGACTTTGAGAAGCTAACATTCACCTACAAAGAGAGCTCAAGGCCAAACTTTCTAGCATTGGGGCTAGACTTCAGGCTAGTTATGAAATAGATTGACACAACCCTCCCCTCCTTACCCAGTACACTTTCGTTAATTCCACCACTGTAAGTTAATGAAATACAATACGTAATTGCATACACACAAGTTTAGAGCAATGCCCCCTATATAAAATCCCCAAACCAAACCAAAACCACTCATGCCAAGCACACAGCTACACCTCCTTCCCTTGGTACAGACACAGTCACATACACCTAACAATCTGAGGGATGTATATAACTACAAATCCCATGACTTGTATATTTATGTACTTTGCCATAGCTGCAATTTTTACCTGTAACCATATCAGAATTGGTTTTGATTATTACTTAAGTCAAACAATCAAAAAGCTAGACTAAAACACTGAAAGAACTTAAAAAATTGTGCCAAAACTGCTAACTGGAAGCATAATCAGTGGAGTAAGAAATGCTTTAACTTCATAGAACCATAAAATGGTTTGGGTTGGAAGGGACCTTAAAGGCCATCCTATTCCATCCCCTGCCATGGCAGGGACACCTTCCACTATCCCAGGTTGTTCCAAGCCCTGTCCAACCTGGCCTTGGACACTGCCAGGGATGGGGCAGCCACAGCTTCTGGGCAACCTGTGCCAGGGCCTCAACACCCTCACATTAAATTTCTTTGCCTTATATCTGGGAGAAGCCCATACAGTCTGATGGAACAAACTAAACTAGCACCTGCAATAATACTATTTCTGCTGAAAACTGAAGTTGTTTCAAACAGACTACAGGAACACAAGCAAGAATTACAGAAACACAGAGCTGAAGGTTTAAAAAAAAATTAAACCAAAATAGCATCAGGCAAACATGAAACCTGCAGAAGCAAAACCTTCAGATGCAGTTATACTTAGAGCAAGAGGCAAAGCAAAACTAGGGAGTGGTCAGCATTCAACCTTCAAATGATGTTTGAAATGTAATGGAAATAGTCTGCAGGCTATCCCAGCTGGACACTGGAAAGTCTCAAACTCACAGCAGAGATCTAAGCCACTCTTGCCAGGAAGACTGAGGTGCTTAAGCACTGGCACTGTGGCACCACACCTGCATTCTTCATGCGCCCCCTGCAGAGCAGGGGCAGACCATAAACTTCTCAGGAGATTTGCCACACCTCAGAGCGTGGGCTGCCTGCTCTGTCTGCATCTCTCTGAACCTGTGGGAGCTGGGCCAAAGAGAGAAAGGGCTGGGGTGACAGCAGCAGCCTTGGGAAGTGAAGAGGGAGGATGTGGTGCAGTGGAGCACAGACTTGGCATGAGAGACCCCAAGCTAGAAACAATTCAGCAGTGCTCAGTTTAAACACACACACAAAAAATACAGATCTGCAGCTGGACAAAACCATAATGGGTAACAAAGTGAAGAAAGAAATAGCACCTAAGATGTGCAAAACACACATACCATAAACTTGGATCTAACCCAGCACTGCGGATCAGTGAAGGAAGAGAAAGGTTTAAAAATATCTTAGCAAACAGATAAAAACCATAGCAAATGTATCCTAGAGGGAGGGGGAAAGGAAAACAAACCAACACAACAACATGAGTGTCCTACTCCTCCTGGCAAGGGATTCCAGCACCAGTATGACTATATGGACTTCCTGACCCAGAAGAGCGGTGGATAGGAGAGCACAGCTCCCAGAAAAAGAGCCAGAGACAAGGAGACGTGTGTCTCACAGTTTTAACTGCATTATTTTTTTTCTGTAAGTTAGATCTACACTAACAACATTTTGACTCTAAAAATTTCACTTAAAATTTAAAAAAACCAAACCTCACCTTTAACTTAGAAGGTGGTTATTTCCCTGTGGAACAAGATTCTGAGCATTAGATAGAAACAGCAGAAGTCTTCGATAGTAATCAATCCCTCTTTGCAACTGTTGTGCAACCTCCACTCCGAAGCCAGTTAGTCACAGCATTTTCTTTTCAGGAGTGTGTAATTGAAAGCAACTGTGACATTCTCTCTTGCCTCATGTTATCCTAAACCAATGTAGTCAAAACCTTTCCTAAACTCCTTTCAATTTGCTATGAGGTTGGAGACATTTTCTTAGAAAGCAGGATGAATATACACAGCTTTGTCAAATGGCAAGATGGGAAAATATCAGTGAAGCATATAAACAACAATAAAGAAACTTAGGCTGCCCCAAAGGTACAACTAGAAGGGAGAAAGAAGGATGGATAGCAAGCAAAGATTCTTGATAAATAGAAAGCATTTGGTACTCTCAAGAAAACTGCTGTGATCTTTGTTCCTCGAGAGTTTTGAAATTAGAGTCCTTAAAAGAGAACCATCTTGCATTGGCAAAAAAGCAAATTATATGGTCTATCCTCTCTATTCCTGATTTCTATTTCTCTGAAGTATTGCATTGAGACATTGAACTAATATAGCATGTGTTCACTGAAAGCTGGAAATTTTCTGCTTTGCTGCTGCACTGCTTGCAGCTTCAACATAAATTCTACCTCTGCTGTACTCACAGGCAGGAGAACTGGGACCTGCTCCACATTAGCATTACAAAATACTGAAACATTCTGGCTCCTTCTCAAAGTGCTGTGCTGTCACCACTTGACTGGTCAGAGTTCAACAGTCGTGAGCTGTAAATTTACAACTCAAGTTTAGGCTTCAAACATTTGCTTTAGTTTACCTGTGTAAAATCTAAGCCATTTGCTACAGAATCAAAGTGCCAGAACTCTCATGCTCAGTAGAGAGAGCAGCAACTGTTCCATTGGCCAAAAGTCAGAGGAAAAATTTTACTGCTCAGTTTTGACAAGTGGTATGTAGAAATAAACTTACATTTTTAAGCAGCAAAAAGCCTGGCCAACATGATCAAGTGGTTTATAGCACATAAGTGTGTCCAGCACCTTTTGCCAGGGACGGGAAATGAAACAGTGCTTTAGAGTGCCAACTGCTCCAGTGGGCAGAGTGCAGCAGAACACTCATGCCAGCACCCACCGACGTAACAGTTACCTATCAAACCAGCAGTAGGAACTGCACAGCTGGCAGATGAAGGTTCCTATGCCTGTCCTGCAGACATTTAGCACAAGTCCATGCCAAGGCTCTGCAGCCACGTGCCCATAACTGCTGTTTATTGTGCCAGCAGATTTAGCACTCCTAGCAAACCTACTGGAGTTACAGAGCTGACTTCACTTTGATGCACTGGCATATTTCAGTATGCTTTCTTGTACATTCCTCAACCTTGCTGCCTGAGCCTGTGTGATAACAGATTTTCAGGAACGTGTAATAGTCAATGCTAGCTGAAATTAACCCTGTTGATTAATTATACAGCAGCTATAGCTGTTCCTCAGACAAGAAACTGTAATTTAAGATTTCTCTACAGAAATCTTATCTCAAGAACCATACATTGGCATGAAAGATCCATCATTAAAGTAACCAAAAAAAGATGCCCAAATTAAAATAAAAGCATGAGCTACATTCTCTGCTTAAATGATCATAAACTAAGTTATCATCTGCTAATTCACCCAGCTAATTCAGACCTCTCTGCAAAACATGCAAAATGGCTTCTTTGGTGGAGAAGGGTAAAGCAGCACTAGCATGGAAAGGAATTTCGGAATCGGAAACAATTCAAAACTCTTGAGAGCATCTCTTAACACTAGTTTCTTCCTTTAATAGCTACAGGATCAGATTTTGTTTAAGAACAAAACCATGTATTTCTTGATGAAATTTGAGGTAGTGGCTGAGATACAGTAGGCCAAATTTAATAACAATTAAAGAATTGTATTCATTTGTGCTTAATAAAATCCCATTTCTTTATAATAAGCATAATTTAAATCTTCATATTTGATATGCCTGAAAAAGATAAATAAATAAATATTGTAAAAATTGTGGCAGATATATCAACCCAAAAAGTTATTACTAATGAATCTATTGAAAAAGCAGTTTAGCACCATTTACTGCCACCATGACAAATATGACAGGTCTGCAAATGAACACATTGGATACATAATGTTAACATCCATGTTCTGTCAGGTCCTCCTGTGACTGATCGAAATGTAGCTTTGATTGCTGTGACTAATAAATAATCCAGGCTAATAAAATTGCTGTATCTTGTAATTATGACAGTGTGAACACTATCTTAATTATAACTGTTTCAGAGTCTCATCCATCAGTCAGTGACAAGCAACACTTCTACAGGTTCACAAGCAGAACAGACCCAATGCTGAGCCAAAGACTTGCAGAGATGATCAACAATGCTCAGGACTGCTCCCTTTGCTTCACAGAATGTATAACCATGGTCATAAATCAATATCAAATTTTTGAATGCAAAAATGTGCTCAGACTTGGCTTCCAGTAGTCCACAGTGTGAACTACCGTGCCACATATGTTGGGATGAACACAGCAATGTCCCATAGTATTTGGGAAGACAGAAAACTGTTACTGGGATACAGGACTGGTATTCCAATTTGAGACTTTTAGCATTGGAAACACAACTGCAAGGCCATGTATTATCCTGCTTGCAGAGACATTGCACCCTCTGATGTCACTGATCCAGACACTGACACCTCAACTGCCAAAAGTTTTCTCATAAGTGCGTGTTTCCACATGTGGAAGGGTCAGCCCTGGGCCTGCTCTGCTAGCCATGTAAATTAAGTGAAAACTACAGCATTCAGCCTTTGGGAGATTTCTCTGAACACAGAGTGAATGGTACCAACAATCACCTCCTCCAGTTTCCATCCAAAATAAATGTATTCATGGCATCATGCTAGAGTTTCTCAGTTTGAGCTGATACTGGAAAAATCTCACAACATATTAAGAAGTTAACTGTGAGGTGGAGGGAGAGTTTTACCTGCAATTGTTCTGAAACCCCAAACTTACCTGCAGTCTTTCCAACCAATTCTAATACCCTTGGCATTGAGTGAAAGTTTTATTTTCAAGGAATGGTAATTACAAGGAAATAAACTGTCCCTTCTCAGTGTGGGATATAACAACTAAACAGCAGCTTTTCTCTTTTATTTCTGTGCCAAGCGTGTTCCTTAAGTCACACTCCTTAATAGTCCAAATGCAATAGTTTGCAGAGTTCAGGCACTGTTAACTTCCGCTAAGAGCTGGAAAAGAGGAAAGATGTCTCTCCCCCATTTCCTGGCCCTACACAGATGACTGGGTGTTTATCAGCCCAGTGGCACCATTGTACTTAATTGTTAGTGTTGAAAGAAAATTAGCTATTCCAGTGTTAATATTATGTATTCCTCCAGAGGACTGAACAAAGTTTCTAATAACAACGTGATGAAAAGGGAGTCTCTACTTCTGCAATAAAGCACAGACTGCAGGAACTGTCAACATGTTAAGTTCTAAAACTCAGGGTAGCATTACCATGCACACCAATACACAGCACAAGCTCCTGAGCGTGAGGGCAATACAAAAAACAAAACCACTTCATTACCTGCTTGTCAAAGCCAGAAGCCAAGACAAAAAAAATGGAGATTTGAAGACACAGGCGCAGGGACACTGACCTCAGCAGGAGACTGAATAGCAGGAAGGCATCAAGACTGCGGAGAACTAAGGCTGGACAGGCAAACTGCTTCACTTTCATTATCATCCAAGGAAGAGAAGCAGAAAGAAAACAGATAAAAAATTGTACTGCACTCCAGCAGGGTAGTGAAGGTCAAACTCAGCAAGAGACAATGCATTCTAATGAATATTTTTCTCAGCTCTTGGAAGATTAGATTCAGCACATCCTTAAATCCCACCAATATATTAAACTGCTCCAAAAAAGAATTTTTCAGACATACAAACTATAGAAATATCTTATTTTGTCCTGGCAGAGCTTCTCAAGTGCAAATATCAAAATCAGTCTTAGGACAGGTATCTATAACCAGACAAGAATAGTTATCACTTGGAACAGGAACTGTCACTGCAAGGAAAGAAAGTTAACAGTCAATACTATTCCCATAAGAAAAAACATCTTCTAATTTGTGTTGACAAACAAGTAAAAATTCTTCTGCTAATGATCAGACCTACTCATTTACAAGCTAACATAGCCGAAGGATGGAATAGACCCATATGCCAGTGGATTAGAAGGTCCTCTGAATCTCAGATGAATGAGGGCATACATACATTTATTCACTGCACGTACATGGATTTAGACCAGTGCAGCTGGTCAACTGCTCCCATTGTTGTTCCAAGGTCAGTGCTCAGCACCTTCCAAGACCAGACCCAGAGCAAATCCAGAAAGGGAGATACACATAAAATGCATAGTAGAGATCTTAAAACAGTGAAAAACAATCATCCAATACAGAAAAAGCCAAACCAAAACAACAAAAAAAACCCCATAGCCCCAGAAGCACAAAAATTAATTCCCATGTTTTTACTGTTACTGCCTTTGCTCCATCAGACATGGGGCAAAGGGCAAGGAATTATGTATAGGCAAGAGCTGTAATAAAGTCTCTGTCTTTGCACTGGGACATGTACCCACTCTAATATTGTGTGTACCGCACCCTGGCTGCAAACCCACTGCAATAGACATGAAACACTTCTGAATGGGAAGGTGAAGAACTGAGCCTCAGTTCACGAGTGCACTGCGCCTTTTCCAAGTGTTCATGAGGAATATGTACAGACTGAATCTTTTTCAGGCCTTAGGACATAGCAGAACACAAGGACTGAAACTCAGTTTGTGAATTGACATTATTAAGTCAATTAACATTTAAGTAGTTCCTTTTTATTACGCTAGAACACAGGAATCTAGTGCAGGAAAATTCTCCTATTTTTTCAGCTGCCAGTTTTTCCTCCTTTAATGCATGAAGGCACATTTTACCTTCAGATATTACAGTTACAACATAATGTAACTAAAGAAGAGAGTTTCAAGAACTTGTGAAACCAACATTTCTACTTCTTAAACAAAACCTGACAATTTTCCAGATTGTATTCCAGTAAAATTGATGCCTTCCAAGGATAAGTCTGCAGAAGAGAGCATAAAAATGAGCAGTGGATGGGAACACACTGCAGGAGCTGATAATGACACTCCCAACAAAAACCCCAACACCTTCAAGTTGCATGCAGTACGAACAGTATTCCCAGCTGTTAATCTACCTATAAAATATGCTGTAGGTTTTCCAAGTCACAGACTGTGAAGATGGACAGACAGAAGGAAGGGAAGCATGGGATAACACTGCAAATGACCACACTATACAATTTATTTGTCTGTGACTATGCCCAAACAACTTGAACTCAGAGTGACTTGCGTAGAGGAAACATCACTCCAAAGTTCACAGACAGACAGCTATCTACTCACCCCCACTGTCACTGAAATGCTGACATTTCAGCATTTAGTAATTTTAATCTTCTCTTAACACTTTCAGCCTTTACCACAATCTGCCTTCAGGGTGGGACCATGTTCAGAGCAGCTATGAAACAAACAATTATTTTCATATTGAACTGTTTTAATCTCTTTCAATTTTTCCTTCTTCACCACAGCACAGGTCTTCAACTGTTAGTTCTTGGTTTAAAAGCAGGGAGCCATGTCAGATAATTAGCAAAAAGTCTACCTGAGGGCTTTCCTGGGTAATTTACAGCTTGACTGACCTATAAAAAATTACAGGGAAATAAGTCTCTGGTACCTATAAGTAATGGTTGTTTGTTCAGTTCAGTGCTACTTAATTACTCTTCCTTTAGTTCAAAGCAAAAAAGGAAATAATTTATTCTTCAAAACATTTCATGAGCTAATTTAAAATAATTGACTTCAAAAGAAACTATGAGGACAAAAAAAGTGAAATTCTAAGTATATTAAAAAGCAATTCTAACAAAAAAAAAATCCCACCCCTCTTCTGTTTTATAGGCATAGGATAGTTTCCGCTCTAAGTAGGGTACAGGAGTCTAATGAGTACATGAGGGGAGGGAAAAAAAATAAATGGCATTATGGCTTAAAAGGTGGAAATGTTTGTAATGGAGCTATTTGGGACAGCCATCCTTGTTGGAATCCATTATGTGGTTACTGACAACCATAAAGGAGGCCTCAGACTGATTCAGGATATCACACACTTCTACAAACATGTTTCTGAATGAGTTTCAAACATCAAAGAGTTTAGAAACCTGAAACTATTTTAAACCTAAAAAGCATCTTCCCCCATTTCTATCACAATTAGCCAATAAAGTAAATATATACTGACATTTGGTCTATGTGCATTAAAAATCCATCTTTCTGTATCATGGCCCCTGAACCTTAAGAGACTATATGGGGGAGAGGGCTTACTGTGAGATCCTGAGCACCGTCCAGTTTGTTGTGTTCTTTTCCTCTTTTATTGTTGGCCAAAAGATACTGTTTGAAGAGCACAGAATAAAACTGCAGCTGCGCTGAAAACAGGTGCATGTATGTGTGCGTGTGTGTGTGTGTGTATAAATATACTTATATACACATCAGTCCAGTGAGGTGAGCTCAAAATATAAATGCTGAATGTGAATTTGACAATAAGAAATTTGAATACAGGATTCTTTAGCCCATACTGTGATAATTTGATTTCAAAGAAATATATTCTGTTGTATTTCTTTGCAATAAATACTGTGAGCCCAGACTGAGCCCAGCAAGAGAGAGAGTAATACAACATATAGCAAAGCCAAGAGAAAGAGATGCCTACCAGGAACAAGATCTAGTCTCGAATTTGCAAGCTATACTAACTCTGGAGTCACTCTAGTTTTGAAACATACTTTATGTCCCCAAAAGCAAAGCACTCATAGTGTATACTAGGGAAACAAAAATACTCTGTTATTCAAGCTGAATTTTTGAGCTAAGATACCATCTGGACAGAGATGCTCTGTCCAGACTTAATTTCCTAACAAATTCATTTTGCCCATTTGGTCAACATACTTCTCCCTTTTCTTGCCATTTTAATAACCTAGTTTATTCCAGAAACACTTTTAAAAGTGAATCTCCAAGTGAAAATAATCTGTGCAGAGAATATTTGTGTGCTTTTCCAACAGAGGCAGAAAAAACCTCCATAACACAACATTTGGATTCCCCACTACAGCACAGAATGCAGAGTTTGCCAGCAGCCTACAGAAAGGTATTTACTGAATACATTGAAGAGAAGGCAAAAGAAAATACAAAGCTCATTGATATTCCTCAGAAAGAAAGAGGATAAATTTATTTAATCGATTGCTGAGTTACCAATTTATACCTAATGCATAAGTGCTTCCTCTTTCCTTCACCACTCCTGTCCAGCTGAAACACGCCTGTTTCTACCTCTTACTCTAGCTGAAATCACTGGATTTTGTTTGTGCTGCTGGGTTCTTTTGCAGTTCTTCTATAGAAGTAATTTTTGCCTTGCCAATGCAAATTCTGCAGTTATGAAGAATTAACAGGAGGAGGAGCATTTGGAAGGGGACAACAACCAGCTTCAGACCACAGATAAGATCTTTACAGCTGTTTTCAGTCTTTGGGTTTATGTTTTAAGAAACTTATGCAAAGACTGCCTGCTCTCCCTCTTGAGTCTACCCTCAGTCTTCCCATTCTTACTTGAATAGCACCAGAGGAATCAAGGATAACTTGGTTCCTGTGAGTTTTATCAACACTGAAAGGCAGAGGAAGAAAGCCTGTAAGTGCTCAGCCTGGAAAAACTTCCCAGTGCAGACTTCCATGAAACACCGAGAAAGAAAACTTCAGCTGGGGAGGAAGCCTCATAAAAGGCATCAGAACCAGTAGCTGTCAACCCCGTGATACATCTTTAAGAAAAATGGTTTTCAGGTATTTCTGCAAGCACAAGAACATAATTTTTCCTGTCTTATTATAGCTCTTCCCAACTGCACATCACTTCAAAAGGATCTGTAACACTTACTTGCACATCTTAGCTATTTCCATTGAAAAATGGCATCAAAAGATGCTGAAATGATGATTTCACAGAAATCTTGAACACAGCAACAGTGTGCAGGCACAGCAGTGTCTCAAGCACCCTGCAGATATTCCTTAACCTTCTGCTCAAAACAACTATAATTAGCAGAGATTTGTGGAAACAAGGGTACAAAACTGAAAAGGTTGAAGCCAGTCGCCCCCTCTACACTGGCGCAGACTGAAGCTGTCAGCATATATGGAAAACAAAGCTGTTCAAATTTTCCAGAAGCAGGTATCAGGAGCCAGGTATCAGGAGCAATATTAAAAATAAATAAATACTGGCTCAAATTGACATGTTAATTTCAGGTTTCATCTCAAGACAAGCCTGAGGAACACAGCAGGCTGTCATGGCAGATCATATTTATTTTGGAACAGGTCTGGCGACCCTCCTAATCCTGCCTCCTGCACCAAGGAAAAGAAGGCTGTCAGTTACTTGGTTAATGCTAGGAAGCTCAGTCTGACCCTAATCCTGATCTCCTGCCACTCCACAGCCATCAAGGCAATCCTAGCCTTTGGGAAATTAAACTGCTTTCTTGACAGACTGAAAAGCTGACAAATACTGAGCTCATGGAAGTAAATTTATCTTTCCCTCCTATCCAGCAAACATGTTACTGGTGATCAGAGAGGAAGTACATAAGTGCTTACACATAGCATTAGTTCCTGGAATGCTCTGAGGCATTCTTAGGCATTATCAAGTTCCTCGATGTAAAACTATGGGTTCATTTAGTCTGGTATTTGACCAGTCAAGAATTCCATTCATTACTGCTCTGATTCAATGACCTTACACACATAATCAATGGCTAAACTGATAAATGGGAAGAATTCTTAAAAATCTATTTCTTGAGTGCTGGAACTAAATGTTTTGTTCTTGACAGCTGTAATTTATAATTTAGTGACAAGAACATTTGTTCCAGCTGTTCAGACCTATTTCATGCAGCAAAGAAGGGAGCATACTGTATTTCCAAAGCCAGACACCACATTTAGATTGGGAACTGCTTGATTTATTTATCATATCAAATTACTACCTAACTCAAAATAATCAGAAAACATTCTTAATGCTCATAATTAGAAAACTCATCATGGGAGTTACAACGACGGAGTTCTTTAAACTTTTAGAAATAATAAAGTGACAGAAAAAACTAAAACAAACTAGCAGCTTTTAATGTCAGGGCATAATTTTTTCACATAGCTAAGTAATTTCCTCCATTTAATTGGGATGATTCATGCCATGTATGCTCCATGCCAGTGCCTTAGCATTCAGTTCACATGTTACTGTATCTGATCTTTCTGGGTCCAATAACATTTCTAGAGTTTCTTACTTTTATTTCCACTGACAGCTAGCAAGGAGTACCTGTCTAGGTGTCCCAGCAGTTCTAGAGATTGGGCACACAGCAGCACACTAATCCTCTGAATTCAGTAATCCCAACCCACGTAAAGAACAAGAATCTTCTTTACCTATGTGAATGTATAAAACCTATGTATGAGGGATTGGGCAGAGACGTTTGGCCTTAAACCTTCAGTGTGTGTTGAAAGACTATAAATCAACAGCAAGGTTGTTCTTGTTTAAGGGAATTTACTGTCACGTTCAGAGGAATCTGCAGGATATTGTAATGGCTATAGGGGATTCTCTCATTTACATTCTCTCATTCCTCCTACTGTGCATGTGGGGGAGAGGGTAAACTCACTGCTCCACTGAGCATCTTTGCTCCCTGTGGCTGTGAGATGTTTTACATTCTGTCCTGGGAAACAAGTTTGCTGCATTTGAATGTGGATGCCTGGGGGCCATGAGAACCAACACTAAATATTTCAAATTGATTTAAGTACTTGATAAAGCTGGAAGGGTTCATGCCTGGTCTATAGTGCAGCATGTGGTCACGGCTTGACCTGAATGGACAAGTGCCCATCTCCTGGTGGTAAACAATTCAACTGGCTTCATATTGATATGGCAACACACACAACTACTCAGTACTGTGACTGCGCGTGTGCAAACCTTAAATTCCACATGACTATTAAATTTCTCAGTGTAACTTTGTAAGGTGTGAGAAGGTCAGTCCTGTGTCCTTACCAGAGACCACATAATCCACCTTACCTGCAAATCCTTAAATAAAGGGAAGACCAGCAAGATACTGAAGGATATCAAGCTGGACAATACCACAGCCACGTATCCTAAAAACCAACCTACTCATATCGGCAATAAGTAAGCTGTGAGAGGCAGGCACTCAAAAATAGAAAACTTGTGAAGTTTTTCAGTATAAATAAAACCGATTCCGCAAAACATGCTCCTCTAAATCATTCTTCATAAGGAACACCACTGCCTTCAGGTAAACACACCATTCCTAGCAACTTCCATGTGTAGACACCTACTCCCAACTACTCCCTTAACCTCTCTGGTCTCTATCCAGACCATGCTTTTACATTTCATGTCTGAAAGTAACATGAAAAGATTCTTCAAAGAAAAATTTCAATACTTTCTGAGATTTCTCTTCCCCTCTACAGTTATAAAGGGTCAGTATGTTCTTTGGCGTTTAGTCTTTAGTTGCTTGGAATGCAAAAGCACAGTCTTTATCAAGAGGCTGGCAGTGACCCAGCTTTAGTTGAGTTGTTTTAATATTGTAAAAAGCATATGGGACACTCTCACTTTCATCTTTTGGTTTCTGTAGTCTTTTAGAATTACTCACAACATTTTGATTTTCACAATACTGCTGAAACAAAAGTACAATCACTGCAAACCCAAATACACCATTCCTGTTTCATTGCCTAGGGCTACAATTTCCTGCCTCTATATTCACTGCACCCCAGGGAGAGGCAGTCTGGATCCCTGCCTTGGGAGCTGGGGTCCAGCTACTCACATGTGGCTGTGGAGAGGCAGCTCAGACCTTCTCCCCTGTCCCACACACATGGAGTGGCTCTGAACTAATGACAAAACAAATTTACTGCAGGAATCTTAAAACAAGTTGCTTGGTCAGGATAAGCAGCTGTCAACTCAACTGCATGGTTTCTGACTGAATTAGCACGAAAGAGGATGAACTGAGATCCCGATGGGGAGGCCAATTCTGCTGTGAACAGTTGCAGCAGTGGTTTCCCAAATTACTTCAAACATAAGACAACCACAGGAGATGGAAAGGCCCACACAGCCCACTGTGCTGCCTCTAGCAGTGGCCAAATCAGGAACTAGGAAGGCACAGGATGGCAACACTTACCCTGAACCTGACAGCTTAATTTCATGTCCCCCAATTCTTGTTCTGAATTAGAGACATCAAACTCTACCTACTCTCTCCATGCCACATGACTTCATGGCCCTTTATTACCACTCTCCTCAGGAGTCTCTTTTACATGCTGAAGGGCCTCAGCCTCACTGCTCATTTCTTTTACAGAGCCCATTCCAAGATTTCAAAGAGCCCTGCTGTCTTCTCACTACTTCATCCAAATTTAGTGTATTTAGGACTGGGTTGGAAGTAGCGAAACCACAACTGCACACAGTGTTCAGGAGGCAGAAGTTCTGCGCATTGATATTAGCACATAAAGCAATTAATGCCTCCTTAAGTTGGTTTCTCCTATTGTCCTAGCAACTCTAATATTTGAGATATCTGTTGTACCATTCCTGAGCACTGAAATGGCATTTCTTTCACAACTCAAGCTCTTATTCAAGAAACAGCTCAGAGCACACCCATTCTTCTCCATTCAGATTCCCTCCTCCCGACATACAAAGGGATGTACCACTCTGCTTGTCTACAGTCATTCTGTATTTCACTGCCTAGTCACTCAGGTTCACTAGGTTCTTATAAAATTCTTCAGTCATCATCAATAATTCAAAGTTATTCAGGACAGCAATGAATGACAGGAAGTACTCAGCTCTTCCCAAATCATTTATGCATCTGCATGGGTCCCAGAACAGATGTATTTGCTACTTCATTAGAAAAGCTCTGACAATTTGCACAGCCTGACTTCCCACTACAAAAACCAGGCTGACTCTTGTCTCTGCAGCCTGTGATTCCATTCTCAATATACCACTGCACAGAAATTTCTTCTTATGCATCTCTCAAGCCCATCACCCTGTGGTTTCCCTTATCACATTTCTAAAAAGCCATATCACATATGCCATCTTTCAGTCCTCAAGTACCAGAGTACTTTTATGGAACACCACAGTTAGTCTTGTAATCTTATTCCTGAATTCCTACAGAAAGCTTGGGTTAATAAAGTACTTGGCAACTTCTATTTGATTCATAAATTCCCCTACCAACCCTTCAATTTGAAAGAGACTTCCTGATGAATTCTTCTTTAAGAAGTGTACCAGCACAGGGAACTGCAATTTCTTCACAATGAGCAACAGATGCAAAGAATTCATTTGTCATTTCTGAGCATCTACTAGCCCCAGAGATTTTTCTGGCAGGCTCCCTGATGCTGATGTTTTTGAAGATTTATTTTTTACTAGTTTTGACGTCGTTTGCAAATGCTCCTCTAACACCTTTTTCAGTCTGCCTTGTTGCATTTCTACATTTAACCGGTCATTTTTTATAATCCTGTGTATTTTCCTCATTTAGATAAAGCTTTAGGCTTTTAGAGGATTCTCTCTTGCTTTCAACAGTAACCATCATGCTGCTATTAAGCGATGACTCTTCCTTTCTGAAGTGTTTCTCACTAGGTGGGAAACATTTGTTCTCTGCCTCCAGTATCATATCTATGCAATCTGTAACTTCCAGCCTCCTTTTTAACAAGCTGCCATGAGCTATTTCCTCATCTCCACATACCTCTTGAAGTGGAACATGGCTGCAACAGATTATTTGGCTTCTGTTTCTCTAACACAGATCCTGGAACTTATTATACTATTTCTGCTTTTGGACTGATGCTCTGAACCAGGTTTGTGTACTATTCAGCACTAAGACGTACCATTTTTGGTTAGAAAAGTAGAACTTATGCCATTATGATAGGGCCAAAAGTGAGAAGAGTTTTCACATTGCAATAGGGCAGCTCCAAATGTTGATACCACAGACAGCGGATCCCTTAAACTCTACAGGGCAGACTGCACATCCTGACTCCTACGATCATGGCAGGCTCAGCTCTGCACATGCATCCAAAGCATCACCACCCATGGATATAACCACCCATCAGGGTGGTGCTTATATTGGGCGTGCCTGGGGTAAGCATTCAACAGTTTCTTCACCAACACATAAAAAAACAGATAACCTTTGAACTACTATTTCTGTATATTTTGCATCATGTTAATTTGACTGACATTAACATAGTTAAGGCAATTTTGAAGATGCAAAGTTAGGTTTTTTAATCCAGCATGCACAGCTAAGCTTGCTTTTGGGTGTGCTCCCCCTTCCTTCATAGCCTGAGGCAATGCCACATCATATAGCATAACAGTGTCTGTAAGAGGAAGCCCAGGAATATGATACTGTCCTGACTCTTAAGATGCAATTTCTATTTCTGTCTCTGCCACAAACTTGCTCTGTGACCTTGAGCAAGTCATCAGATCTCACTGACTCATATGAATATCTCTGAAAAGAGGTACTGCAAAGCTTTAATATCTGCAGATGATTATTATACACATAAATCCTCATCATAATTTTCATCACTATTTTCATCGCTTGCTATTTCACTTTCATTTCAGAGATGAAGCAGAAAGCTCAGTGGAAATACACAAAATAGATACTGTTTCAGAGGAAAAAACAGGGACTGCATTTGCTGTGCCCCGAGGTTCTGCCAGACAAGGGTGCCTTCCAGGTCATGGTGAATATGTGACACTCTACTGCAATCACCAGAGGTGGGGGGGAACTGAATCTGCTGAGGACGCAGCTCATTGTGCTCACCACAATACCAGGCCACACAAAATAAGGAAGAGACTGAAAAAAAGGATACTGCAAAGCTTTAATATCTGCAGAAGGCTTTAAAACACCTGCTATTGTGAGGAGAGCACAGAAAACAGCTACAGGAATAAGCACGGAGGAGATAACTGCAACGTGGCCAATGATGCTTATTAGCCCCAGTTAGCTATGGAGTACAGAGCTGTTTGAGACAGCACCTTCCTACCAACTATGCTAAACTGCTTCTTGCCATCATTTCATTTGGTCTTTCTCATAGTTTTTCTTTAAAATAATCTACATTCCTTAGAAATAATAATTAGAATTTTTAACACTTAAGTTTTTCCAGGTCATTATTTCATGTCAGCAAACAGAGAACAAAGCAGAGGGAAGGCACAGGAAGCTGTGCTCTGGAAAGGGTTCTGTCCTGGGAGCTGCAGTGAACTGCTTTACAGACAGCCAAGCACAAATTCTGCTTCTGGTGAGTGAAGCCAGAGCTAAGCTGTTGAGGCCAAGGCCTGTTATACACAGCCATAATTGCTCTCATCGTACTTAGCCAGAGGGATCACCTAACACTGAGGGAATTGGATCTTCTAGATAGCACAGAGACCAAAACATAAGCAGGAGCTCCATGCAGCATCATCAGCTGTTATAGTGAGAACAAAGCTGAAAATCCATGTGACCTTACACTTAATGCCACTCATAAATCACTAATGAAAAGCAGCGCACTGAACACTGATGTGCTGAATCCCAGCTTGGAGGGGGAAGGTTCAGAAGGATACCTTACCTACCCTAAAAGTCCTGTGCAGAAAATCTAGTGGCATCTCTATGGCCATCAGCTCCAGAAATTTTTCTTCAGTCCTGTGTGCTATACTGAAGCTCAGAGCAGAAAGAGATTCTGCCTTTGGTTGTCTTTTGAGGCTTCCCAACCTGAACATGGATAGTCTTTTTACCTCCTTGTTCACTGCTGTGATATCTACCCTCTCTGTTTGCTGAGACTGAATAAATCAAATGAAAGTTCACATTCATAAGCCCCCAATATATTATAAATTCCCCATGCTGCTCAGCAGCCTGCTCTTCCAATCAGTGACTTCGCTGATCTCTCCTGACTCCACATACATGTAAGAAGATTAGAAGCAAATATAAAATAATCTTTAATAATAGATTTTGTATGGTAAGTAGGCATCTTTAAACATATTACAGGACTGAGAAAATATCCCTCTTCTAGTACTCAAGTATTTATGCACATACAGCTCTGGAGTTCTGCCCCACTTTAGCCCACACATTTCAGCAACATGCTTTTGTCAAATCACTGTATTTTAGCCATATTTACCCATACAGAATCTACACACATCCTCTGATAGTCAAAATAAGACAAACCAAGTATTTCATACAGTAATATTGTAAGAAACAGCCCTAGCCATGGTTAATGTCAACATTACCTGAGAGCCACCAGATGGTGCTGTTAAAGATGGTATGTAAAGTTATTTCAAACTGATTATTACATGAAATAGGATTTTTTAAAATGGTCTTAAAAGGCTGGGTTTTTAATTCTATATTTATTAAACCAGCAAAGCTCCTACTGTGACTTTGTTTCTAGAAGGAGAAAAGTTAGTGTTGGGGTCAATACAGCCCATTAAAGCAGAAAATTTTCAGTTCAAGCCTTGGAGTTAGACTGTGCCTCAGCTTTTAGGCATTCAGCCCCAGAAAGAAATCATCATGACCCTGAGAGACAGACCTACACTCCCAAAACATGGCCGGGGCAGAGATAAAGTGCAGGCTCCTTCCAGCCCAGCTCACCACATGCCAGTATGTGCTGCCTGGCATCAGCATATTTGCTATTCACTGTCTTCAGCTCAAAGAACAGGAAAATGTTAAGAGTACATTTGAACCTCTGTGCATGGGGAACCCACAGCCCAACTGCCTCTGGAAGGTGGGAAATGTGGCCCTCTCCTTGCCCCTTTATAAACAGGGGCAAGGAGGTTCCACTCCTCGTGTGCAACACTATGCTTCTCCTGGATGGGAGGTTGAGGAACTCTTTGTCTCTGGGGATGGGGGGGGGGGCAAGAATTTTAACGAAGTCATTTCAGAGAATGTATAAATGACCCTGAACTGATTCCTGGAACCCACATTTCTAACCTTCCAGGCATTTGTCCTCCTTCTTTTCATACATTTAGATCACCGTTCCCAAACCCTTCAGTAAGAGGATATGGGCATGCCTCCTGCCCAAACTGCCAGCTGTCTGGTGGCTTCAGCAGGACAGCAGGGATATGAATCCACCCTCTCAGGTAGGTGAGTTAGGTGAATTCAGGTCCCTCTGCTTCTCTCAGCCAAATGTAAAAAATAAAACACATGCAGCAGCAAATTGTAGAAGCAGGAGCCCCAAGAAGACTGTGAGTGGCCTCCCTCCACCAGCACAGCTCTTGCTCCCTGAGCTCCACAGGGCACGGATGGGGACAGGGACCCAGCTCCCACAGCCCAGGAGGATTTGGGTGCAGCCCTCCAGGCCTGCCAAGGGACCAGCACAGTTCCAGGTAGCCAAGATTCTTACATTTTAATCCCTTCCAGAGATTTGACAGCAGCTATGTAGACTTCTTCAGAACAGCAATTTAATCACCTAAATTCTAGCCAGATCTCATGTCAGCTCTTATTTCAGGTTGTGTTTTTGTCACTTCAGAATATAAAGCTTTATATTAAAATAGAACATTTTCCAAAGCCTGGAATTTATTGTCCCTCACCCAGTCTTTTCAAACTGACTAAATTTCTACCTTTTTTCCCCCTTGCCTAACAAAATAACAGATGTGAATATTTCATGAAAAACAACTAGGTCATCCCCTCTTGCACCAGCATTATCAAATGACTACAGGCTGAATCAGATGACTGCAAGCTGTGTATGTGAACAGAGCTATTAGCAACCCCTATGCCAAGGGAATCTAAAGTGCATGGATACAAAATAAACACAAGATTGGGAAACTGCCTTTGCTAGTATGCTGAATTTTAAAATTATGTGGGAGATGTAATCATCTGAGTTTCCAAACAGATGACATGAGATACAAAGTTATGCAGTAACTTAGCCACAGAACCAGCATTCATGGTGGTCATGAGGACTGGCGAGGCCAGGTCAGCCAATACACCAAGAAACTCCTGAGAGTTTGCTCTGAGTCTCCTTTAATTTGTGATGGGAAGGCTGCCAACAGCCCATGACTGCGTGTTCAGAAGTGTGTGTGGACTGTAACACATGTTCCTCCCCAAGTGCAAGGCTTTGCTGATTGTGTGAGGTGTTATGTACTTGAACGGATTCCATCCCTGGCTATTAACAGTTTAATAATGGTTCTGTGAATTAGCATTAAATTACAGGGAATGTTACAGAAGGGGTGCTAATATTTACATTAGTGCCTAATGAGTTCCCCATAATTAACATAATTGCAGTGAGCCACAGAAATTAATATTCAACCAATTATTTTAAAGAGCTATCCAATCTATGTTGAGATTTTCTGAAGACACCTTCCCAGTAACGACAAGAGAGGTTTTATAAAAGCACAGGTCCTAATGCTGCCACAAGCTCTTAGGGAGGATTGCAGGATTACGTTTCAGGATCACGGCCTGGGTCCCCCCAGAACTTTAGAATTAACTAATTTACCCAATTTTCTAAGCATTTGCATTATGTTTACACCTAAAATACCGTAACATAAAGAAAACCTATGAAGTTCTATGCTCACCCTTAAGCATGATTTCAAACATGTTACAAACTAACCAGGGACAGGTGGCACAGGTCCATAAACAGCTTCCAGTGACAACTAAAAAGATCCCACCAGAAGCGGCAAACTACAGTGCTTAAAGTTCCAGATAAGTTTGTTTTAGAAGGCAGAAAGATTTAAAAAGAAACAAACAAAAAAAACTAAACCAAACCCAACCAGCCAAAAAAACCAAATAACCAAATCCCAGAAAAAACCAACACCCAAAAACAACCCAAAAAAGCAAGCAAAAACAAAACACAAAAACCCCTTTTAACCTAAAGGAATCTTTAACGCTTCCTCCTAATTTCTAAAAGCAGACCTTAGGGAGGTGGTGCATAGATGTGGAGCCCCTTTTGTATATCAGGCATCTTTAGAAACCATCTGGTGGACACTGTAAGGATCAGTACCTTGAGCAGCCATATTCCAATAGGAGCCTAAGGCCTTTCTTCCCATCTTTCCAAATATTTTGTATTTGGAGGTAGCTGACCGAATTTTCTATTTGTTTGTTTCGAAGGTCCATTTTCAATCATAAGACAGATAATTTCCTCTCTTGTTTATACTATATTCCATTTTTCTATAGGAAGGCCTACACTAGAATTTCAGAAATAAAGTTTTTCAGGGGAACTAGGTCACAATGTTAACAAAGCCAGTCTTATGAATTAAAGGATAATTAATCTCACTTCCTCAGCCCTCTCTGCTATGTCTTCAGACATTGGATCCAGTTCTGCTCATACCAGAGAGCAATTTAACATTTTGAAGAGTGCTGAAGACGACCAGCAGAGAACCATCTCTTTTTCTCCCTACCCTCTACCCACAAAATCCTTTGAGAGCTATTTTCAGAGCACACAGAAAGCAAATAAAATTTGTCAGGAGCCCACCCAGAAGCACACTTCCGTTTGAGACAGCCTGCCCTGTGGAAGAGCAGGCATGAAGACTGCAAGCCAACACTCTGAGAAGCTCCAAACTTCACAGATACTTCACAGATACTCACACCACAATGGCTAAATGCTGCCCCTGTGGCACCAAAGCTAAACATTGCCTTTGTGAGAGGTACCCACCTCCTAAAGCATTGCTAGACTAGACTGCTTTCCCCCTTCCACAGGCTCAGCACAGCTGTGCAGCACTGCTGCCAAACACACACCCAGGGAAAAGGGCACAGCCCTTCTGGGCTTCAAAGCCAAAGGGTCCTTTGCTACCCTCCTCCCATAAATGTGCAATCAAGTACTTCTCTGCTTGAGGCAGACAGTGCAGCAGGAGCTTGGGAAGCACTTCTCACAGAAAGGAGTGCCAAAACCATTGCCTGTTAGTTCATTGTACTTTCTTTACGTTATGATTTCCCCCATCCCATAAAAGTGTCTAATTCCTTCTGGTTCTTGTCCATCAAGCTCCCGGGACAGCAGTCTGGCACAGCAAGTAACTAGAGCTGGAAATGAGAAATGGAGGGGAAAAAGTACCTGGAACAAGTGGGGAGCATGATCCTTTACACCTTATCATGTCAAACAAATAACTTTTACCTTTTATTTCTTGCCAATTTCCATTTACAAGCATAAAACCTAAATTAACCACTCTAAAGTACCCAATGACCTCCATCACAACAGTTATGCGACTTCTGTACTGGCATTCTCTGCACACCCGATTTGCCTGCTGCAGCTGGAAATGTTACATTATTCTGCTGCTATTGGACTTTTAAGACATTGAGCCTTGCCACACTGTTTGCCTTAATGATTTCCCAGGACTGAAAATGCTCCACACCATTTACCTGTCATGAAAAGTGTTTCCCAAACTCTTTTTGAGCATGTTTCTTCTCATCAGTGAACATCCCTTTATTTTTGTGCTGTAAGAGAACTGGATTTGTTTATGTGCCCCCCATAATGATTTCCTTTACTCAGGTATGTGCAGAAGACAGACAAAGCATTAACAGAAAATGCAGATCCAGGAGATGCTCGTAAAAGTAGACAGTTTAAGACTGTGTTGCAACCCTGGGGCTGCACGATATTTTAAAAATGGGAATAACAGAATAAAAAACAGCAGCTGGGCTAATAAATAATTAAAAGATAATCAAAATTATAGCATTAGACAATTGGAAAGTCATCCCATAGTTTACACAAGTTTAGGTACAGCAGCTTCAATCAAAAGTAACCCTTAAACCCAAAGCTCAATCAACGTCTGTTAGCACTGACCAAAACCAAAGTCGCTGTACTTTTTCTGCCCAAGTCCAAGTTCCTTCAGTACAAGCACACAGTTCAGCAAGTGTTGGAAATTACAGAAACAGCTTTAACTTGCTCCAGCTGCAGTATTACCCCTGTTTGGAGTAAGAAATGTAAATTCCCTTTTTTCTAAATTCATTGAATTCTCCAGTAAAGGTTAAACATACACTGCAGACTAATTTTATAAAGGCATAAAGTAGAATTTCATCTCTATCCAGACAGTAACTTGCACAAAAACTTGCAGGAAGCTAATTATCTTTTAAGACCTCTACCTCTGTCACATTTAATTCATGTCATCCAACAGTTCAAAATTACTAGGGAGATGGACAGACAGCAGAGAAGCATAGATCTGTTTCCATAGTGAAGTGCATTAAAAACAGAAAGAACGTGACACTGATGTTTCTTTTCAGATATTGCCAGAGGGATTCTTCAGGACACTGTATCCTGAAGCTCTAACCTCTAGTGAAATCTATTTTAAAAGCAGTAGTAGGATCCTTCATAATTCTCATGCTGGAAAAATTAATTGGACCAAACTCCTCGGCTTATTGAAGAGAGAGGAGATGGGAAAAATCTTCCACTGGATGCTTGAAGATTTAATGTAGCCTAATTTACAGCTACAATACCACATGTGAATGGTCCAGATGCATGTATTGTTACAATATAGCTTAACTGTCAAACTGAAGTATTGGGCTAGCTGCAATACTTTGCTTCTTACATATTTGATATCCTGGTGAAGGTAATACCTTCATATTCAGCTTTACTGCTACTTCACAAGACTTTATTAAAAGTTGGACAATAAAATATTGCCTAGAGAAAGACTATTCAGGAAAAGAAGTGTTAGAAATGTTGGGTTTTGGGTTGCCAAGAGACTTCTGTATCCGTTCATACCAATCTAATCCATCACTGTCTGTGAGGACAGAGGGCTGAATTACGAGCTACCACTTCTGCAAACAAGCAGAACATGCCATGCTCTGTACCAGCTGTTTGTCCCCAGGGGCAACAGCCTAAAAACAGCCTCCTGCCTCAGGAACCTCCCCATATCAACGATAAACATGGAATCTCTGATGAGAGTAGTAAATACCCACAGTGACAGCAGGGACAGCCAAGCTCTACAGAGCAGCCACTCTCCATTGAGAAAGTGTCTCTGCCCAGCTGAACAAGATAGAGCCTGCACAGCTATATTCCAAATACTCTGGTCCAGAAATATAGCATCAGAGGTGAGGTTACTCCTTCCAACAGACTTTACAGAACTAGTAGCAAAGGCTTCTCAATGTTGCAGTCTGTTAACCAGCCTGGAAAAAAACCTTAAAAATTTCAAATCTTTTCCTTTCCCTGAAAAAGGCAGCAATTTTGTCTGTAAAAGTAAGACTGTTTGGTCCATGCCATTACTTAAAAGTACGAATTTAACTACTTCTTTATTTGTGTATAGGAGTTCAGAAAAAGATGAAACACCTTCATTAGAGGGACCAGGCAGAACAGCAGAGCCTCAGAAGACCCCTATCGGTGTCCATAGCAATCAACAGAAAAGCTATTGGAATGATGAGCTCAGTGGGAGCAATAAGCAGAAACACTTCTATAAAAGGTCACCCTCTGCTTAAGTTTTAATCTTCTAATGTGAAGAATTTTGGTAAATGTGGGAGACATGATGGCCAATGCTAAGGCAGAGGCAATCTTTATAAGCTGCACTTTATCTGAAGTGGGCTTTTGCCTACTTTCAATAAAGTAGCACTTTGGCTGGTTCATGGAGCATTGAATATACTAAATATTAGAACTGAACGCAACAGCACATATTTTTAGCTTTAGTGAGTATAGATTATGGGAGAAAGATGGCAGTCTGCCTGCATCACCTCTATTCTTTCAATCTCAACTCATTACAGCAAATAGCCTGCACTCATCCTCTGACAAACAGGTACAGACCAGCCATTGACTTCATTCAAATCCTGAAACACCGTCTGAATCAGCCAGGTATCATTAGCTGAAGTTGTTTTATAAATAAAGGGCTTATTGTAAGGAATAGCAGTGCAGAGAGCATACATTCCAGTTGTTTTTTAAACTGTAATCCAGACTTTGTACTGAGTACCAGCCTAGTTACCTAGGTAGTTTTGAAGAGCTTGTCTGTTTTTCAGATGTACAGGCAGATGTAGCCATAGCAGCACTTGTGTCTCTGCCAGGCTTTCTGCCTCTTGCAATTTCCTGAACCCAGGACTAGTGCCCACACTACTGTTGACTTGGACATAATCCCGGCCAGAAAGATGTGCCAGCCAACATGGACTGTGGTTTTAGGAAACTTGACACTTACCACTTTTCAAAATTACTAACATCTTTCACTAACATATCAAGATTTTCTTCCAGTTCTTTGAAGAAGAGTCAATAAAGGGATGATACTGGCAACAACTCAATGGAAGCATCCCACTCGTGCTGAATGGATGCTGTTGCATAGACACAGACATGAGTGCTTGCTGAAATAATTAATTGATTGGTATCATTTGCATTGAGTAATGCTTCCTTAGAGAACGAAACCTCTTGAACAGGATGGTCAGTTGCTGCCCAGGTACTAATGGGTGCCTCCACTGCAAGTATCCTTGCAAACATGCCTTCAGCCAGATGAGATAAGGCTCCCTGAACCATTCTGGAGAATTCCTACATCCCACTAGCAAAGGCACAATCCGTATCTACTCATTACCTTAAATTATGCACAAACCATCTCATAACTATCTTAACCATGAACAAAGACTGTTCTACAAGAGCACTCCTACTGAGCAGTTTTATCTGAATATTTAAAGTTACCTCTGTACCGTTTGGTCAACACCTCTGTCTACAACAGTTGCCCAAAGGGAGAACCCTCAAGAGCTCCTGAATCTTCTGCCCAGAAAGTTAACTAGCACATCACAGCATACAAGAAGCAGCTACCAGTTTGAGCACAGCAGGAATCTGCTGGGAGAGTCCCCAGGACTGTCCAAAAGCCCTGTCTGCAGAGCTCCTGTGTGTTGCTTTGCTGAAGGCTGGCTGGGAGGTCAGTCAATCACCCTGTCCGCAGACAGTCCAACAAGTCCCTTCTGCAGAGATTAGCTCCAGAGTTCCCAGGCCGTCCAGCGAACTGCTCATTAAGCATGCTGGGTGTCCAAACAGGCACAACCCTGATATTCAGCTACATCAAAATTGCAGCACGGTAAACTTCAGTTTCATCCTTATCCCACAATTATAATCTACACATAACACTCCACAGGTTGTCACTGCAGCATCCACTCAGCTATTTTAACAGTAGCCATTTGGCAATCATTTTAATACAAGCCATGTACCATTCCTAAGACAGTCCCACTGACCTTGTGAGGCATCCTCCTGATCCTTACTGTATGTGCATATGGAAATGGGAACACAAGGGAAATGAGCAGACATTAATGGGTTTGAATTTCGTAGCACTCAGACTGAGTGTCTGGAGCAAGTTCAGGCACCCAGCTCATCCTCCTCACTCTGACTCAAGCTGCCCAAAAATCTTTACAAATCCCTTTGTCACTTCCCAAACCATCAAAGGGTTATACCAGAAAGCTAACAGGTTTTCTGACAAAAGTGGTTTTTCTGACCCTCCTATGGGAGTAATGAGCCTCTCCTTTTATGAAGGGACAAGTCAGCTGAAAGAAGCAATAAGAGAACTAATGCTATTTGCTAAGATGGATTGCTATTATTTGAGCTGTCCATCCATATGTATTTGTCCCGAGCATATTTTCAGTACTAGAAGCAATGTAGTTACAGATCACAGAACAGCCAAACTGTCAGAAAACATGGACTGACTTATCTTCATCAAAATAAATCACAACAGGTTTTGGGACTCCCATAACTCAGAAGCCAAGGGTGACCTTGAGGGAGAAGTTGATTAAAACTGTCACACCAAGCCCAGCGTTATACTTTACAGCTAATGATGCCAAGCTGCCAGCTGAAACATGCCTGTTGTGTCTGCAGTGGAGTTCAGAGCTGAGGTGCTCCTCCTAAAATAATAACTGAGATTAGGAAGTTCAGCAGTTTAACCTGCTCCCAAAATTACAACCCCTTCACATGAGGCTGTTTAACACTGTTTTACATGCCTCAAACAAGAATAGGAAGAAACCAAATGGGTAAGATTAAAAAAGAACAAAACCCCATGAAAGTCACCACACTCCAATCCAGTTTGCTTTCTCCTCTATCAGTTTGCTTGACCATGTACACCAGAAAACACACTGAGCTGTTAGGTACTAAAGAGTAAATCCTCACCTGGGGTGAACATCCACATAACTAACTTCTGCAGAACTGCATGTGCCCAAGGTGCAGCTCACAGGGGTTTCATTCCCCAGGGCTGCTACTGCCCCGTGCTGCTGTTTATGAGGCCCCAAGGGACAGCAATGCCACAGGGAAGCAGCGTGGCTTGGAGGTCTTTGCTATGGGGACTACTGGTGACGCATCCATACAAAAAAAAAAAGGACACAGAAGAGTTCCTGTTAGCAGGTTCTAAAAATTTTGCAGCAACTAAGTGCTCCTACACCAGGTGTGGGGATCCTGGTCAGCCTCTGAAAACTCAATAGCCATTCAATAGATGGAAAAGCATGGGAGGATCCAGCATGGCAGTGCTGGGGGCACTCAGACCAACAGCCAAGAGTGTGGCAGCCCTGAGAGCTCCAGCGAGGACCTGCCCCTCTGCAGCAGGACCAGCCAAGACAGGCAATGTGCCACGCAGGAAAGCTCTCCCCCAGGGCCAGCTCTCCTGGCTGCCCAAGCTGCTACCACAGCTCAGGTGCCCAAGGTCCCTCTGCCCTTCAAGGCGGCCTGTGCAGCAGGGACTCAAGCTCAAAGTCTTTCACTTAGGAGGAGGAGAGCTCTTCAGGGGACACATGTCTATTCCTACACAAGTCATGTACATTTAAGTAAGAGACCTCAACTTGGGCAGCTTCACATTTTTGAAACACAAACCTGCTAAAGCAGCACAACCCTGTGTAGGCTGAGTTACTCTCATGAGTGTTTTCCCTGTGAACACCAAATTCCACTAATGCCTGTTCCTAGACTTTATACCAGATAGTTTCATATGTTAGCCTACGCAAAGGCAAGTACTTTTGCTGAAAGATTTTATCTAAAACAGCTCACTCATGCTTATGAAAGCCTAGCCTTGACAGAAGAAGGAACTTTGTTTTCATCATAGAGGAAGCATTAAAAAAACCAAAAATCTAGGACAAAGGTTTAATATATATATCTATATCCCTATACCAGAAAATTGTTACTGAAGAGACATGATGAAAAATGCATGACTGAAAACTGTGTATGATGCAGAAAGTCGAAATAGAAAAAGTGTATTTAGCATTTTGTATAGTTTTGTTCCTAATGGTTTAGTGGCCATAAGAACATTTTCTTTCTTATGTCCAATAAGACTGCACAAAATTCAGGATGTTTTGAGGCAAATGACAAATGAGTCCTGGTCTCAGAAATGCAGGGATGACTAGATTCATCCCACTCAGGTAAAACATCCAATTTCAACCACAATCGCCTGATCTTCCAAAGCAGCCAAAACAAAGACAGGCTTCTCCAAGCAGCAATTCAGATTTCTGGTGACTGTCCTTTCCCTCAAACCTTCATCCACCTCAAAGGCAAATACACTTTTTTTCTAGGCATTTCAGGTTGTCATGGGGGAGAATGAATTAAGACTACAACTTCTAGCTACCCCCCTGTGGCATTACCCTGCTTCTGAAATGCCCAAAATATTTGGAGAGAAAGAAAAAATCAGATAAGAGAAAACAAAGATACACTGGTTTAGATCTCAGTATTCACATCATAGAAATGATAAAACATCAACTCAAAAGGTATTAGGAAAAGCATTTGTGTTTAGAAAGCAGTCATATGTTGGAGTTTCAAGCATTACAGAGCCCATAAGCAGCAATCTTGTCTTCAAAGCAGTAACTGATGGCAGGTTTGGGGAACAGAACAAAATTAATGGCTGCATCTTAACTATTCATTGTATAGGTACCTGACATGGCGTACAAATACATAATTCTTTACTATTACCACATTTCCCCCCAAATTTCTGTCTCTGCTTGACTGAGCTTTCTGCTGCATTTCCTTCAAATCAGGACAAGATCTCTGGGAAGATGCATTTTTATTCTATGATAAATGTCCTAGGAGCGCTCCCCTGGTTTTCTACAACCACAGGGACACGTCTAAAGTATCGCAATGCAAATAACAGTGAGCTTGCAGTGCTCCAGCTCTGCACACCTCTGGTTATGTATCAGAGTGTGACAAAAAAAACCTGGGCATTAATGCTGACTACAGAGGCTTCAGCCCCATCTCTCCATGTCAGCCATGGCAACCATAGCTCACTCAGGACTGCTATTTGTGGAGGGTCTCTCTCCAATAAAAGCTTCGTTAGACACAAAATCCTTTAACAGACAGCTACCTGAAGGTCTGGTCTTCATAAAAGCAAGGTTTTGAAAATAGAAGTATTGTAGCCTCCTCCAATGCCTTTAACATGATAAATTACTGATTCTTATTAGCATTAAAAAATCAGCATTTCACCAGGAATAAACAACTATGGTGACAAAAACCAAAACTCCAGTCTGAGCCACTCCAACCAGGTTTACCATTTTAGTATTATCTTCAAAAAGGTACCGTTGTACTGCACATGAATTTAAACTCCCTGCTGGAGCTTATCATCATGCCCTTGATTTCCCGAGCAAAATCCAGGGCTGCAGGTCCTCTGCAGCTGGAAGTAACCCTGGCCAGAATTATCCATTCAAGAAGCAGATGGGCTGGAGCATGTCGGGCTGACACTCAGTTTGTCAAAGCTATTGGGTGTCAGTAGTTTCCAGCCTCACTGTTTTAAGAGATGGGGGGAAAAAAGCCCACAAGAAACCAATTTAAAAGTAAGAAGATGGCAGTTAAATGTAAACTATTTCCTGTACAGAGTAATTTCCATATAGAACATGTTCCTGAAGAGGGACATTGAGAAAAGAATGCAACTATGTTTGTGAGTTAGGTATGCAGTTTTGGAAAGATGAAGATGGTAGACGCATGGAAAAAAAATAAAGCAAAGGGAAAGGACACACTCCTAACTCAATAGCCTCTTTTCTTCTCGTGAGTGTTTTACAGCTCTGGGGAACACAGATAACAACAATACATGCAGCAGGCAGACACAGCCTGTCCTGATGCCTGGGGACAAACCTACTACAGATGAGCAGCTACCCAGCTTCTGCAGGCAGCCTGTGTGGAGTGCTGTGAGGAGACTTAGAGCAGAGAGACAGCAGCACCAGCACACCCGGGCCCGGCCCACAGAGGCCACGCAGCGCCGCCGGGGCCGGGGCAGCCTCTGCTGAGGGACCACCCTGGGCCTGCCGCGCCCCGCCCGGCCCTGCTACCCCTGGGCCCGCGGCCCTGGCCGGGAGGGAAGCACCGGACAGCAACAGAGCCCTGCACTTACAAGCGACCCCAGCCGGGCTCCTGGTCAGGGAGAGTGAGTTTTCCTTCCCTTGTGCTGTAGCAGATGGTGCATTCAGCGCAGGAATCGCGGCGTCTCTGTCCACGAGCAGTGCGGGCTGGCTGCGCCCTCAGCGAGGGCGATTCAGGAGCCAGGGCCGACCCCAGCCCTCACCAACAGCGCTGTGTCCCTCATGTCCCTCAGCGAGGGCGATTCAGGAGCCAGGGCCGACCCCAGCCCTCACCAACAGTGCTGTGTCCTTCGTGTCCCTCGGGCTGAGCCCAGTGCCCAAGCGTCCATCAATAGCTGCGGACACGGCAAGCAGTGAACCAGGTCTACGGTCCATGCAGAGTGTCCGGCCAGGGGAAAATCACGCTGTGAAAAGCCAGTGTCCATAAGGGAGACAGAGCAATCCTGCAATGCTATTCGAATAAAGGGAGAGTTCACTGGGGCACACTACTGCGGAGTTCTCTCGAGTTTGTGGAGGACACAGCCTCCTTTTATCCTGAACTCCTGGCCATGTGTTGCCCTCTTCTTTTCCCCATCGGCTGAGGTACTAGGGAAGGTACAGCTTTCCCAAGCCGCCTGCCACATATTCCCCCCTTAAACATGTCATTTCCCCCCAAAGTTCAGAAAGCCAGGCTTGTGCTGACCCTTTTGTCTGTTTCAGGCGTCCAACTGCCTGGGTTCTGTAACAAACCTGCGGCTTGAAGTGGGTAGAGACAGTAACAACCATACCTTCACCCATCAAATCGTTTGTAAAGACATTAGCACACATTTTTTCTATCAAACAGTATCAGAGGGTCCCTGGTGAGGCTACTGCGAGTGTCCTGGGGCAGGAGAGCAGCCGCTGCTCCCAGCCAGGTGTCCCTTAACCCCACACACCGGAACTTGGGGCTGTGCACAGTGAGGCTGCTTAGGGCAGTCAGGACCTGACAGCTCAGTTACAGCCTTGACAGCTCGTGTCTGTGCACACTCCATGAGGAAAATTAAAAAACAAAAAGCCAGGAAGGCAGCCAGTGGAGGGAGTAGAGGCTGCTGGATCAGATGATTCCTGGGATCCCCCTGTCTACCACACTGAATTTCCAGAAAAATGGTGCCAGAGGAGGAACTGCCATTTGGTGTCCCCAGTCTGAGTTGTGCTCTAGGGATAAACAGTTAAAAACACTAATCCCAGCAGCTGAGCTCCCATCAGGGTGAGATCCAGATACAGTAACATTCACTTAGAGAGAAAACTGGCAAAATGCAGAATCTGGATCATGCAGAATCTGGATCAATGCAGAATCAATATACTTGCAGAGACAGGTGCTCCCATTCACAGAGTTTAAGCATCCTCCTTGTCTCTGCTTGAAAAAACAAGGAGTTGTGTGCAGCAGGAACTCACACACTACGGCAAAGAGACTGCTGTAAACAACAGGCAGGATCTTGGGGCACCATCCCCATCACCAACAGCACGGCAGTCTGCAAAAGCTGCAGCATCCTTCCCATCTCTGAAGCAAGAAGGAAGGTAAGATCACACTTCTGTGGTTAGAAAGTCCCTCTTGTCTATTTGAAAGATGTCATCAGACCTAACTAGTTGGCTGTCTATGACTCCAGCACCTTAAGTTTCCCTGATCAGACTGAAAATGAAACTTGGATTTCAAACTGCTCTGCTAAACACACGAGAATCATCTATCATTAGCTACAGATAATTTAGCACTCAGAGCCAGAACACCTAGTGCTGAAGGAGCAGCAATAGTTACTAGGAGTCTTCTTGTTACAGTAAGTGAGCCATGTTCAGGATCTGCCAGCCCATGCAAGGGAAAGCTGCCCTGCCTTGCACAGACAGGGAGCAGATCATGCCTGTGTGCAAGCCCAGTGGTGAGACTGCTATAAATTACTTGCAGTGCTCCGCCTCATGTAGTATGCTCCTGTGGCAGGATGCTGCCCAGGCAGGAAAGGCAAATTGCTCTTCTCAAAGGTACTCTGTTCATAAAAGGAAAAAAAGCCTTGTTAATGTTTGAAGCAGAGATAAAAGGAAGTCAGAGGTAACTTTAGTAGAGATGAATTTAACCACAGTGATTTGCATCAGTTAAATATGCAATCGATCCTGTTTACAGACCGCCATGTATCTGGCATTATTAATGAATCATATTCTGTTTCTTCCACCTACTTGCACTAACTGTGTTAACAAAATTAGGAGAAGAGCCTAACAAAACATATATAAATTATTTTGAAAACAAACTAGCAGCCCCAGGTAGTGTGGCATATTGCTGAGAGAAAGCAGGTGGCCACAGGTGGCTGTGAGCCTCCAAAGGTAATGACTATCCATATGCTGTGCTATAGGGCTTGGTTGCACTTTGATGAAATACTCTGTCTACAAGCTGGCACAACACATTTGTTTTCAGAGCAATTAAAATCTACAGTAGATCGGAAAGCACCATTTTTATGAAAATCCCCAGCAAGACAGTACTTTACAATCCTATTCTAAGAGCATAAGGATTTTGTCCTTTGGGCTAAATCCTTGTTGTTTTTCATCTCGTCTTTTGGACTTCTTTTTTCCCCCTAGCAAAAAGAGGTGTAAAAATTTAAGTACCACCATTCAGTGGCATCGAACAATGTGCACATGGCATGGACAAGTGCTGTGAAGGTGTTATCATTTATTAATGAAGGAGTTATTATCTGACTTCCAAGGCAACAGCTTGTCCTGTGAGCTGTGCTTGTGCAGGTAAAAAGTTTCTAGTGAGCCACTGCCACAGAGTGAACTATTCATTAATTGGTATCAAGAACAAGATAAAATTAAGCCTCATCTAGGGCACAAAGATGCACTGAGATAACCACATTCCGTTGAGAGATTTTCTGAATTTTAAAATATCACATCTGTAAAGTTTACTGATCAACAATAAAACCCTTCATTTAGAAAAGAATTCTACTTCCAAATTAATCTGCATGGTTTGTCAAATACTTTATGGCTCATTTTCTAGACATTTAGACATTTTAGACAATTTTCTAGAATCCAGGGAAATGGTGTTTCAGTCTCCCCATACATCTTCTTGTCATTTTTGTGCAGCATAACAATTTTTTGCAGTACTGGAGTATCTTATCCATACTTATCACTATAATGTTTAAAAAAACAAGCCTTCCTGCTTGCAGGTTTACAGTTTATATCATTTCAACAGCCCATTCCCTCTAGGATCCCCCTGCTGCAGGAAAACAAAAGCCTTTCCATTTACCCTTTGAAAACTCCAAAAGAACCAAGTGAGGCAAATCCAGGCAGCTCCATTTTATCAGATCCCTCAAAAGATACTTCTTTACAAACCTCCAGGTTTCTATACACTGGTGTTTAACACCTCATCTCATTTCTTTCCAAAGATACACACTGTACAAGTTGAGGTTGGGCCACAGTTCTTAGGAGCCTTGGCAGCTTCCTGCCTTCCTGCCTGCATGGCTGTCCCTTTTCTGTCTCTTTTTCTACACCTGCCACCCCTGTATTTTTGTTATGCTCACCGATACTCTTAGGGAAAATTATGGTTTTAGCTATCTGTTCTAAACTGCTCTGTTGAGAAGCAGAGGTGTAACAAGAGCATGTTCCCCACTGTAACAGAAGACACAGTCAAGCTCTTACAACACCAACAGAAATAGCTACAAGGGGGAAAATTCAGTGAATTTCTTTAAGGTCAGTATCCACCTTCCCTAGACCAGAAATATTTAAACATAAGTATTTACATAAAGAGCAAGAAGGTGTTATGCAAAATCAAAAATTAAATTTGTTAATTATTGGGGAAAGCATCTTGATTGCAGTTGGAAGAGCCTAACAAAGAGGAACTGAGGCAGGTTCTGTATCTTTACCCAATCTCTCTGGCAAATAGGAAAAGAAACATCTCTAACTATAGACACCACCAGAATATGAAGCACTTTCATATGGTGCATCTCTAAAAAAGGAAGTGCTGTGCCAATTAATTTTTTTCAGAAGTCCCCTTGCTTTTGCTTCTAAGGGACATGTGCTGTTACAACACACCCAGCCTCTTGAGCTGTGGCATCTCCTTTCACACAGCTCAGCCTTTTCCCTTTTCCTCATGGCATCTGAAGCAGAGCTAAGTTGTGTTCACCAGCAAGGTTTCCCCCTCCTCCCTGCCCTCCAGCACTCCTTCCCTCACAGCCCTCAATTACGCTTTGCTCTGCATACAAATTCCTGCCCTTATCTTGCTTCAGCCCTGGCCTGTCTCCCACTGTGCAAAAACTTGCTGCTTCTAATCTTAATTTCCCAGCCAGCAGTCCTTGCAGTTACAGCTCACACCCCAGGGCATCTCACTGGCAAGAAAAAGTACCTCTCCCTCTGGCCTCATTTCCAGGGTACCTCTGCCCCTCCTAGCCTGCCCTGAGGGGCATGCATTGCCTGGTTGACAGTTCTGAGCCGCCTAATTTTTACTGTAGTCACCTAATGACCAACTCCAGAGTGTCACTGAGCATCCCCTGCACCGCTTTGAAGAATATTTAACACTGAAATATTCCTCTTGCTCACTAAAATATGGGTAATCGTTTGACGGTCCCCGCAGAGCACACGACAGAGCACACGACAGAGCACGTCATCGCCTCACACAGCAGGAGGCAGAGAGGCATTGCCTCTCCTAAGCCTGGCAGTGCACGGCACACACAGTGCTAAATATTTTCGTTTAAAAGATGTCCATCCCCTCCCACTGCCTCTGAAATCAGTTTGGGCTGTGGCAGAATGCAGGAGGCAAGAGTATTTTTATTATTATATTACTAGGAGTCTTGGAGAGGTACTAGGAACATTCACAAAAGAGGCAGAGAAAATCAGAGTGTTGGGGTCCTGCATTTCATAGAAGCACAGAATGAATTAGGTTGGAAAAGACCTCAGAGATCATCGAGTCCAACCTATGACTTAACACCCCCTTGTCAAGCAGACCATGGCACTGAGTGCCACATCCAGGCTCTCCTTAAACACCTCCAGGGACAGTGACTCCGCCTCCTCCCTGGGCAGCCATTCCAATGCACCAGCACTCTTTCGCTGCACTTGCAGTCTTCCTGTACCATGTGAAGGCCCAAAGAGGGCAAAGATTCTCTCCCTGTATTTCTTACCTTTCAGAAGGACATGAACTGACTGTTTGGCCCCAGTCTGAAGCTTCTTCCATATTCCTTATTATATGTGAAGTGTATTCTTTCCTTCTAGAGCTTCATTAGAATCACTTATGGAGACAGTGCTCCTCAATTCTGTGCACACAGGAACAGCAAGATTGGACTTCCCCACTTGGGTAAAGAGGGGGGGAAATCAGAGCACCTGAAAAGAATATGTGGTGCTCAAGGAATACAATTGGTGAAGTCAAGGTTCAGCAGTATTACTAGCATTTTCTTTTACTATGTATTTATTCTAATTCTGTGGATTCAGATCGAATAGGCATATACTATCATTTCACCTGCTCAGAAAATGGAACTGCAACTGCCTTTAGATATGGCTTGAAAAGCCACCTAATCCTACTAAAATGCCCATTAAACCTCTGCTTGAATTTAATCATAGCGTTTTACAGAAGTTTCTTCCAAAGAGTTTCACTCTACCCTAACTGTACTCTGTTTTTTTAACACTGATAGCTAAATTTGTTTCTTCAATGCTGGCAAAAGACACCTGAATAGGTGGCCAGATTTCAAGAAGCACTGGAAGCATAAAGTACCCTCTGTACTCAAACCCAGGATTCACTGCTTCTCCAATTCCTGTTGTTCCATGCCATCAACCTCTTGGTAAGGGAGTCTGTACCAGTCAAGAAGCAGATTTGTTTAGCTTACAGAACTGACAAAAAGCCACTTGTTTCAATCAAGAAAATTCAGTAAAACATGAAGCAGGTCCATCTTCTCCATTGCTCCAGCTCATTTAGCACCTAACTTTTCTAAAACTGAGGTTGGAGACCCTAATTCAGTAAAGCATTTTGCCATACATTGAAGTTCCTCTAGAACTTCATTATATCAAAATACTTCGTTAAATAAGGGCCTCTGATGTTAATCATTTCGGCACCGCTGAGAGGAAAGATGGACAAAATTGTTACTTTTCAGATTCAGGCAAATATTTGAACATAGATCAACAAAAAAGCAGCCATGCAGAGCAAGATCTCACATTAAAAAGCATTATCACTAGCCTGAAATCAATCTGACAACCTTTAAATCAGACTTCAGCTATCTCCAGACCATAAAGAAATACTCCTTCCTTCATTCAATTCATGTACAGCAATAAAAGTGTAGTAGGCCAGAGATTTTGCTTAGCCTGGTAGACAGCAACACAGCTGAGGTCAAGCAGTGGCACCGGTGTGCCTTCATTGCCTGTGACTGAATCCAATAACCTTGTGTAGATACAAGTGCCAAAGGCAGGATGCTGGTGACAATTCTGTGAAGGCATAGCACTCAGGGAGATGAAAGGCAGCTGCCAGCATGTGGCCACGGGACTGTGCCACTGCAAACAGTGAATGGGGACAGCCATCGACTGGTGCTGCCATCCAGTGCTCCGAGCTCAGGCCATCTCAGCAATTGCAGGAAGAGATAACCTTCTCCTCTCCTCCCCCTGCTCCCATCCGGACTATAATGTATGAAATTAACTGAATACTCAGAGGAAGCTTACGAATTTTGGGGGGTCTCAGAAGCAATATTCAACTTAACCATATGAAATGTGTGCCATTTGATCCAAGCCATTTAAATGAGTTCATTGTGAGAGTCAGCTGGAATAAAATAATTTGCTTGGGAATGAAATCTGGCCCTGTCCTTCAGCAGTACTGTCCCTGACCATACTCATGGACTCTTTCTTAGTCATGTACAGAGGTGCTTTAAATAACAGAATGACATCTGCCAGAAAATCATTCAAATCCCAGTACAGTAAAAATGAATTTACATGTGGCAGACCCTCTGCAGTATCTCATTGGCAGACGCTAACAAGTTTCCATGCAAAGGCAGGTAAAACTGTAATTCCGAACAAGTTCTCGCTGGTTTAAATATTCAAAAGCTGTTCTTGAGTACTTGTATGGATGCAACCCTTCCTACTGTAGCAATGCCAGCCATGAGCAATTTCAGCATTAGCCAGCCCCATATCTCCTGCGTAAAAGTCACAGTGCTGTGAGCAATTAACCACCAGTGTAAGTGGATTTATCCCAGGAAGGAGGAAGAATGACAGTTCAATGGCATAATACAGACATGTCTAGATAATTAATAATAACCAGTTAGTGGGGGGGAAGTAACTGTAAGCTATGGAGAATGTTGTATTTGGGATACATTTTTACTTTGCCAAAAGTAATGCTAGAGCAATACATTTTATTTTATATCCGGTAGGAAATACCACTATGATTATTTACTGTAATTTCAAACACAAGCAAACAACTGACACAGTGATATGTACCATCATCTGAGCAAAAATTCATAATGTGTAATCAGCTCTTTGCTATAAAAGGACATTTGCCTGTTGGATTGCTTTTAATCAGTACTAACAGAATTAAAAAGAAACATATTCTGAAATGGAGAGTAAATTAGATGTGCCATTAAACTGGTTCTCGCTCATTCCTGAGATTTTGTGAATGCAGTCTCATCTGATGTGCCTAAGGGTCCACCCCAATTTTCTTCCCTGTCAGTGGGAGACTTTGCCTCAAGGATACTGAATCAGATTGGAACTGGAGCAGGCTTTGATTTACTTTTTTTTTCCTTTGAAAGCCCAGCACATGGTCACAGTGGGCTCTGTTGTAGATGGTACCACACATTATCCCATCATTAATTCTCTGTATTTCTTTTATCCTTCACTTTTGGAGCTTTGCAATTTAGGAGCAATGCCAAAAAAGTAAAGGGATACTTGCTCTCCCTAGCATAAAATTCATTTACGTTTCATTTAAGAAAAACAGATTTAATTTAGACAAAGGTAAAATACCTCAAAATATCTGCAAGTGTTGCCTTTGAATATTTTAAGACTTGTTAAAAACACTGTGGGGACGTTGACAGATTTCTCTATGCCCAATAAAGTGTGCAAGAGATGAAGGAACACTATTCCTAACACGAGAGAGAGGAACCGAACAAAAAAAATGTTCAGACATAGGTAGATTACCCCCCTTTATTTGTTCTGATAGCTCATGCTCCTGACAACCCAAATTTATGCATTGAGACACTAGTAGTGTAATGCCATTAAAAAAACTTACAAAGTCTTCCATTCTTTTCTGTTGCACAAAAAAATCTCAGTGATTAAAGTTAAACCAAAGTAAGTGATGAATAGGCACACAAGTCCACTGGTGGGGGGTTTTATTCAATCATAACCTACTACATTATTCACAAAATGTATTTTGCTGGGCTTAGTATTTGAAAAAAAAAACCCAAACCCATCAGAATCTGTGTGAACTAGACAGTGAAAGGGCTCTGCAGCCCCTGGCCGAGATCCTGCTCTGTAGCTGCTCTCCCTCCCTGGTTCAGGTGATGTCCTCTGCCTCCATCCCTCAGTATTGTGGGAAAATGAGCATTCAGTTCCTTTGAAAAGTGCTATTCAGAAATGCTCATTGAGCAAAGATAGATCACCTATTAGTGCTTGCTACAACAAAACTACATGTGTATCCCAAAACCACAATGAAAACTGGACTGCCTACATGATCCACCCTGTTCTATGTCACATTCCCAAAACTGCATGCTTTAGCCATTAAAAAATCACATGGGTTTTCCAGAGAACTCTTGCGAAAGGATTTCTCCAAGCAGTATAGCAATACATATTCAGATCCTTAATGTAAAGTCCCTATGTATCCCATAGGTATTTAATCCAACTGAAAAGCTGTCAATGTTTCCTATGCTTGTAAGAGTCTCTGCACTGGATCTTTGTTTCACAAGCCACATGTTATTAAAATACAAGAATTCTTGAGCAAAGTTCACCTGGGTCTGTCTTCACATATATCAAACTCTGTGAGGGGAAACAGCATTTTTTCCATTTTATTGTCATGAGAAACTTCTTGTACCATAGATTTTACAGTGTATGTGTTTACGTATTTCACATATGCAAGCCCACATCCTCATTGCACTAAGCCTTACATTACTCCAAGTTATATAAAGTAATACCAGAGCCCAAAGTATAAAATAATTTCTTTATCTACAGTATTATGTAGCTTAACTGACTTTATACAGCCTTTTGGCAGCAGCACATCTACTGAATTTGTATTTCAGTTCACATGCCACTTTCAAGGCTCCAATATTTCAGCACAATTACAAATTAATGAGATAGGTAGTCTCCGTTGCAGAGATAGCAGCAATCTGTAAAAGGGTATTAAGAAAAGGAGTAATTTATTGGCTCATGAAGGTTCCAAGTGTGCAGTCGTATTAGCATGACAGTGGGAGGTCAAGAGACTCATTAGCCAACGGTTACAAGATATGCAACTCAGTATTTTATAGTGGCAGGATGTACATGCAACATACACTTCAGGAAGCAATTACTGGGGCTCACTTTGGCATTACCTTGGTCTGTATCTCCCAGCCTGCCTGAGGGCCCTGCCCACCCACTCTAGGGGCTCATTGCTGTGTGCCTGCAATGGGACATCCCATCCAGATTTGTTTCTGCTGTTCCCAGAAAATCTTCTCCAGTTACACTGGAACAGCAGAGAGCACACCGCCTGCTGTGCCCCACTCCTGGGGAAGGGATCCAACAGCCACATCCCTGCCCTGGCACAGCACTGACCTTGACCTGGCTGCTGCAGCGGCACAGATGGATCTTGTTAGTACCCGAGCTCACATTTTCAGCTTGAACAACAAAGGAAGCATGGCCTGGGTTTGAAATTTGGGAGCGGGGACAAAGGCAGATGATGGATGGAAAGGTGGGGCTTGAGGTGAGATACAGCAGCAAGGCAGAACTACCAAATGCTTGATCTCAAACTGAGGAGAAAGAGTGTGGAAAGCCTTCACCTTTGATAAAATGCTAGATTTTGTGACAAGGTGTGTGACAAGGTGTAAAACTGAATAAATTACCAAAAATGAAGGTGTTACATCCTGATAAAATAAAGTGCATGGCTCCAAAGACCACAGTGGTACTCTGATGTTTTATGCCCACTGAGATGGCTTTAGCTCGTTTGAAGACCCTCACTTTAAGGGAATAAAATCTGCAGGCAATCTGAAGCTTCTGACTGCAATTCACTGACACAGGGGAAAAAAAGACTAAAATAACCTTGCAGAATACAGTTGTATGAAAGCCCAGTGCGAACAGGGCAAGCAGGTGCCGTATTTAAATTAGCTAAGGTTGGGCTGACATTTCGTGTCTCCCACTCCCTCTCTCTGGTCAGACACCCCACATGCTTTGTCTATGGAACAAAGGATTGAAGCAAAGACATACACTTGTTTTTGTCTACATCAAATATGTAGAATGTAGTAATTGCCTCTGAATGTGCTTCATGACTGATATCAGCAAACACCTTAATTATTAATTGAATTTCTTTAAACTAACAGTATCAAAGCCTATTATATCAACTCTTATCACAACTGCAGCACTCCAAGACTTCAATGTTATTCCTAATTAAACACATGGGTACCTATATGAGAGGGAAATCACACAAGCTTAACTATTTTCATAGATTTCAGATGTTCCTTAAATTTTACAAGAAGCTGTCTCTCTTAAGCATTGGGGTTTTTCTCATTAAGAGCAGATTTGGGTTTTTTAATTGGAAATATCAGATATTGCCTTCCCTTAGAAGTATTTTGGCCTAGTTTTGATCTCACCTAAAAATGGCAATGCCAGACTAGCATAAAAAACAGAGTGAGAGCAGAATTGTGATCAAATCTGGAGTCAAATAAGCAGATCTTCAAAGGTTTCATACAGCTGATACCTGCATTATTCAGGCTTTTATCAATTTCAGCTTCTGATGCTCCTTCCCCTTGGTCATGGTTGTTGCACTTAACACATCATTATGCTGCGGAGTTAATTGCCACAGGATGTTTGGAGGCCAGGAGCAAATATGGGTCAACAGGGAGATTACTAAATAGATTAACATAAAACAGACTCTTTGGGGAACTCTGTCAAGAGTTCAATGCCAACTCGAAGTCAAGGTCCTTTAACTGAAGGTCACTGGAAGGTCCTGCATTTTCTTGTAGTGTGGCTCCTTACACAGACAGATCCCAGCCCCTTCCTCCTGGTACAAAGACAGTGTTTGAGCAAGGGCTGTGCTGCACAGCCCTGTGCCCTGTGGTGTGACCCCACACAGCTGCACCATGGTTTGCACCTTTAGGAGGAATCCTACTGCTGCTTCCTTTCGTCAGTGTAAAGGGCTGAAGGGACAGATGTTCAACTGCACTGTGTAGGGATGGTATGTAAATAGTGGAGTAGGAAAACTAACCAGAGGAAGTTATATTAAAAAGAAAAAAAAAAAAAAGAGAAAAAAAGGAAAGAAAGAAAAAGAAAAAAAAAGAGAGAGACATACACAGTAACAGTAAAAAAAGTTCAGCTCTTTGCTGAAATCTTAATGAAAAACAGCTAAACAAAATGGAATATAGGTCAATTTAAAATAGCCTTTCACATGTTCGTGGAAGGCAACATCCAGGCCCAGGGCAAGTATTTCCTCTGAGCAAAACCTCCAAGTGTACACATAGTTTAACATTTGAATGCAGATCTTCCATGATATGAGGTGTTTCACCAGAGTGGAAATTTTTAAAATATCTTACTGCTGCTTCCAGCCCCTTTTGTTTTGAGAGGAGAGCGAGTCTGTTGTCCATTTGGCTGAAAAGCAAAACAGCTGAGATTGTGTTCTGCTCCACATCTTAGCACCATGGCACAAAGGACACCTCTCTGGGGATGGGAGGTTTTGACTACCGACAAAAGTGCCATAAACCTCACTTCTCCTCCTTAGTGCCCAGTAGCTGCTTCATCTGCTGCTGAAAGTTTCGTTCGCACTGGCAGCAGTGTGCAACCTATGGTGTTTGAAAAGCCAAAACGAAAAAGTATCTCTTATCAAGGCAGATGCTGCCCAAAAGGTTGGGAACCTCAACCAGAACAGCTGGCTTAGCATCCTGAGTTAGAAAACAACCTCTGTGTAAAGAATTTTTAATGAGCTGATCAGGCTCTCAAAGCATACATGGCACATTCTCCTCTGTTCTCGTTACATTATAAAAGAGACATGTTCATCTATTTACTTTTATAAACATAGCCTACAAATGTAACAAACGTTATGAAATTCAGCCTGTAAGGATAAGGGGAATTCCATGCTCATTTTGCAACGTGCAGCCCTTCACCATCACCCACACTTGCTTCTCTTTGAGGCCAGCACTGGAATTCACTGTTTGAAGAGCCATTTTACTGGTGGTGTTTACAGCGAGTCCGCTGAATCCCCAAATCAGCAATTACTCTTTAAGTCAGTAGAACTGTGTCTAATTATTCCAAAGTAATTGTATGTATTAACCTACATATTAGGATATTCATAAAACAAAAAGGAAACACAGACTCACCATCATTTCAGAAATACCCAGGTGACCACTTGCGAATGTCAGCAGGAAACACTTGCACTGTTTGCAGTTGTACATTTCCTTAACTGCATTCTTCATTAGCAATACACATTATGTTTCTTAATGACCGCAGTGTTAGCAATTAATACATTCCTTTTTTAAAAAGCCAGCCTGGCTGACCTATGTATGCCCACAACTCTGTGTGTAGCCAGCTCAATAGCTGCTTCAGGGTGAGATCCTGAAAACAGGCAACACTAGAAATGGGCTTCTCCTGGCCTTTGAACAAAGCCATGATGCAACCTTGGGGGAAAAAACATCTAAGTAATGTAGACACCACCGTGTAGTGGATTTCTTATGCTTGTTTCTCTTTGCTTCCAGCATTGCATCATGAAAACCACATTTCCATTTTCAGCCTTCCTATGCAGCTGAACCAGAAAGGGCTCTTTGTTGTCATCCTTACAGGTACAGAGCTCCACCTGTGCCAGAATTTACTGAAGCATCAGAAGTGGGTGATCACACCTATACACAGTTACTTTGGATCCTTCCAGTCTTTTGTTTAAAACAGTAAGTGGCAAAATAGACCAACCAAAATGGTCTTAATATGTACACAAATGACATACACATATATGTATAGTCCCAGAAATGCATGTCCATCATAACCCAAACACATCCACCGTGCCAGATACATCAACACGCAAACAGAATAAGCAAATTTTAAGGTTGTCTCTTAATAATCACACAAGTTTAGAAAGTGATATAATAATACAGTTCAAGTTTAACTACAGTCCATTCAGTTATAAGCTGGTGATGGGTGGACTTCAAATGCTCAGACATACAAAAATACAATTCCTGGCCAATGCAGGAGTCTCTTCCCCAGCCCTCATGTCCTCTTTTTTTTCTCCTCCTCCCATACTTACATGCACTCCTCTCTCTGACTTTTATCATTGCATTACCTGACTTTCTTTCATCTTCTTTGGACCATGTTCCCCTTCTGCCACATCTTAAGAGAGGGATGTCTCTCAAGTATCTGGAAGGGATGGATATAAACCCCCTTTCTTAAGGGGCTATGGCATTATCCCAAATTCCACCACAAAGTTGTGCCTTTACAGCATTCAAGGAACCAGACCTGGAGCCCAAGATAGGAATTGAAATTCCTTCTCCTGGAGAGAACAATCCTCCTGGAAGACTCTAGTAGGTCCCTCTGCCCTTATTCTAAAATTGGAATAGACAGATTGATGCTGGCCTGGGCTTCCCACCAAAATAAAACTGAAGGTGACCTGCAGAACAGTTCAGGCTTTGCATCCACCCACTTGGCTCACGCATTTCTTTTAAAAGCCAATGGAATGAATGTGTGTGAAACCTCAGAGTGCTTCTGGCAAGCCCACGTCACACAGGGCGTTAAACACTGACCCTAAAGGCTGGCCAGATACCTCTGAGGTACAAATCACTTTCTCACGGAACTCTTGTCATCTGAAAGGATGAAAAAAGGACAGAGATCTGAAGGACTCCACTGTGATAAACGCCCTTTCTTCCTCATTTTTTATTCATCATTGCACCTGAAAGGAGTAAGTCGAATCTCAAACTGAGGCTGCACATACGTGAACGTTTTCGCAGACCAAAAAGAGCCCTCCACATGTCTTAATATTTTGTGCTATTTAGAGATGCCAGGTAAATCAGAATTCCCTGTCCTACAAACCATCAAAACACACATGGATGTGCCCCAGTCCTGGAAGGCAGCTGTGCCCTGGCTGCTTTCATGGTCGACACAAAGCTGCAGCTACCTCCGCTTATAGACCTTGTATAGGCTTGGGGTTTATCGCATTTTTATGGAAATTCAGTTCAGTGCTCAATTTACCCTTATTTAAATGCTAATTTCAGTGAAGTGGTTTAACAAAGCAATTATGAAAAAAAGGCTCTAATCTTCCACCGACTGAGTAGGGAGAAACTCAGAATGTGGTAGACAGATTAACCATGTAAATGCAACATAAGCGATGTGTTTCCTACTTAATGCACTCGGTGATAAGCGATTCGGTTACAAAGGTGACAGTTCAGCCTCCTTTTCTAAATATATAACACCAAAGAATCAACAAAACGCTAACACCTCATGCAGGGAGTTGCATATAATAATTATCCTTAGCAATCTCTCTTGTTTTCTGTACTTAACACTCACTCTTGTTTTCCTTCGTAATGTATGTTTATCCATTTTATTTAGAACTTCTGACTGTAAGATATAATCAGACACTTTAGAAGGCATTTTGCTGTAATTGTAGTTAGTCAAGTTAAGTGCCACAATTTAAAATGGTTTAATGCTAATTCCACCTCCCCCCTCCGGCAGAGCTGCAACTGAATCCGACAATGCCAAGCAGTTCAAGAGGTCTCCACCTACTAGAAACAGAATTCACAAGTTCTACCAGCTCTCCAAAGCCTCTTTGGGTAGAAACCAAACAGGAACATCCTACTACAACAACACATTTCTCAGAGCAAGGGTAAACAACAGAGAGAAGTGTAACATGGGAGTTTTAGGCCTGATACTCATTTCTTGGATAATCTGCAGTGCCATTAGAATTTGCAGCATCTGTTTGCTCTTGAGAACGGGTAACATGACTGACAGAAATCTGTGAGATACTGTCAAATACTCAATCTTTTGCCTCTGAATCTGTGGAATTTTATTTAAGTTGAATACACAAAGGACTCAATGTCACTGTTGATTTATGAGTTTCAACTACTAAATTCTATTTTCTAAAGTTTAATCATTGCTGTTCTTTGCTTCCAGAGGCCTGTTACCTCTCTTTGAGAGGTTCCTCTCTGACTTTCTGTCATCGTTTCAATTCTCCCCAATGCTTTCCTGGTTTCTCCCATCCCTTCCTGAGTGTGTTGCCTCAAGGCTGTACAATCTGTAGGGACAGGGATGTGAGGAAGAAGGAAAAAAGCAAAGGCAGCTGCTCACCACAGACAGAATCCAAGCAGGGATTCACAGACTGAAGAAGCAGGGAAGAGTGTACAACAAATGGTCAGGAAAGATTTTTGGCCATGAAGTTAAGGCATTCACCTTTTGGACTTACATTTCATCTGAAGAGTGTTCATTAGTAACAACAACAACAAAAAAACCCCCTGCAAATTATAAAAGAGGATGTGTAATTTTCATGAAATAATTATCACAAGAGCAAATCAACTGATGGCAATTTCTAAAGCTCAGCTTAGCCTTTCTTGTGTTTGTTGCTCCCCCGGGCATCCCAAGGTATCTGCATGGTGTGGTGTTTGCGAGCAGGTTGTGCTGAGCGTTGCTGTAGCACACAGAAGTGTAATTCTGGGGTGGAACGTCTCCTGTTGAAGCTGAGGCAAGTTCCACGTGTGGTGTAACTCTGCAGGAGCTGTTTCGTACTGGAGGGGCGGTGGTACTCAAGGAGAACAGCAGGATGCAAGGAGATGCAAGCCTTTTTCATTAGACATCAAAAGAAAAATTCTACACTGGCCAATGTAATCGGGGACTGATATGTCATGTACTGATATCAAGGCAGCACTGAAGTGGCACATCAAGGGGGGTAAGTTAGATTTCCATCGTGCAGCCAATGCAAACAGAACAGCATTCAGCTAGAATGCATCTTTCTGCCTTCTCTAAAGCAGTGGCAGCTCTGTGGGGCTTCCCTGTCACAAAATCCACAAGCTGGTGCAGCACAGTGCCAGCTCATTGGACTAGGGGGGCAACATCTGCGAAGGACAGGTGATGCACTGCAAATCCCAGAATACAGGGAAAAACTGCAACTCCGTGATCCAGAACAGTTCTTGTGCTACCTAGGGGTTTATCTTAAGAAAAGAGATCTATGATGTGATGTCCAAAGTCTGTGAAATACACTCAGTAATTCTGGTTACTGGACATTCCTGAACAAGACTTGTAACTCCCTCTTCCAGAATTCACCCAAGGTTTTAAACAGAAACCCTTCTCTTATGTAACAACGGAATGACACAATGTGAGAAAGGAAGAGCATTTGAGAGAGAAAAGATGACGAAAATTCAGTGTGATAACAGTCACATATCATCTGCCACCCCTTTGACCCATATAACCTCACTCTACTTTTTGCCTGTCAACTCTTCTGGACTGGACTGGTTTTCTAAGCACAATGGAGGGAAAAACACACAGTATGTCCGCAAAGTAGCAAGAGCTTGCATCTCTAAAGCCAGAATGAAATCAAAACTCAATTTTCAATCAAAGTATCTTTTACAGAAAAAAAGAAATTGATGTTTACTTTTTAATATAGTCAGTTTGCATTTGAGTTCTCATGTTTGCTAGAATTCAGAGCCCACAAAGAAGGTAGTCTGTATGAGCAAGACAGGCAGTGTTGTGCAAAACCGAAGCTTGTGAGCAGTTTTATTTGGTTTGATGCACAATTCTCCCAGGTCCTGAAGTTCTGTAACTACACTGACAAACCCTGAATAAGTAGATTCGCTCTAATGAAATGAAGTTTAATGCCATGGAAGGTAAATGAAAAAGAAAGATTGCTGAGGTGAGTCCTGGTGGCAGGGACCTGTATAAGGAGAGAGGTCTCCGATGAGAAAACCTGAATTCCCAGCACTACAATATTCAGTGCTATTTGAATCAGTGGTTACCCACAAAGAGATTTCACACAATACATAGAATAAATTTAAGTTAGAAATCCATATCCATTTGATTTCAACTAAGTACCTTGGGAGAGTAAAGCAGCCTCCCTTGACAGAATTTGTTTCATTAAGGTTTTCCTAAACTTTACACAGCACAGTAGGCACAGTAATTTTATTTCCAAATGAGTTAAAACAGCTTCTGATCTGGTGAGGCACTTAATTACGATCAGAAGGGCGAGAAACTAAAATATATGTAAGTGTGCTGGGCAATTCATGTCATTTCAGCATAATTACTCTACCTCAGGGTCAGCTCAAGTTGCTCCCACAAAAGCTAACTTCCTCTGAAGGGCTATTTGTCATGGGTGCTTGATCCTTAATCACCTCATCAGATCAACTGCTGCTCTGCCTATCCCTGGGATCACTGGGAAGGTTTCAGGCCCCTTCTACTGAAGTTAGTTACTAGTCAGCTCCATTCCAGCTGCGAGGCTGAAAATTTCCTAAAAAGCAGACACGTTTAACAGTGTTTCAGCTGATGCAGAAGAGTTCTGTCAAGTGCTTTCCAAAAACCAAACCAAATAATATTAGAGAGCAAACACCTGTTTGATGTGACATTCCTAAATTCTTCGACACTCAGAGATTTTGGAGCTGAGCTGTGCAGCTGCCAGCTGAGGACAACAGTGCTGTTGTACTTCCTTACACTGCAGGTCATGCGTTCCCAGTAAGGCTCTGGGTCCTTCTGCACCTGGCCAAGGGAAATGCCACAGGATTAATTCCCATCCAGTCACACCTCTGGAGTAACCACAGCCACTGCACACAGGCCAAACTCAGAGAAAAGCTCTTGGAAAAGATTCCTGAAAGTGATTTTGGACATACGCTGTAAGAAGTTTCCGGTGGGAATTGGATCATTGGGGACTGGACGCTGAATGCTCTCAGGGCTGTGCCTGTAAGATGCTTTTTTTTAGTGAACTCTTAGCCTGACAACCATTGCTAACATCTCTGCATTATTAAAAGGAGGTATTTTAAATGGTCGTATTTCTAACATATTTTCAAACAGCAGGGGAGACAGCAGCCTGAGCCCCATGGTCCTTTGGAGCGAGCCCGTCCCAAAGCACAAGGTTAGTGTGCTACCCATGCTCAGAATTCCCCTGGATAGTCTGGAGTGTCACTGCTGAAAGACTAGGACAGGAAAAGAGCTGCGCTGAGGTACCATACCTCAGTAATAACATACAGCTCCGTTTCAGCTTTCTGGGTAGGTCGTAATTTTTAATTACAGTATTTGTATTTAAGCTCTGCACACAACAACTAAATTTCAGCTTTGCAGTAGTATCAGACTACCTCTCAGGAGCACTGGGAAAAAAAAAGGAGAAAAACATCAGCCAGCTGCCTAGATGTTCGCAGAAACAAGAAAACATCTATCAAGCCTTGGCACAAACAATTCTTATTTCTGTTTTATCTATTTATTCTCCTAAAAGCATCACTGAAACAATTCACAAGATTCATAATCCGCAAGAAAAGCGATTTAAGCCCTCATCTGTAGAAAGACATTAATTTATAGAAAACAGTAATCTACCTAAAACCTTCTTAGGAAAACACTTCTGCAAATTCATATCATATGACTGTGCCCCAAAAGAACTGAAAAATGTATTATTCAGTTGTTTGTGCTTTGTAGGTGTAGAACTGCATGTGTAAAAGAAGAACACGGGCACAAAGCCAGCAGGAAACATTAGTATAGGAACTGTGCCTCAGAGGCAAATCTCAGATGGAAAAGCATCCACAGATTAGCGGCAAAAAACACAGCCCCAAGGCCTCAGGTACAGCCTGTGCTTTCACACTGCCCTGACCTTACGAGCAAAGTGCCACAGCAGAGGCGCCAAACACCAGCATTGTTCAGCAAGTCCAAGAGTTTAGAGCACTGTCACAAATCCTGTTTGCTTTAGGGACAAAAGCTCCATTCCGTTTAGTTCCTTTGCCCTGAGCCGCAGGGACAGAGTGCCCAAGGATCAGCCACATCACCACAACCCTGCGGTGTTCATGCACAGCCACAGTGATCCCAGGGATTCCAAACAACCCTCCTTCCTTTCAGGCTCTTTGGCACAGAAGGAGCAGCATCAGGTCGGCACTTTTAACTCTCAGTGTTCCCCCTGGATGTCTGTGGGTTTGTTTCTGTTATTCAGAACTCCCTGCTGAGCTGACAGGGTTTGCTCGAGTCAGCTGAGCCCCTGTGTGCCCTGTGAGCAGCAAACAGATGCAGCTGCCTCGGCTCAAGTGCTGCATTGCTCTTGAACTTGCTTCCATCCACATCTCTCCCTTGTGAGCCCTCCAACCCCCAGCACACACAGAGCATTGTGTACCACACTTGTCTTGGAGAAAACCTGAAAGCCTCCTTTGTTCTTCCACTCTGTTCTGAAAATACTCCTTCAACTTGACCAGAGATCTTCCACCCTGGAGCCCTCTAGTCCCCCTTGCTACGAGGATCATTCAGTGACTCCTCCTGAGCAGCCGGGGCTGCAGACGTACACACAACAGAAGAAGACACGAATGGTCAAAGGCATCCCACATGTTCCCTCCTCCATGGGCTGCCATGAACATCCTCTTCCTTTGTATGCTTTTGGATGTGATAAAAATACTGTTGGATAATCCTGACCTTAAAGATAGCTATACTTTCAAAACTTATTTGAGATGGAGACTACTGCATGGCAATGATTTATCTCAGCTCCTCTGCAGAGTATTTTCACATCCTTTTTCATTTCAGATGTTACAAAGGCTTTAGTCTGTCTCAGTGGTGGGAAGGAGAATAAATCTGCATATGTTAAGGGCATAGGGAGCAGGAATAGATATTTTCAGGGCTGTATTCACTGCTCTCACTCCAGATTCACACATGGGACTCACTCTCTTTGGCAGAACTCCAGGGCTGTTGACATTGTTTGGGAGACAGACAATCACAGGGAACTATTTCGGTTGAATGGATCTTGCAGGTATATGTGCTCTGGAATAATGAGTACAATGTTATGGAGCAAAAGAGGGACAGGACCAGAACAGATTCTTCAGGTATACTTGCAGTCCTGTTGGGAAGAGATCTAAAATTTTATGTTTTCATGAGTAAAATGAAGGGACAGCACTTGCACGCCTGTGTTCTCTTGCCTATTCCTTTTTTCCTTCTACACTTCGCAACGTAACATTAGCAGGAGGGCCAAAGGTGTCCATCAGTGAAATTTCAATACAAATACATGCAAAGGGTTAATGGCAATATTCATGGTAACTTAAGCTACTGCTATGGTGAACAACTGCCATAGAAATAAACCATTTCAGGCCAGAGCCTTGAGGCAGCAGTCACTGGCCATAGCAGCTCTTGTTCTGGGGAAGTGCAGAACCTCCCTTCATCCCAATGTCACAGCAAACACACAGGCCATCAAAAGGCAGAGAGGGCACAGAGGTGCCAGGGAAGAGCATAGACACCATCCAGCACAAAGTGTTAGCCAAAGTCATAGTTTTTTCCTCTTTTCAGATTAATGGGTTGTAATTTATCTTACATGTTTCAGCTGGAACCTGCAGATAGTTTACAAGTGTTAGCTCTGAAATAATTTTAAAGCACAGATATGATACAAACATAAAACCAATCTTTAAATAATCTGTTAATGCTGAATTAAACATTCTTTATAGTAAGAGGAAGTTAAATTACATAAATTAAACTACAGCAATTGGGCTATTTAAACAATGAACAGAAAGATGGAAGCTGACAGGATATCAAGTAGCATCCAGGCTTCAACATGAAAGCCTCCTGTCCTGCACCCATCACAAAGACTACTCGGGCTCTTTCAAACCATTTTAATCTGGTTTTACATGAAATTACCCTCTAACAGAAAAAAAACAGATAGAAAACCACTACTTTGGGCTGCCTTCTCCCTTTGCAGGCTGTCATCTGAATTTTCCTTACCAAGGATGCACACATCCTTTTCAGATATTTCTCTCTAGAAATCCCTCTAACAGCCAATGCTTTGCTTTACTAAATTTCCATTCTAGAAGAAATTAACTTTCCTCTTAAAATGTTCCTAGACAACATGTTCAGTAATCTAGAGCAGGGTTGCAGATACCTTTTCATCATTATAAGAATGACAGTTCAGTGCTCCCTACCTGTGCCTTTGAGCATTTCCTGAAATCAAACATAAAGTCAGTCTGCCCACATCTGGATATTCTACCAAGAGTCTTTGTGCTTAGAGCATGTTTTACTCACTGCTTCCTGAATAGGATTCTCATACTTCCCATTGCTGTAATTACCCGTTCACTGTACAGTAAGTAGTACTTCCCATATTTCCCTTTCTCTGTTCACAACAGGCATTGCACCCTCCTTTCTAATTAGATGCACATGCACTGATAATAATCTTCCTTATTGACTTCCCCCATTATGGGTAGCAAGCCTTTGCCCATCTCTGTCATTCAAAAAGTGGGCAACACATGAAACACAGAAATAAGCACGAACTATGGCAAATGCCTGCTTTCAGCCATCTTTTGTAATAATCTGCTCTTTAATCTTTTATGTGATCATCTTTTCCTTAATTACATCCATTATAATTATTTTCATCCTCCTACTGTCGATTTCTTAAATTGCAGCCTACAACATCTGTGAGGAAAATGACAAATCTTGTAGGAAAAGGGAAGAAGACAGAGAGATTTTCTATACTGCAGGTAGGCACTGTTCAGGACATCTGGAATAGCACACAACATGTAACCAGACCCAAAGCACCAACATCCCACCCAGTGTTAGCAAGTCCCTCAGAAAGGTGAGGCTTCCTCTCCACTCCCCTCCACCCTGTGTCACTGGAAAGCTCCTCTCATACTGCTGATTTCAGGGGCTTGTGTTTTCTCCTGCCTTTTCCACTTTCCAGCACATTTAGACCTCATGGTCTCTGCTGTTCTCTCAATACCAGAAATCTTTTCAGGGACAGAGTTTCTTCACCTAAAAATCATTAGCAACCTCTCTGAAACTCAAACTAACCTCCAAAGGCCATAACTCAGCAAATTAATTGAAACATGTTCCTGTTCCAGCCCCACTCAAACCTAGATCAGCATTCAAGGAGACTCTTCTCCATGACTAAATCTCTATTCATTGGGATTTGGCTATGGGATACTATTTACACTCTTCAGTGTCTCAAACCCTGTTAAATCAGAGATAGCAGATACAGTTGCTCTCCCACTGCTTCCACCAGGGAAGAGAAAAAATCATCCACAGCATCACTGGGCTCCCACCTCCCATCTCTGCTGCTCTTCTGAGAGGCCTGACCCAGCCTCTGCACCCCACAGTGACCTCCAACACTCCTCAAGCACCTTCCCAGACCACAGCCCTCCAGCCTTGAACTTCTGTGCAAGTGAGACCCAAAACCTCTCTGCTGCCATCCTGACTGGGAAAGTTTTGTGCTGCAGTTGAGCTCCCCTGCTAGACTTTTCTCCTCTCCAGCTCTGCAGCCTTTGCTTGCTCTGCTCACACAAATGTCAAAAATCATCACCCACCATAGGCTGCTCAGATTAGTCATAAAGCAGCTACACCATAAGGGCTAATTGGCCTGATTAGGTATTCTCAGTTGAGACCATTATCAGAAAAATCTTTGCTTGTCTTGTCTGTTTATGAGTTTGCAATGAACCAGCACACCTATTCCTCAAAATAATATTTTATCCTTGCTGATTCTGTATTGCAAAAGCATCTAGAGCAACTCACATTAAGAGAATCTGGAGATTTTCCCATTTCCTGAGCTTTTCAGGAGCTGCCTCCCAGTGTATTTTGCTGAATGGACCTTGTTTAGCTTCAAACAGGAAAACAGTCACCAATTCCTAGCTTGTACATTACACAAAAACAACTTATTCCATTAGCAAAGGAAAACTGGTCTTTTTAAATCTCACATCTGGGATGTATCATGTGCTCAGCAACACGCCTGAAACTAAACAGAAATGACAGTACTATAAGGCTGTGTGCAACACACAGTTTTCTTTTTATCTCCAGCCACAGAGATATTTAACTAGAGGCAGTATGTGGAAATATCAAGACATGGCCAGAACCACCATTTGTGACCAGAGCTGTGAATTATAAGAATAACTCCACTGATTAAATTCAATATCCTCAAATCACATCTGGCCCGCATGCTCTAGGACGCTGCAGCACGCTGGTGCTCCTGTTGTGCCTCCCATGCCGGGCATTGCCATGTGGCTGCAGCAGATACTGCCATGTTTGGGCCTTCCATCAGTAATGCCATCCCTGTGCTTCACATGAGCAAGGCGATAGGAAATGACGCTGCTCTCTGTGGCAAAGTGCAATACAGAAGCCCTTTTTATCATGGTGGGTACTTATGGGAGGTTTCAAAGGATGCTCTTAATTTCTCACCCAAATTTGTGAAAGACCATCTGAGACAGAGCCTTCCTGAAGAACTGATGGCACTCCAGACCTGCACAAGTGCACTTCTGTGCTAGGAATCCAAAGAGACAATGAGGAAAGATGTTTACCACATGCAGGGCGAAGACACCAAGACTACACCTTGGGTTTGAGCCCATCTCTGATGTAAAAATCATGCCCACAGCAACATTCTTGTATCTATTGCTGCCAGGTACCATGAACTTAATTTTCTTAAGCGTCTGGTAGGCACCCAGATCCATTTGAGTGCAAATACAGACATTCACAGCAAGATCTTCAGAAGCATTCCATATTCAGGGTTACTCTTAGGATTATGAGAAGGTATCCAGTGCTCAGAAGAAAAGCTGTGGGACACGGACTGAAACATAACTGAACAAACCCACGTCACATATTGATTCAACGCTCGGGGTCACTAACTGATGTTCTCTCAAAGCCAGTCTTGTTCACAGCACTTCCTGAGGTGGCCAAGGGCCAGCTGAAGCTCAACAGCCAAACAACCAGAAACTCTTTCCCCCACCAGGCAAAGTCTCCCTCTCCATAAGGCTTGTGATCTGGACCCTGCGATTCCTTGATTTGCGTGGATGTATCTGCCAGTCTGGGAGGAAAAGCCTTGACTCAGAACTGTCAGCTCTGCATCTTCCCTATTTTCAGATAAAACATTTCTAGCTTTCTGCCAGGTTGCCACTTACACAGGGAAGGAGCATCCCAGAAAAGCTACCCAAACTCCTTTGTACCCTCAATGATCTCCTCTGTACCCTCAGTGATCTCCTCGCTACCCTCTGTGCACACCAAAGTGCAGAGTGAGGTCCCCGTTGCCCTACACAAAAATGCCATGTGGGCACCTCTGGGGCTCAGGCACCGACACAGGGCAAACCCACCCTCCTCTGGGTGGTACAAACCTACTGATGCACACTACAGCCCAGAGACAAGAGAGACAAAAATAAAGCAAGGAAACTGTTAGAATCCCCTAGCAAACAGATCTAATTATTCCATGGAGAGCTTCCCAAGGATGTCAGGATGTACATTCAGAGGACAAGGCATTGATCAGTGGAAATGATCAAAAAGGAAGGAAAGCAAAACTGTGTGCTGAAAAGTCAGAAGAGATAAAGCCTTGGACAGCAAGCAAGCATTAACAACATGGCCCCAGGAAAAGCCAAAGAGGACAGCTTTTAAGTGAGCTTTCTTGAGTCCTGCTGTGTTCAGGGACACAGGCCTTTGTAAATTCTTTATAAATACATAGGACTGCATCAAAGTCGCCCTTAACTCACCAATTTCTTATCTTAAGTGGAACAAATGACAGAAAAAGTCTCTCCCCAGAATTTTTTTATTAGCTTCTGGGGTCAAGAGAGGCTACAATAATAATTACAGGCTCAGCAAGGAGATGATACCTTGTGCTAGAAGACACATTATTTGAATCAGGATTGAAGGGACAATGCTTTTCTAGCATCAGCTAGACATAAGAGGAGCTGTTTTTTCTCTGATTAAATATAGGAGGTTTCATCCTCTTTTGCTGTTAACAGATTGATACACATTCTGGTCCTGCATTTGTAACATTCTGTAGTCTGACTGGCTGATTTGATCAGAATTTAAATTGTTCAGGACAACCACTTCTTTTAATCTTATTTATAATACCTAAAAATGCACCATGATACTAACAGAGAGATGATTGCCGGGTTTTGCTCTAGTAAGGTTTGTCATCTTCTGTCAGCAAGTACTGACTGGAGACACATTCCTCCAGGTCTCCAGGGTCCAGAAAGAAGGAAAAAAAGGAACTGGGGACAAAGAGAAGTGTTTTGTACAGCTTCACAGGGTGGATCACAGACAAAAAAATCATGCCACACGTTAATTCTTTGTTGCTTAACCCTGTAATTCATCTCTGAGCTCAGCACGGGGGGCAGTTCACTGCCTGGAACCCCTGTGTGGTGGGTGCTTTAGAGGTGCCCCCATAGAGCAGGGACAGTGCTGTCGTCCCCAGTCCTGCCCAAGGGGCCAGCTGGTGCTCACGGGCCAGCTGCCCTGGAGCCAAAAGCAGCCTTCCTGCCACCTCCCTCTCTGCCCAGTAGCTCCTGCAGCCACCTGGGCAGCGCCTCGAATACAAGATCCCTGCTTCAGTTCCCTGAGTAATGCAATTAATGACCTCCATCAGGAACACAGTGTCCTGCTGGCCTGGGAGACATCATCTCCTGCAGCAGCACATTAGCAGGGAAGGTAGAGCCAGGTAGGAAAGAGCTGTGCTGTCCCCAGGCTGAGTGTCCTCCCAAATTCACCTTCCCCTCAGGCAGAGCCACGGGTGGGAGGAGCCCTCTAGACTCAACCTGACTGGCACATCTGTGGAAAAAGACACTAAACTGGGAACAGAACCTTCCTCACACTTTTTGCTAAAAGAAGTTAAAATATTTGAACATCCAGAGCCACAAGTCTTTACTTTTAAAATACACAGCTTAGATACCAACACTATAAAGAGGATGGGTATGTAACTGGGAGCTCTGAGTATTTTCAGAGCTTTCCCCACTTAAAAAAAAAGAAAGATTCACTTGGAATTTTGTTTAACTTTGAAAGGAAGAATCTAAGCTATGCAAAACTAATACACTGTACTCTGATGGATGGGACACATACAGAGACAAGACAGTCCATTTAGCAAGAGAACTGAAACACTAATGAATGTTGCTGAGTGGAAGGAGGGAACTGAGTGCACGTGTCTGTGTGCATATCACACACACACAAAGAACGTTCAAAGAACTGCAGATACAGGGTTAAATTAATTTGACCACGGTGAATGCCACAGCACTATTAATACTGTGTGGGTTTAAGGCTTACCAACTGCACCACCATGGCAGAAGTCTCTGATGGTGGTGTTCTGTTTAGAGTGAGGGTTTTGGTACTCCTGGTGGATTTGACCTTCCACACCCAGCTGCTCTAGATATCCTGAATGTTGTGATTCTTACTCAGGAGAAATATTAATGAATTACCCAAAGAGGAAAGTATGAAGCCCCTCCATTCATTCTGACCCCAGAAAAGCATTTCATTCTGCAAAAGTCATGCCAAGCAAAAAAAGCAAAGGCTGATTCATCTGCAATGCAGCTCACCCCAAATTGCTTATACTTGCACTGTCACGCTCTGTGCTGGCACAGCTAACTTGCTGTTTGCTATTTTGACTAATTATATAACTTTCAAAGGAAAGGCTCTTCTTACAAAGCACTAAAAGAAGGGTGGGAGGCATTATATTAGTCTCCTACACATCTCACACTGTGTATAATGAACCCCCAAATTCTGAGATGTCTGAGGAGATTATATCTCCTCATGGCAAGGCTGGATCTGCCCCAGAACATGAGAGTTGCAGGGAAGGCATCTTTGCTTTCTGCCCTCTGTTGTTAGTGTCCAAATGAAACCTAGCAAAGAAACACTATCTATTGGCAGGACTGAAAAGTCCATGTATTCCAACTGTCCAACATTATTAAGCATATGAATAAAACCATTGAAGATAGAATCAAATTCCCTGCTGGCAGAAAGGCTATTCATAGGCAGCTGGAGAGAACTGCACTGTAACTCCAGATTCATGCAGCTTCAAATTGTCTCATTTGAGATGTTTAGATAACAGAGTCCCCTGAGTCTTTCTATTCAGCTCAGTGTGCAGTGGTACGATGGCCGAAGAAAAACTCAACACACAAAGGATTAAGAGATGCTATTTCTTCACAATGCAGGGGAAGATGGAAAATGCTATAAGGTGGGAATGGCTTAGCATGGCTTGCCCTTGTCTTTACAGCTCGTGAGCAATCAGCACAGCTGTTGGTATTCAGTACTAAGTTTCATCAAAAGCACAAAGTATGATTAAGCCACTAAAAAAAACTGGAGAGTATCCAGGGTTTAATTACCATCATATCAGATTTTTAAATGCTGATGAGAGCAAGTGTCAAACAAGAAGAACGGCATGCAATACAGTACACCTTGGGGACTGCCTGTGCATGAGGCTGATGAGTGCCTGGCAAACCAATTACAAGAGGGAATTACAGAGGTTTAATATACTGAAGAAAAACAGAGCCGTTAACTTACATGGATCCCAAACAACAAAGCAGATAAAATACGAATCTAAACCCAAAAATTACTTGAATTAAGTATAACCAAGATACTTTCTTTCATTTGAAGGAAAAGATCTGCCAGACACCTTTTAGCCAATGCTCCCCCAATTACATTAGCATTTAGACTCAACTATGCTTAGCAGAACTAACCAAATTCCTGTCCACACCGTTTTCAAGTTTACATGTGTAGAAAGACAGTCTTTGATCTGACAGGGACCGAGAAGGACAAGACTAACAGTGCGGGATGTTTGTCCATATCTTTTTGCATATGGCAGCAACAGCTGGAGATCCTGTGCATGTCTGTGTCCAGTGGTGACAGATGCAGAGCTGGGCCTTGCTGTGGACTGTTCCAAAATGTGTCTTTGTCCCAGCCACAAAAGCTTAAACTTTGCCTCTTCCTACACGTTGTAGGAAGATCATATACAGCATATAAAAAACAAATACAATAAATATATACATCTTCCTAAGAGCAAACCAAGTATCTTTAACTGCAGGCATTTGCATAGCCAATTGACAAGTTTAATATTATGTAACTCTATCTTTCAAGTAATTCTGCTTAAAATATAATCAGCAGACTTTCACTGTCCATTCAAAGGGACATTGCTCAACATGGCACTCAGATAGATAGGGTGTCCAAGGTAATTTGTGCTAACTTTTGCAAGAACATCACTACTTCCAACCTTCAGTCTGTTATTTTGTACTTCCCTCTCTAGTGCCACAGACGCCTAAGAATACTGCACACAACAGCCCAAAGAAAACAGACTTGGAGTAGAGGAATAAATTTCTTCAAGGTGTGCAGAATGCAGGATTGGCCATCCACATAAGAGGAGATTACTCTTGGATATCTCAATAGTTGTGCAGAGGTTGCAAACAGCAGTTTGCTCCTGTGTGCATGCAATCATCCAAAACTCTGTAACACAGAATCCATTTGATTTTGGTCAGGCACAGCTTCAAAATCTGATTTCTGTTTAACTAGCCTGAGTGTTTCCTGGAGGAAACATTGCAATACCTCTGCATATCTTCCTCTTCTAGAGTGACTCAATGTCTGTCCAAATGTGGCACTTGAGGATTCTATAGACATGTGGCTGCACTATCACTCCAGTAATTTTCAATAGCAAAGAGGCTGATTTCTCTCTAGAGGAACACCCCTAAAGCAGTGTCTCTTCACTGACAAAACACAACAGACAAAGGTGCGTGGTCAGCATGCCCTCCCTGCACCACAGCTCCTGCCTACTGTCTTTCAGACTGGATAAGGCTTAACCACACACAAGCATCTACAGCAAGGGCCCTGAACTCCTCAGAGGTCCCAAGCCCTGCCCTTGGGCCTGTCACAGTCCCAAACTACAGCCAAAGTAAATCAATGCACTTGACAATTCATTTAATCAACATTTGATCCAAATTTGGCTTCCTCTAGACTGTTTTGTACAACTGAGGAACTTTTTGGACTTGAAATGGGACAGCAAAGCTAACAGAGCTCCTGGCTTTCCCCATGGGCAGGGGCTTTAGTACAGGGCAATTTATCTCTTGTCAAGGTGATTTATTTTCCTGCTGTGAAGTGCTGATATAAGTACTCATGGATGAAATATGGGAAGGGGTCGTATACTCCTCTTTAGCACCTTTATAGAGGTCTTTTTCATGTACCATCTCTATGCAGAGGAGCATAAGGAACATTTTGTCTCCAAGCACCTGCTCTGCTGACACAGCATCTCCTGCCCTGCAAACACCCCAGCAAAGCTGCCCTTTGTACCTTTGGCAGCTAAATCACTTTCTGTAACAGCACACCTTAGTTAAAACCCCCATCTCCTGTTAGGGAGTTTCGATGGCACAAATTTCAGTCATGTCTCTTCATATTTTAATAAAATTCCCTGGTGTCATTCTAGTGTAGCTAAGAGCAGGGGTATGAGGGAGAACCTCGTCACAGTAGGTGGAGTTACTTCTCCCATGTTAGGGAGTAAATAAGAAGGATGAAGAGCTCCGTGTTCAAAGAAAAATGTCTACCAACAACTCTCTAAAAGATGGATGTTTTAATGGAGTAAATTCAACACACCTCCTCCATGTGTTGATTTAACACTTTCCCCTCCACCCCCTTTCATTAGACTACAGGTAACCCCCCCCCCTTCACTTCTTCCTTTGGTGCTCATAACATACCTGGCAGGATTCAGTTTCTCCTCTGCAAATTTCTATGGGCATGGCATAATTGTGCCTCCCCATCTGCCTTTTTGGATAATTATAAAGGAGGAATATGTCATCCTTCTCTTTCGTGCACCGGTGATCCCTATCCAGGAATGTTCTCCTTCCCCATATGGCAGAGATCCAGTAATTTGTCATGTCACGGTGTTCAGGGAATTCTTCCTCTGCTGCTAAGAAATTATCAGTCTGTTTTCATTTCCCTTGAGCCTTTAGGAAGAGATAACTTAAACTTTTAACTTCTGATTAATGTTGCTTCCTTCAATGTAAGGTACAAAAACATGGAAAAAATAGTAAGTCTACAAAAAAGGATAGGACTTATCAATTATTTAAACATTATTCACACATGAAAGATTCAATGAGTCTCAATATCTTTTTTCCCCCATGGAATATCCTGTTATTAAAGCACCAGACATGTAAATTAAGCCTCTACCTGCTCCATGAAGTGATTTAATTTTGGTGAGTTTTTTGGGTCACCTGAAATTATGACCTAAAACATGATCTTGGCTGTCACAGGTTAAAACTAATAGGAGGTTATCAAAGGCTGAGCTGTTTATTCTGCTCACATGAGGGGACGTCCTGCACTTGCCCCCTCATAGCTGCAGAGAGATGTGCACATGTTTTATGTAATGCAGCATTTGCAGGGGGCCTGGACCAAATGTGGATGGGAAGGGAGCAGCTCCCTGGGATGATCATCAGTTCCCTTCCATTGCACACAGCCCCGGGAGCTGCAGGAACAGCCGATATTAAACCTGCCAGGACTGACCAGGGTCACTGTGGCTTATCTGTCTGCGAGGGACAGCAGACAGAGCAGCTACAAACACTCAGCTTTCCAAGGCCAGGCCCGTGGTTTAGGCTATCTCAGGATTGTTCCGAGATCGAATTGTGAGTAAAAGATGTTATAAAGGCAGATGAAGGCAAAACCAACAAATCACTGGAGAAGAGGATTTAAGGCAGGAATTCTGAAAGAACTGAGAATGAAAGGTTTCTGACTCTCAGTTATGATATGTAGCCTCTTAATCAAAATCACCCTGGTGCTGGAAGTGGATATATGATTCCTGGAAAAAACAAGGAAACTATGGACTAGAAGCCCAATGAGTCTCCAAGGCAAATAGATATGAGCCAGCATAAAGAAGTCAATTTGTGATATACGAACAAATGTAGCATTTGGGGAAAAAACAAACATAGCTTCATAGATGGAAGTCAAGCTTCACAGCCCTACTGCAATTCCCTGAGTAAGTCAAGAAGAAAAGGGAAATCAAGTTCCTACAGTACACTTGGACTTTCCAAAAGCACTCAGCAAGGTCCCTCTCGCAGAAGCTTTTAAGGAAATTAAGCAGCCATTTAATCAGAAGCAAGGGTCTCACATGGATAAATAATTGCCCAAGAGACAGAAAACTGAGCAGGAACCCGTTATTTCTTGCAACAGGGACAGCACCGGGAGTCCTCCAAAAGGACACAGACTGATACCTAGGTCCTTCAAAACTTTGTAAGAGTTCTACAAAAGAATGTGAACAACATAGTTTGCTGATACTAAGCTGCTCCAGATGGTAAATAAGACATCACTGTAAACAGCTGTGGAATAACACTGGGGAGCAGACTTGATTGGGCTAAAAAAAAAGACAGATGAAATCCAGTGTAATAAATGTGAAATTCACTGTAATAAATGTAAAATTCACTGAGTGCAGGTTATAACCTTCCTGCCAGCTCAAAGCCAGGTAAGGTGACTTTGGCTAAAGCTGCTGGTGAGAAATCAGACTGGCAGAAAAATCCAGAGCTGGAGGTGTCACCTTCCCCTAAAAGTCATCTTCTAGAAAAACAGATCCTGTTCAATACTTGGAAACTGCTGGAAATACTCCTTGGATTCCCAGATGTTGCTAGAACTGGAGAGATCTATACTGCATTTTGGACATCAGGCAGTCTTCACCACAGGCCAGGAAAATAGATGTAGCTCCTTCCTGCCCTTTATTAGCAGTTAGGGAAGTGAGAACCAACTCAGGGAACTGAACTTTGCTGATGGGTTCAAGGTCATGCTCAGGCACATCAGGCAGGTCCAGGAAAATAGTTATCATCTGCTCTTAACTGCTCAGGTGAATAAAGAGCTGTAGGATTAAAATTTAGAGGGGAACCTCCCCCCCGCCAAAATTGGCCTATCAGTTACCCCTGATTTTCCACATGAACTCTCGAAGCCTCCAAGTGGCAATCCTCCTCCCTGACACACAGCTGCTGCTTTCACACAGTCAAGGTCTGTATGACTAACCAGAGTTTGACCCTGAAATACTCTCCCCCTTTGCAGTCTCAATTGCAAACACATGGTGAGCATCTACTTTTGGTTTTAATTAGTTGATTTCTCACTTTTTGGAGGTCATTTGTTGTTCTCAAATTGAAATACTATGCATATCACTACCTCTGAGGGTGGCCTGGAATGAATTTTGGTGGTGTATTAGATCTCAGTCCTGCAACAAAACAGGAGAGTTCCGCCAATAGCAGTTCTTTCAGAGACAGGAATTTGCTGAGCAGAGTGCACATGTGCATCCGATGTTACCTTCTCTTGAAAAACTGATAGTTTTTCCCTCCTTTTCATCACCTCTGTAATTGCTGCAATTAAAGCAAGATAAGTGGAAGATTTCAGGACTGAAACTACAGTTAAGTGTTTGTGTTAAATTGCATCATGTCACCGCACTCGGAGCTGCCTGTGTGCGCTCATGCCATTAGAGGCTTCACTGCAGAAGGAAGGTGTGCCCCTCAGCCCACAGCTCAGCTCAGCTCTGCCCTTTCGTTTCGCAGCTCACTGTGGTCTCTGTCTCACAACTCATTCTGTAACCAACAGCACTCCCACAAGGTCTGTGGTGTATTAGATCTTAGTCAGGCAATGGAATAAGACAGAGAAGGAAATGGACCTGGCATACCCAGGGAGAATATTTAAACTAAAAATAATTATACTTAAACCATATTGGCAGCCAGAGCTGTTGTAATTAAAATAAGGTTTATTTTGCCCATTAAGCAACCTGCTCTTTCTTTTCATTGCAGGAAACCACCTACTCTGAACATTAATGAAGCCTTTCAGCTACTGGCCTGGCTGGAAACCAACATCCAGCCAACCTCCACAAGCACTGAGCACTCAGTTCACCTTTTTTTTACTCAGAATACTTCTGTGACCCTGCAGAAAGAGAACCTGAAGACCGACAGAGCATTATCATGAGGAGCAGGACCTCCAAACAAGCAAGTGTTTGATTCTGGGAACTTATTAGAAGCTGTGGCAGTACAATAGGTCATTACCTGCCTGAATGCATTCCTTGGACAGTGCTGCTGCATATAGAAAATACCTAAGGAAAACACTCAATAGTGCCAATAATCTTTTAAGAGCAGAAGTAGCTAGAGAGGACAATAAATTTTGTCTTGAAATGCTTGCAAGTCATCCAGATTGTATGTGGCTCAGAAATGCACATCTGCCTAGGCAGACAAAAAGAACAGGTCTGGTGATACAATTCTGTTGTTCAGGTACCCACGACAAATGGCAAAATGAAAAAAAAAGAAAACCAAACCCAAAATGTACAAGTGTTATGTCAGGTTGATTTTGAAGCATTCAAAAATAAGCACCCAAAAAATGCTATGCCCTAATTTCAGACAAAGTTGGGCATATTCACAGCACCACTGAGCAGCCACATCTCTAGAACCGCAGGTTTGTTCCCCAAGCCAGTCTTTAAGATGTCATTTCAGTAGTTGAACTGCTGCTCTGCCTTCTATCAATTTCCCAAACAACAAGATCTGAGCAAGCCTAGGCGCTGTTTGTGATGTGCTTTAAGAAAGCTGTCACCGAATGAAATCTGAGTGCTGTAGCTCACTTTCAAGGGTACAAAAGAGCTTCAGAGCCAGCAGCTTCCCTCCAGGGTGCAACTGCTCCTGCAAGCAGTGCCTTCGAATGCTCCTGTGTGTCCCTTGAGACACTCCTGGGACCTCCTCGCACCCACACCCCAACAAATGCCTGCCTTTGGAACATCTGTGCCCTCAGCACTGCTCCCTTCTTCGGCACATCCCCCTTGAGTGCCCCTTCAGAAAAGCAGGCACCAGGCCTTGCAGAAGAGAGAGAAGCGCCCAGAGCTGCTACAGAGCCTGAGCAGCTGCTGTCACCAACCTCCAGCCCTGCAAAGGGCAGAGCTGGGCTGCTTGGAGACACTGGGACAGAGCTGGAGACACAGTTAGGAGTGGAGGACTTCCCAGCCAGCCCTGCCCCTAGGACACACTCTGCAGAGGTGAGCCACAGGCTGTGCAGGGGCCTGAGCTGCTCTTCTGGGTGGCTTTGCATGCAAACCCCTCAGCAGTGGCAGACCCAAAGCTCTCTTCTTGCCTTAAACCACGGCCAGCAGATCCAAAGTGCACAATAGCTGGAGGAAGGCGGCAGTTCTGTGTCCCCACGAGTGCTGCTCACGGTTCTGTGTCCCTAGGAGCGCTGCTCACGGTTCTGTGTGCCCCAGGAGGGCTGCTCACGGTTCTGTGTGCCCCAGGAGGGCTGCTCACGGTTCTGTGTCCCCCAGGAGCGCTGCTCACGGTTCTGTGTCCCCCAGGAGGGCTGCTCACGGTTCTGTGTCCCCAGGAGCGCTGCTCACGGTTCTGTGTGCCCCAGGAGGGCTGCTCACATGTGGTGGGAGGGCAGCACCACTGAGGATCTCCAGTGCCAGGATCCAGTGAGGATCTCACCTCACTGCCTGCCCTGGAACCAGCAGCTGCCTCTCCCCTGCTGCCTTCCACCTCTTGGAAGGTACTGGGCAGTACAAAACCCAGAAACTCTGAATGGCATCAAAATAGCCTCAACGTATCTGCCGAAGCCTAATGAACACCATTTCAACTCACTTCCATCAGATTAGCATCGTGCCCTATAAACAACTTTTCAACGCAGAAAAAGCATTTCTCCAAACAGTGTGTAGTGCTGCAGATAAACTAACATAAAAAATGTCCTGCAATGCAGGCACCGAATAACAAAATAATCAGTTTCCCCACTCAGATGCTTTCTAATATTGCTTATGCTTTTTTTGTGTGTGTGTGTGCAATGTGGTGTTCATAATAAATAATTTCAAGACTTAATGTTCACTGGCTTCTTTGTCACCAGCAACTCTTGAACTGCCAAATGAAAAATATTTCATTTTTTGGTATTCTGTAGAAGGACCATATATTTGTCAACAATTTTATAGCTCTTAGTAGTACTCCATGAATATCATCAGCATTGGATCCTCTCTCAAAGGCCTACTATATAAAAATATAATTTAAGCAGCAAGTCTGATGATTCCCTTTTTCTCTTTATTACAACAGCACTACTGTGATGTTATCATTATGGGTCTGGCAGCATTTTTATTAGAAACTGCTACTCCAGGGGTTTATAACTCGGCAGTAAAAATTCACTCCGGAATGAAACTTGTCATGCAAGGGAGCTCTTATTTAAGCCCAAATGTCAGAAAATTATATTTATACACTTTTTAAGTTATTTTAAAGCACATTCAATTGTTCAGAAAATTGGACTACAACAATGGCTGGTAATTTGAGCCCCAGCATTGCAAAAAGAACTTGCTGAATGTGACATTCAGAAATAATTTCCTAAAGCTTGTGGCCATCATGTGACTTCCAAGCCAAAATCTATGTATGCCCCTCTATAAGGAGCGCCTTAAGACAGACAGTGTATTATCAACGGTACTTAAATCTCTCACCGAGTTCAGTTGCTGTCTACTCAGAGGTAAAGCCAATCCTTCATATCACTCTGGCTGTATCAAAACCAACATTTAACAGAGTTTCACACTGTTCAGAATTCCAGAGCCTCTTGGGGACTTCAGCACTCAGCCCCTATTGCATGCTTCAGCAGATGCCCAACTTTTTAGCTCCTCTACAATCCCTAGCTGAAGATATCCAAATAAATATTTTCAGCGTGCTACAGAACACAGGGACAAATCTTCCATGACCTTGAATCGCTCCACATTTTCTTTATGCTTCTTTACAAAGCAGGGAAGGAAAGCAGCTAATTGCAGCAAATGCAATAAGCTATACTTCTTTGAATGCTCAAGTGGTCATATTAAAATGATACAAATGCTCCAGGTATGACCAGCAATAAAATCCCACTGCCAGAGGCATCTGCAATACAGCAGGAGATGAGGCTCAGGGGTTTGTGACTGTGCTGTACAGAGGTGGATCCTGGAGATACAGGAGCAGAGCATGTGTTCAGAAAACAACGAGTAGGGATCTGAAAACAGACAAGCTGGAAAATGGGGATGAGCCTCTTAGCAGGGAAAATGTAGGGGTGGACCTAAAGGGAGACTCCTTTCCATGTTGGGATTTTGACATGTGGTTCCTCTATTACAGAAGGGCTGTCGCTCGGTATCATATGGGGCAGCCTGTGGGCAGCAGTTCTGCTCCACAGAAGGGTCAGACAAGAGAAACAGGGCAGCACTGAAATACTCCCGCCAGGCAAAGAGGGACACAACTTCCTGGGGAGGACTGGCCTAGTAGTGCTTCTGGGAAATTCCAATATTCAGACTGCAAACGATATTCCCCAGCTTTCACTCTGCAGGCAGCAGGACACACCTGACAAATGCTCTCATTTTGTGCAGTGACACTTTTCTGCTGAGTTCACACTGTACACTCGGCTCTGTTTTACCCCTTACATGTTCTATACAAGTGAATCACTGTGGTCCAGCTCTTAAAGAGTGCAAATTAGGGAACTACATTCAATACAAAACGTTGGTTCAACCCAAGTTTTGGGGTTTGGAGGGTAATGGGAGAATTTTTTTCTTAAAATATGCCTGATTTTGAAATATGCCTGATGAAATTAATGTCCATAAATCCTGCAGAAAATTTTTTTGCTCTTTTCAAGAACATCAGTTGATAGAGTAGCAACATTGGTGAATTCATTGTCTTTATTGCTCATTAGACTAAAGTCTGGTCATTTTAAGTGGAAGGGAGCTTTGAGCAGATTATCACTTTTTTAGAGCAGTTCCTGATTTGCCTTTGACCAAGACTGTTTCTTATGCAGCTGTAACCTACAGAAACTGTTTTCTGACAAGAGCCTTTTAACTGAAATTGCCCCCATTACAGCTGTAATAAAAGCAGAGTAGAAGATTAAGGGGCTGACTTTATGGTTCATCCTTCACCCCCCCTCTTTAGGTGAGATTTCTATCATTTATTGTACTTTGTAACACATTAAAATATTCAGAATTAGAGGTTTTCATGCCAGCTCCCACAGAATCAGGCAAAACCTCTGCAAGCAGACAAGGTGGGTGAAGGAGCAGCCTTGCTGCCACGAACAAAAACGGCTCAGGGACATAATACGGCAGCCAGAACATAAAAGGCAAGAAGGCTGGAGGCAGCGTTTATCTGAGGGAACACTGATAAAGTGAAGCACTCATTTTTAAAATTCAGGCCTAGCAAATAATTCAGAAGAAGGCAGGATTTCAACAGCATTCAGTTGTGTTCTCATTTTAACACAAACCAAAATGCAGACTTAAAGGGCAGCACCACCATCTGAGAGCTGAGAGGGTTCCTTTGATCCACATTCAGAGGAAGATTCCAGAGTACTACTGGGCTGACCAGATGCTGCATTTCTGCCTGAACCTGTAAGTCACTAAATAGAAGTTATTGGCATTAATTTTATTGGCAAATGGATGGGCCTCTTGACACTGGTTTGAATTATTGTGCTACCTCTGTTAGTGCCTTCCAGTTGAGCATTTCAGTAACTTGAACAGGCCTGCTCATGGGATGCTCAAGAGCATCATTAAAGCCTTCCCATTTCTTCTCAGGACCAGCTTTGTGGCTTCCTTATTTCAGCATTTATGCCAAACCAAGCCTAGATGTGGTTTCCTGACTTCTGGAGCACTTTTGTGCAGTACCAGACCATAACACAACTGTTTCTGGGAGGATGGGCAGTTTTCCTGAGAGACTAGAACAGCATATGGAGAAGACTGAACAATTTCAGCTAAAATAATGCAAACCACAGCTCTGCTCTTGAGTTGCATGAAAACTTTAGAATAACGAAGCACTTCTATCACAAAGAAGGTAAGCATATATTTTAGCTGTAGGTATGTGCTTGAAACTCACTGGCATTGGCTTAATTGCTGGATTTAACAGGATTGGCTTCAGTATGTACTTCAATATTTTACTGAACTGGGAATTTTACAGATCTCATTTAACACAGAAAGGTTTTAGCAATGAGTCAGCTGTATAATACTTAGGATCTCCTGAAACTTTTACCTACTGATGGGGAATTTACAAAAATGGTTCAGATTACTACGAGCCTGAATCCCCTTTGACTTCCGCTGAAAATTCAACTCTTAATGAACTCACACAACTCCCCGCTTTGATAATGATTTCCATAATCCAGAGTTTGGCAAAGGAAAACATTTTCTAGAGATCTTCTACATCCCTTCAGTTCTGCAAAGCTTATTAATCCATGGGTGGCATACTAACAGATGTTACAAAGAACTGTCTTAAAACACTTAACAAATCCAAACTGATTTGCTGCAAATGCTACTGATAAGAAACGAATCTCAGACAAACGTTCAAACCCACAGTGTCCTTACTGAAACAACTGTCTCCTCAAAATTACCCGCACTAGGTGGTCTGCAGACAAACTGCCAAGTATCTAATTATTTGTGCGTGTTTTCAGGGATCTGCCTTTTAATCCATGAAGCAACTCTGTGTTCTTACAGTGCTGAGATGTAATCATTGTTCCTGTCCCGTAAGTTGAACAAACACTTCTCAGGCAGCCACTTGAGGTTTTCCCTCAGTGAATGCTGTCACTGCACCAATTCCAGCCCTGCTTGTCCACAGCACTGCTGCTGCTTTGCCATTACAGGTGCCTTAAAGCGTTGGAATAAACTGGGAAACCACACCAACCCACCCAGTTCCTCCCAGTCACAGGTCTGGGTGGGCACTAAGGGCTCACTGGAGCTCTTCTGCAGGGATCTGCCCAGCAGCAGCACAGAGTGATTTCCACTGACCCTTTTACACTGCAATGGGCTGTGCCTGCCTGCCTGGGGCACTTCCAGCAGTCCCATTGCCTATGGTTCAGGTATTTATTTATTCGCTTGTGCCTGGGGCTCTGCCTCAGCAGAGGAACCTGCTTTTTTTGCTCTAGCACAGTGATAGGAAAAAGTGAGCTAAAAAGAAATTCCAAAGGCAGGGTCGTTAAATATCAGTGGTGTTGGCAACATGCTCCTAGACATTATATTCCTTCAGCCCTTCCTAACTCAGGATTAGTGTTTTGGAAGAAAATAAAATGTAAATCAGGCTGCCAATATAGAGTGATTTCAACAGGCCCACAAAATGTTCTTGGCTGGAGCAGAGAGAAATCCCCCAGTGCTCGGCAGTCCTAAATCAGACAAAACTCCCTTTCACATCCCTGGAAAGGCAGCCAGAGAGATGGCTGAACGCTGAAATCCACTCCTGGGGTGGTTCATGTCCCAGACAAGCTTGCCCACCTCTGTCAGGGATTTCCCTGGGCTCTGGATTGGATCCTGACTGTGGGGAAAGCACTGCAGTTGTACATAACCTGCAACAGCTCTTCTCACAGCAAAGCAGAACAGAAAAGCCAGAGCTGACAACAAGCCTGAGTGCTTGGCCAAAGTCCCCTCAGCTACAGCCACAGCTCCTTCTGTGCTCCAGAGCTGTAGCCAGCCAGAAAACGCCATTTTCTTTACTCTGGTTAAAGATAATTTCACTTTTGGAAAAATCATTCACCTTCTTTTTTATATATTAAAACAGTATATTACTATATAAATTATATACATACATACTTCATTATTAAATACAATGCTTTCTTTAACAATTCATATGTTATATGTATAAAATAGTTAAAGAAAACCTCTGATCATACCTAATATACATAGGTATCCAAAGACAAGCTGTTTTTTCCCTCAAAAAATATTAAAAACTCCTTTTACTTCACTGGTCTATAAAAATACATTTAAAAAATATCAGCAATCAAATTTTGTCTACTTACTGGTAGAGCTAGCCACCCTATATGATTTCTTTTAATGTTAGCAAGTAGATCACAAGGTAGTTTTAAGTATATTTTTAACAGTCATAAAGGGCTCAGCAGATCCTCACCACATAAATTCCTGGCACTTCCCTATTATCAATTAGAGACCTTTTCCAAGTGCAGATGATAATTATAAGTATTAGTATTTTAATAAAATTACTAATTTGGAATTATTTTTAAAAGGGTGCAAACTGTCACTGACCAGTTATATCATAGTTTCCCCAACCACTCAAAATGTGTGCGAAACAGGCAAATATCTGCACGACAAAGATATGGAATCATCTTTGCATTTGCCCAACCTACAAGCAATGGTGCTGGATGCTTGTGGATGTATTTTCCTGTTCCAAAACAATGTCACAGACAGTGGCTCAAGGAAAACAGTTCTTTCATCAAATGTAAGTTAGAAAGTCAGAATTCACAAGCCCAGCTCACATGAAACACCAGCTTTTCCCAGGACATTATTGTAATATCAATTACTTGGTAAAACCGTAAATAATTTCCTGTGCTAGTCTGGCTTTGTCTGAGCAGGGTCTGATCCAAAGTGGATGGAGAGAGTTTGATAAAATTGGGATTGTGCCCTTTGACCGGACCGAGGCCAGTGATTTATTCCAGGCTGGACAGCAAAGCCTGTACCAAAAGGCAGTTTGAGTGGCTAAATTCAGCCTTTCTGGTATGAAGGGATGGGATTGTGACCCTCCTGCTAATCTGTCTGATTTCAGCCAGTCCTTCCCCACTAGATATGGGGACAAAGATAAGAGAATAAACAAAATCCTGAAAGGAGTTGCAAGTAGAAACGCCAAAATTCTCATACCAGGTCAGTTCCCACACCTAATCCATTATTTTAATTGTATTTCCTATGAGATTAGGACTTCCATGTGTTATATTACTGTTTCTTACAGAGTACAGATACGAAACCAAGCACCAGGTACTGGGATGCTTATTCAGAATATATGACGCCATGAACAGTTTGAATGGACCATAGAAAATGCCATCGCAGCACATCTTCCTGAAGTCAGATTCACAGTCAGTCTGTGTATCCTCTTTGCTACACAGTTATTAGAGTGATGTCTATATTGACAACATGCCCAGCACTCAGCCATCCCTGCTCAGGCACAGGAGCAGCCAAAGAGCCACACTTGGGATTTGGAGAGGAAGTACATTTGCTTTGTGTTATATGTTTTTCAATTATTAATTTTTCCTAACTGTACTCTGTTTTTAGAATATACTAAACAGTGTCAAGAAAATGCTCTGTTCCCATAGTTCATGGTAACAAGCAGATGGAACATCAGTAGGCTAAAACCTCAGAATTTAAAACTATGGAAAGAAATACATCTGTTATTATTTCTTGCTCCTATAAAAGATGAGGAGAATGGGAAGAATTTGGGGGATGAGAACCAGAGTCATATGGTATCTATCAAAATGCATATGGTTTCTCTCTTATCTTTGTCTCTATAGCACATAAATAAATGAAATCGATCCCAGAACTGCTGCATATAAATAACTGTAGGATGACATTATTAGGCCAATTACTATGGCCAGTTCCAGACTAAAAGAAGATGCCATTTTTCTTGGTCTGTCCCTCAGCTCTCCAGCAGTAATGCTGGCTCGCATCCACCCTTTTCCAGGGCAGTTACAGGCGCACATGAGATGCTGGGTGGTTTGTGCTACCGCATCATTCTTCTCACAACAGGTCCTTGATCTCACTGTTAACACACTCAGCTTTGCTCCTAAGCCTTCTTTTCCCTTCAAGTGTTTGGGTGCCTGGGCAGTGTCACTCTGCAGGAAGGGCTGGATGCCTTGGGAGTTTAAATGAACCCAGCAGCTACACTGGGCCTGCCCAGCCGAATTGCCATTTTCATTCCTGTTGATCAACTTTACAGCAAGAGATGGCTGGTAAGAGTACCTTAGGGGCACTCTGAGGCACACAGAGAGATGGCCTGAGCTCCTACACTGAGTTACACTGCACTGAATTTCATTTGGAAACGTTAAGAATTCATTTACCCTCCTTGTGCTTTAGTTCACCGAGCTCTGGGAAATGTCAAAATCAGAGGGATAACAAAATATTACATAATCTCAATACATCCCTCCCTTCTTTCTCCCAAGGTTTGTAATGAGTTGAATGTCAACTCAATTTTTTCCTCAAATGTAGTCTAATGTCATTAGATAGGGGTGCAGGGTGGTACACAGGATTTCTGCACATCTCTGGGCAATCCTTTACTGAACTAGGACTCACCACTTGGTTTGCTCTGCAATCCATGCCTTTGCTGTCCTATTGCAATTGATTCCATAGCCAAAGTAAATTTGATTTCGTTTTGATTTAGTTACTAAGAATAACCCAATTACCTAATTCACAAAATTCAATCCTGATATGTACCCAAAAGCTGATCACACTAAAGCCACCAAGTCTCTGAAAATATTTTCACTAAAAGAAAAATAACCAAGAGGGAAATTTGAGAGTGTCAGGGAAGAGCTGCTAAGAAATGACAGTTTATAGTCAGTGCTTGGAACTGGCAGAAGAAACCTCGGAGTCCATTACCCACTCACCATCACAATGTCACATTTAATGAACACATCCCATCCCACTGCAGGGAACTTAAAAGGTTTAAAAAGTAGATTCCACTGCTGATCTCTGCTTTCCTGTCCGTGATCCTCTCATATTCCACCAAGACTCCACAGACCATTTTCCTTTACATATGAGGCCACTTTTCAGTGGCCTCTAAAGAATCCTTAACAGTGGAGCAAGCCTTCAGGGATAAAGGAAAAAGATTATTGAACTTCTAAGCCATATTCTTTCCCCTCATCCAGCCTCAAATACAATAGTTTATGCATAAGTTTAATTTATTCCAGAAGTTCCATCTTAATTTATTCCAGCATATTCTTGTGGGAACATTAGTTGAAAATTGGCAAATCCAGCAAACAACTTAGTTTTGGATCAGAGCTCTGTGTTTGTCTCACTCTACTCAACCATCAGGGTCCAACAGATGAGCTGATATAATCAGTGTTCCCTGGAACTGCCACGAGGACGAAGACTGCAGGATTTTCATCCCAGAAATCTGCCTTGTGGCAGGGTGAGACCCTTGAAATTAGTACTCCATCTGAAAGTTTCCAATTAATTCCTCTCTTCTAAGCAGTTTGGAGACTGCCAGAAAAATCCCCAGAGAGGTGAAAACTCCTAAGGGGAAGTTTTTATTCACAGAATATCTGACTTGAACCAGTTGCGTCATCCTGCAGCTTCACCCTCTAATGGTTGTGCTCATCACAGAGGGGGCCTTGTCCAGTTTAACCAACAGAGTTGTAATAGGGAAGAAGCTTGGACTCTGTGCATCAATACTCTATGTCACATTTAAGTCATGTTTTAAATTCCTGCATTTTCCGAAAACTCTATGTATCCTCCGAATTTACTCCTACTGCTAAAAGGAAGAAGTTGTTTTAGGGTAGGAGGGGATTTGCACAGGTTTTTTATGTTTAATTATTCCAAAAGGCTTGATTATTCAAAGACTCCAAGAAATTGCATTTTCCCATCACAAATATTTGGGTGCCCAAATAGGAATCCAGGGTCCATCTGTGATGAAGGCTGCATGTATTCAGTATTCTGACACTGAGTCAGTATAACCCCACTACAGCAGACAGTCTAACACCTGAACTTTCACAGTGCTCCACATCTCAAACATTTTAATGTAAGACAAAGCAGAAATGGAAGAATAAAGTATTCAACATATTCAGACACACACTTTACCTTTCTCTGTTAATCAACACTAAAAGCAGAAATCAGTTCTTGGTCCTGGGCAGGACTACATCAATTATTGCCTTATTAGCATTCACAAAGAAAGGATGAGGTCAGGATGAAAGAACATAAATAGCAAGGAGGCAAATTGCAAAGCAGTAGAAGTGCAGTGAGAGGCTCATATTGCACTAGGTGCTGAGCCAGCTCTTGAGCTATATTCACAGCTTTGGTGAAGCCCATTAAACTGACCTACATCTTCCTAGGAAGGGTTGTGATAAATATATTGGTGCTTTGTTAAACCAAAAATATAGTTTCTTAACACTTAAAAGTACTTCATCCATCATTTGTAATTGTGACTCGTGAATGCGCAGAACTCCAATAACTAAACATGCAAAATGGCACTAGCTTTAGACAGAAAAAATCAGGGCAACCTGGTATATCAATAATTGAGGGGAATTACATTAAGAAAACCCTCTTTACAGTAGGGGTTTTCCACAGACTGGGCTCTCCACCCCACTCTATCAGTATCACTGTGTCACCACATTTATATTTGCAATTTAAAATTAATGGCAGGGAGTAGGGAACCCAGGATTGATTTGCTTGAGCTCCTCCCAGAGAAGAATTCTGTTCTGCTACTTTGCTTATTCCATGCTAATCTTTTGAAGTAATTTTAAATATCTTCAGGTCTTCTTAATATCACAAATTGAATAGCTCCAGATTCTTAGATACACAGTCTTTTAGCTTCACTTTCAGAAAAACAGTGATTTAAAGCAGTACTTGCAAAACATGCAGCCAAGGGCATGGGTTCCCACACCCACACTGCTGCGGAGCAGGCACTTAGACTCTGTCTTGGTTCAGTCCTGCTCCTGGTTCTTAATTCCTGCAGTTTAATCTCAGCTCACTGCCATATATGGCAAATAATTTCCTGAATAATTTCCTGTATAATTTATTGACATTCACTTTTATATGTTACGGATATCCAGGAGATCCTTCACTCACAGAGCATGGAGATCTCTCCTGACCCAATCACAGCAAGAGAGCCCAGAGTACCATGGCAGCTTCTATCAGAACAGAGCTGAGAAAGCACAAGGTCTTGGAAGTGCTTTTGCCACCCTTGGTATGGGACAGCAATCACGTGCTCTGCCATCAGGAGCATCATTCCAGTGCACACCTGATGTTTATTTGATCAGCACTGCAGAATGTGCAGACAGTTCTCTAGAAGCAGCCACACAGAGCCATCATTTAATGTCACAAATTAAAAACAAATCAATACAAGATTATTTAGAAATTTTGATCAACTGCACTGAAGGATTTAAACCCTCTCCCCAGTCTTTTTACCTGTTCTTAAGCCAAAATGCTTAGTTTAAAATCGATGCTGGAGGCTCAGAAGACCACTACAACCAAAGACAAATTTGTCCTGGGCTGATCAAAAGCAGCATGGCCAGCAGGGTAGGGGAGGTAATTCTATTCTCTGCTACTCCACCTTCACGAGATCCCAGCTGGAATACTGTGTCTGTGATTCTAGGGAATAAACTCTGTAGACAGCCAATCTCCCCTGAATGTGCTGCAATCGAGCTGGTCGGTCAGTGCCACTCTCCTCTTGCACCTCATGGACACAGAAATGGCTCGGGTGCAAGGCAGACATGATCTACAACCAAGTACTGCCCAGTAAAATCAGGGCTCCTGTAAGGTGAGTTGTGAACACATCACTGTGACCCCAGGAAAGAAATCCTTCAGTGGATGCCATTGACATCAAGGAGCCTTAGGAAGAAGGCAACCTCCAAGCAAGCAGCACACAGCACTGTAGCAGACCCAGTAACAGACAGTCTTGTTCAAACAAATATTCTCCAGCTATTGGAAATATACTTATTTGCAGGAGCAATAGAGAAGGTCAGAAAGAGTCAAACTCAACAAGACCTTCTACTCAGGCTTAATCATGAGGCTGCACTGGGTTTTCACTGAGGCCATGAAACTCAGGCAGAAAAGCAGTGTTCAGCTCTACAGTTGGGATTATCAGTGTCTTGGAGGTAAAATGAGACAACAGTATTTTGCAAGGAAAGCCTCTGGCTTAGATCTCCAGATGAGAGCTGCATTTTGTGTGTGCAATGCATCTTAGTTCAGATGTTCTTGTCAAGAAAATACTCAGCTTGTTTACAGACAATCTTTGGGGTTACCAAAGAGTTCTTTGAAAAACAGATTTTTAGTTATAAAGTAGTATGGAAAATATATAGCAGTGAGTGAAAACAGGAGAAGTCTGGAATTCTATTACGACACTTTTACAGTTACTCAAACTACAGCTGCAGTGATTAATATTTATGATCAGGTTATCTCTCCCCTCCAAAACAGTCTATTTCGTAATAATTCTTGAAGACAATATGCAGATACCATATGGTCCCGTGAACATCTGCAGCCCAAAGCCATCTCTGTCAGAAGCACAGAATGTCAGTCTGAGATTGCCCAGGAGTTTCCATATGATCTGCTGCCTCAGGGATTGAAAGAGCAATAACAATAAAGGGAACCGTGAGTGTTGTTTAATGTTTTCCAATGGATCGTGCACATTAATGATTTGGTTTATAATGCTTCGGGGAATTACTGTCCAACAAAATAACGTAATTTAAATTTGCAATAAAGTTTAAGTGTGCAGGCATTTCATGGCAGCACACAGCAGTGATTTGCCAGAGGAAAACAACACTGTTATTGCAGCCACATCCAGATAATCCACAGAAAAAGCCATATCAACCCTTAAGTGATTTGATTATACTCTCTTACTGTTCAAGAGTCCTCAAAGGCATATTCAAAACCAAATACACCTCACTAAAAGACCACAGGAGCAAAAACCCAGCACTGAGTTAACTCATTTTTACTCTCTAAAAAGGCACTGCTGCAGTCCTCTCCTCCAAAATATACTCCCCAACACTTGCAATTATCATTATTATTCTATTTTTAAAAATGCCTGTATCATTTAGCCCATGGCACTGTAAGAAGTTAAAAATCAGACCCATGAAATAACCTATATAAGAAATAGCTGCATTTGGCCGAATTTCCCATGGCCATTTCTTCTAGGAGTAAGAATACTTGGGCGCTGCAATTAAAAAATTCAAATTAGTACCTCTCTGTCTGCAGTCCTAAATATCTGAACCTTCCCTCCTAAAAATGCTTGCAAAGATAATGTTGTGCACCTTGCCTTGCAGTGCATCCAAAGATAGAGAAGAAATAAGTTCTGGAGGACAAAGCCTCTAAAACAGAACTTCTCTCCTAAGGCAGACCCAAGCTTTGCACCACCAAGGGGATGTTGCAAAGTTTGGCTGTACACAGGAAATGATTTATTTAAAATACCTATCCAAACACAAAATGCAGGCACTTGAACTGAACATCTCAAACTGATGTTGTGTGACTTAATCTCTTACATTTCTGCTCCACATTCATGCTGCTCTTTTTTCCCAGTGCATTTCTTTTGACCTGATCAGGAAAGTCCTTTAATGAAGCTGTTTAGACACTGGAAAGAATAACTGGAAATACTTTCAAGGAAAACTAAATATATTTTGATAATGTGCAAGGATTTTATTGAAATGAGTTTATGCAAGCTTGGTCAAATTAATTTTAGATGTTAGGTAAATATTATTTTACTGAAAAATAATTTTAAAGAAGAGTTTTAATGTAAAGCTTAAAGCTTCTGCAGAAAATTTTTGAGCACCTTGAATGGGCTGATGTTTATCAACAACATCAGAGGTGACATACTCAGACCTGCTCTCTTCTGATTGTACACTCATATCTTCAAGATATCTCTGAATAAAGTTACCCTAGTGTCTCTAACAGCTGACAAAAATGCACTGATGGATTAAAAATCCTAAATATTTCTCACAGAGTAATCACAGGAAAGTTATTCTTCCCAGCATGCCTCACCTGCAGCAAAAGAGCTTTCATCGTTTTTTCAGAAGAGCCCTCATCATCCTGCAATGTAAAGTCATTCCCATATTTCATGTGCTGCTCTCCTGTCTGCAGCAATTTCCTCGGAGCCGATTCCTCACGCTGCACTGCTGCAGTGATAGCTATCTCGGCAGCTGGCCGTGCATATCGAGAGGTGCCACTCGCTCTGCTCGGCCTCATCCTCCCGTGTCCGTGTGTGCCCCATCACCCCCTGCAACAGGTCCAGGCAGGACATGGCCGTGCTCCCTGGGGGCACATCTGCCCCATGCCGTAGGGAACCTGATTCCACACCAAAATGCAAAAGGATAGGTAACTTGGAAACCCTCCTGACAAAAATTAAACTGCTTTGGCATTGTCCTCTATGGCAAGCAGGATGGAAGGAGAATGACCATTTCTTCCACAATCTGTCCCCTGGAGCAGAAATGCTTTCCATTGCCATCTTTAATTACAAATCATGGGAGCTGAAATGAAATTAAGCAAGCAAGTCATTAACTTCTGGCATTTCTGAAAAATCAGTATCGAGTATAATGCATAAATTCAAACCTGGGACCCAGAGTAAAATTCACTTTACCCAAGGCCTTCATTCCAATGGCAGTGACTTGCATCCTGCTCCAGAACAGCAAAAGTTGAGCTCCATTAACACACCTGAGCTGTGCATGTACCTGTGGCCTTCTTCACTCAGGTCTCCAATTCCCACTGTGATGGGCATCAAAGTATTCCCCTGATCCAACACATTTTACAGCTCAAGTCCTACCAGGAGAGCAGAATCTACACCAACTTCAATTGCAGTGAAAGGCAGGTTTCTCATCTGTGTAGGACAACAACTCTGACAACATTAACACGATGGGGGCTGTTGGTCTATTTACACCACGAAATTCAGCCATATGTGAGCAGGACATTACTATTGTATGCAAGAGTCACCTGTGGACAGGAGATCAAGAATATTTTAATGTTTAATGGCACAAGGATGTTTAGTAAGAAAGCCTCTGTACCTCTGTACAGTAGCAAGGGCAATGTTAATACAACAATGGCACCAAAGGACCATTAGTGGTCTAGTCTTGTTATAAAATGTTCATGCTGCAGGAACTGGGGCGTAGGACTTGCTCCTCCTTGGCTCTTGACAGAGAAGGACCCATCACAAACCAAGGACTCCCTGAAGATCCCTATTTGAGTGCCCAGAGGAAGTGTCTATCCGTGTTATCTCATACATTCAGTATCTTTTTCCCCCACTGGCTTGGCAAACCTGAGTGCAGCAGCTTTCCACGAGTGCAACCAAGGGTTAAACTTGCCTGCCTCACATGTATCTTGCTGTGCCTACAAATCTGACCTTACAGGAGATGTGTTTCTGGAGACTTCCTGCAAACCACTGCAGAGGATCCTGTTTCTTCTTTGTGTCAGTGAATAATCGTGCACATTCATCAACAATTAAATAGTATGGAGCTAATCAAGCATTACTATCATCAGGTAGCAGCAATTCCTATTTGTTTCAAAAATCTATGCTTTATAAAGAGTGTATATTTTTGTGCTTTATGTCTGCAACCAATATGCACATGAATTATTAATGTGCTATAAAATGAGTATATTTTGGGGGGGAGGGGGAAATGAACTACCTAAGGCATTTTCATATAAATGACTGCAATTTAACTTTCAAAAACATTTCATTTTTCAACACTCTTCTCACTTCAAATTGAAGTCTGTACATTAGATTTGGCCAAGCATGTCACAAGAAACCTCACACTTGTAAATGATTAACCCATAAAGACCCAGCATGGATTAAATACAGAAGCATCAGCTATGTAACACCAGGCAGATAGCACTCACCCTGTGGAGTTTTTAACAAGTTTCTGCATGAGCAGCTCCAGAAAGCTGAAGCCAATTCCCGTAATGCTTGGATGGTCTGTTTAGCAGGAGCACATCACTGCTCTTCCACACCACTGCTCTAAGCTGTGCGCTAGGAAAGCCTCCCAAGCAGCCCTGCCCACGTGCTGTCACCATGGGAAGGCGAGGGTGGCTGAACTGGGCTGGCGAGAGCAATTCCCTCTGTTCTGTCGCACTCAGCTCCCAGCACCAAACGGTTTAACTGTCGCAGGAAACGTGGAGGAAAGCATTTGATATTCAAAGAATCCTTATATCCCTGATTTGTAGGCAACATGTTCTTCTCCCACTCTTCCTTATGTCCATCCAAGTTCAGCAATCCCATGAAACTCACAGAAAGAGAAGTCTAATCTAAAAGCCCCACATCATCAACATTGTTAAACACTGGTGTATATGTAATAGGAAGACTCTTGTTAGACACCAGGAAAATTAATTCTCTTCCTCATCTTGTCTTGTTTCTCTGTGCTGAATGCTGGACTTGGTGTCTGATGCCTAAGTGTCACAACTTGCTATCATAAAGCAAGCACAAGAGGGGGAAAAAAGGTCAATATAAGAAATTGTGGATTTGTCTACAGAAAAGTAATGAAAATGGATTAAAGTAACTGAAGCAAAATTCACACACTAACTTGCAGGTGAATGCTTTAATTCCAAATTGAATAAACCCAAAGTAAAATTCTGCCTGCAACAGCAGGGGCTGACTTTTTCAGCCTTGGAGGTTCTTCAAGCAAATTATTTGAGATCAAATATACAGCAGTGCTCTGAACACCCCCACTTCACCCAGGACTTCCTGCAGATGCTTCTGCTCAGTTCCCACAGCAGGCTTCCTCATTTGGTGGGCTTTTATTCCTGAGGATGCCATTCCCAAGATGTGAGATGTGATGTACATCTGGCCACAGCTGTGTCAGATGGAAACATCCTCTCTAGAATCTTTAAAATGCTCCTCTGATCAAAGAAACATGGAAAAATGCATAGGCAAGAATTTATTTCAAGCAGGTTCCTGCCTGAATGAGAATTCCTCTAGAATGAGCATTCAAGAGGTAGGAAGCGCTTTGGCTTCCACAAGGCATCTACGTGGGGGAATCAAGGGGGTAAAAGGAAAGCTCTTTTGGAAAGTCTAGTTGCTAGAAAATTCATTGAAGGCAATTTAGTGATTAAAAAAATCACTAAATATAACCTACACTTCAGGTGATGATTCTGTAGCAATGGTGACATAAAAGTTTTATAGGCAGCTTTAGCTGTCAGAAGAGTTCCTACGTTATTAAATCAATGTTCAGCAGATAAAGTAATACTTCTGTCTATAAGGAGAGCTTTGTACAGTTTAATTTTAAAACTAGTTCAGTGTACATCTCTCACTGTATTTCTTCCCCACCCTCTTGCTTCCAACACAGAACTACTATGTACAGACAAATGATCTTGCCCTCAACACAAAATTATTGTTTCCAATAGATAAAGCCTGTATCTGCATAAGTTTTCAAAGCATTACAGCTCCTGTTTTCTGAGAAGAATGTATCATAAGTCAAGCCAGGAATTTAGAAGATTAAACAAAGCCAAAGAAACTGTGGTTCTGTGATTTAAAAATATGCAAAACTAAAAACCTTCACTCTGCTGATTTTTACACATTTTACAAATCAAAGAACCATAAAATGTGAGCTGCTTCTGCCTGAAGTTCACAGCCAAATATAAAACCACACCAATGTGAGCTGTGGTTAATTCCTCATTAGAAAAAGGAACCCCCAATGCAGTCAAAACATGCTAGCTAGCATCCTGTTTGTCCAGAAAATTAAGTATTACCAAGTATAAAAAACTAGTGTCAGAGGATGAAGAAAATACTTTTTCTGTTTCCATGATCCCTTTTCTCCACACATTCAAAGAAGATTTTTCTTTTGCTCTTTGACCTTCACAGACACAAGGCATGGGATTGTTTTACATGTATGCACAGTGCTCAGTACCACTGGTCTGGTTCAAATGAGATTGTAGTAAAAAATGCAACACAAGTTATCATAGGTGAAATATGTCCATTTTTTTTCCAGGGGAAAAAAAGAAGCAAGCTGGAGGACAATTCAGTATTGCAATTCATCTTCTCAGGAAAAAGGAAAAAAGAAAAATCTGGCTTTGATGATTTTCCCTCCTGGGGCAGCTGGGGACACCAGAGGAGTCATATTGGCATTTCCCCACAAAAGATAGTGGTGGTCTAATTTACTGCGGCACAGCACAGCGAAGCACAGAGCCAGAGCTGTCTGTGCTCCTGGCAAGAGGCTGGTGATCACTCATCTAATCCTCAAAGGGTGACAAATCTGGAGATTTCCACTTGAAAAGGAAACAAACTGTTCTGAGGAGTAACTGCTAAGTGATAGGTATGGGAATACTTTGATTTCTGCAAGTGAGAAAAAGAGAAATCAAGCATTGTCAGAGTAAAATAACCTTGTGGCTCACCAGTAAACCAAGCACCTCTGTATGTCTGACGGGGGCGGGCTGAAAGAACGTGTAACACCATCTGCTGAGGAGAGGCAAGGCCAGCCAAAAGGGGTGTGTTGAAAGCATCCAGAACTCCCAGGGTCACAGAGGAGTCAAATGCTTCCTGCTTTGTGTGTCAAATCGAACGGTCCATTTTGAATGCTTTAATACTTATAAAGTCTGCTGTCTTATCAACAAAGCTTTCTCCTTTGAATTGTCAGATGTGACCTTCTCGAGGGAAGTTGCACTTCTGTCTGCAAATCAACTCTCCAGTTCTGCAAAGGAGCCATGGGGATCTATGCTGCTTTCCTGCTCCGAGTGATCCAAAAGCCAAGGGCTCTTGCTGTTTGCAGCACGGATTTGGACAGGGCCTTGGATGGGTCAGCAATGCGCTTCATCCAAGTAGGGAACACCTCTTCCCACCCCATGGGAAGATTACACGAGGTGCACACTTAGCAGGAAACTGCACTCCTCCAGCACGGAGCCAGGGCCGCAGGGACCACAATCTGTGTGTGCACAGAGGCAGCAGAGGGCACTCAGCCAGCTCCTGCGTGAGCAGGCGGATGCTTCAATGGATGCATTACCAATGGCAAGTTTTCCTTTGGGTGACATTCATGCTGTGCATGGCATGCTTAGTCGCCCCCAGTGAGCTGGATTTAATTTCATTAAATGACTTCTCATTTTAATTGAATGTAGCAGTCTATGATCAATAAAGGGAAGCGTTATCCTCGCCGTTGATCACTAACTCATAAAGATGCCAGGCTTCTCCCAATAACACTGATGGGCTGGTTTGCCTGATTGTTTCTAATGTATGCTAAAAAATGGAAATTGAGCTAAGCTCTTTCTCCATACCTTGCAATAAGCTGTTAGACAGCTTCCGTTCGTATCACTGCACCACTCCACATCCAGATCTATTTCAAGATTGTGCAGCTGTGTAAGAAGTTTCCACAGAGAGACAAAGGATAAAAGGTGTGGTACAACACTGCATAGCTCCACATTAGAGCTTCATTCAGCAGGCTCTGTGTTTGATTCAGAAACCAAAGTCTGATAGGATCTAGAGACCTCGATATCAAATTGTCATTCTAGGAGAGGGTAAATGCAGTACAGATAATTGCTGTGAAATCAAAAAGCATGGTAGGCACAGAAGCAAAGCACTGAATTGGTATGGTTCACTTCTGCCAACTCACATATGAAAAGAAAATAAAGGGTGATTTTATGCCAACCTTATATCCAGTCCAGCACAGCATAATTTAACATAAACTTTGTCAGAAGAAACACTGTAAACTGCTTTGAATAACCCCACAGAAATATTATAATATACCCGTACCTCACTAGACACAACTGCCACCACACAAACACAGTAATAATAGCAGAATTACAGATTCAGAAAAGCAAAACAAGGTGGTAATTACTAACTCTACTATATAGGGATTACTATGCACAAGGCACAGGAGACTCAGGTTGCTATGAAGCTACACAGCAATATCCAAGATAGCTTCAAATCAGCTCCTCCTACCTCCTCAGTGCAGCCCCCAGTGAGGCTGATGTCACATGAGCTCAGTCCTACGCAGAGCTCCAACAGAAAGTCAATCCTAGCAAGAGAGACACACATTGAATCTTGCATTCGTGGAGATTGGATTTAATGTGCACCACCTCATAGATCACTTAGGTGTGTTTTCTCTCACGTATCCTTCCTTAGAGGCTCTTCATCTTTTGTGTGGTTCAGAGGAAGCTTTCTGAATGCATTTGAGAAATATTGATTAGGAAAGTATTTACAAATATAAGACTGAAGCCACCTCCAAACAAAGTCAAAAGTTTTCAGTGAGCACTGGATTTAACTTGGCAACAATATTTCCTATCCCCTTTTCCTCATTTGTTGTATATTTCAGTTCATGGCTATATACTGTAACTGGGAAGATTTGGAATGAAGAAGATGAAATAAAATACCATCTTTTAAATATGCAATACTGAGTTTATAGCTCTTTTTCCTCTGGCATCTTGTCAGCATAAAATAAAAAGGCTCAGGAAATCTAAATGAGAAAAGCCTCACTCCCATACTTTATCAGTGAAGAATTTCCATGGCAATACTGCTTTGAAGCTAAATGGTTTTATTTATAGACGAAGCAGTTTTCGTAGTTTATTTGCATTTTCTCCAGATTACCATAACCATACATGATCAGTTGTTCAGATCGACAGATATTATCTGTGCAGTGCCAGCAATTCACTTAATTATTTGAAATATGAAATGATAAATAAATTAAGCGCTCATGCAACTTGCCATAGCCACACAGCAGACTGCAGGGGAATGCAGGGATGCACAGTGGGGTGGAATGGTACAGAAGGAGCTCCTATGGACACTTCGTAGAAATATCTAATAGCAGTGTTGAAAACTGTGAATGGGGAGCGGATGGAAGGCATGGGTGTGGGAGCACCAGAAGGAACAGGAGGAGCAGGGGTACAAGGGTGTCAGGTGCTGACAGCAGGTCATGAGCCAACACAACCCAGAGAAGGAAAATAAAGGATGCTGAAATAGAGACGAAACCCGTGAGGAGACAGTGGTGGGAAGACAGACAGTAGAGGAAGAGACAAGTCAACACCTAGATAAGAAAATAAATAAATCCTAACAATGGAGAGAAGGGGGACACAATACACAAAAGGATCACAACTACTGTGACTTCCTGAAGGGTACAACCCCGGCACGTTCAAAACCAGCACATACTGAATCAAGCTTAGGAAGGTCGCACAGTACATGATAAGGACTAGGGAGCCAGCATAGGTTGTCCTCTTTGTTTTGAGGAATCCACATGGGAAACCAACCTTAGTGCCTGGATGCTGGCCTGTCCACTCAGACACATGCGTCATGGTGCTCATGAGAGCATGAGTGAAGTAGTGTCTTTTTTAAAATAAAATAATCTTCTTCCCCCATTGATAATTAACAGATTATTTCAACATTAATTGCTAGTCCTTCCCTTGGAAAATTATAAAAGGTAGCTCCAGCTTCTGCCTTCAACTTTGACACAGGGGAAGGCAGAAAAGAAGGAAGAACAGTCCACAAGTACCCCAACACATAAAGATGGGGAAATGTAGTGAGAAATATGCTTTTGATATTTCTTTCCTGGCAGAACCACTGTAAGTTCCTCTAGCAAAGGCAGAGAACATGTAGTGTTTTATTTGCAGAAACCTGTGATTTAGCTCAGATATTTGAGTGTTGCCTGCAGCTTTGCAGGAAAGTTCTTTGCTTGAACTTCTAATAAATATTCACACATAGTTAATCTCTCCAAAAGATAACTCTGTCACTGAAACCCATGAATTGGCATTTTATTCTGGAACACTATGCCCAAAGAAATGGAGGCTCAAGGCTCCCAGCCTCCACTGACCTGGACCCCAGACTGGGCTGCCCAGGACAGGGAGAAGTGCAGCATAATCTGGCCTTGATTTCATGAAAGTCAGGACTTCAAACTGTGCCAGCCAGAATGGAACAGCAGTTGTCACCTGGAATACACACTCCAAACAGGGAAACAGTGAGGACACAGCCATCCCACCTGAGTACAAACGCTACAGCCAGCACACAGGGGGAAGAAAGGCTGCTGCTGTTGGCTTTGATCAATGACTCCCCCACTGGCATTACACGTCAGGAGAGGGACCTTTCACCGACTCTTGATGGACACAACAAACACAAGCACCTTTCCTACAGCCAGCGTGAGGGACTGCTCAGGGTATTGACAGCTACTCTGTGTACTGCAGTGAAAAAAATGTCCAGGAACCAAGAGCTGCTTTCAGTTTTACCAAAGAGCCCGGCACATATATCTAAAGATTAAGTGAAAACCATCAAGCGCAGCATTCTCGCAACAATTTAATGCACGCTACAGGGCCATCCAAAAATCTCATGAAAACAACACATACTCTTTAGCTCCAGTAACCATATTACTGGAAATAGATTTTGCACAATCCTCCTTCAAACAGCCATTTAAACCCCAGGCTTAAAGGAGATTATGCTGTTTGCTGATTTAAGCTGAAAGGGAAGTTTGTTCCAGTCATCTGGAGGCTCCAGAGGCAAAAGCTCATCTGCCAAATTCCCTCTTTATCCGACTACAATGTACAGCATCTAAATTGTGATGATAATCTTGAAGCAAAACGACTTTGCTTTCAAAGATAATGTTAAAGTCAGTTTCTGAAGCTTTTCTGGCTTTTCTAGGGATTGTTTCAACTTTGGTCTAACGGTGGTATGATGTTGGCTGATCTGCTTGATCTATGAAAGGTGATTTACTTCAATATCAGTAAAGATAACCCTTCTGGAAACCTTCATCTTGTACCCAAAACACAGAGGCCAGTCCGCTCCTTACAGGTACAAGCTGCAGACAGGAAAAATGGAAAGCACAGTCTAACGAGGGGTTGCTGTGGGACATAAATGCAGCATTTCTCTCCAGTTCTGCTGCCCACACCTTGCACTTCCCTGGTCACACACAGCTCCCCACTTTCAGAGGAGGGGCTGGGCCTAGGTTCGGCTGCCCCCCGTGATGGACCCCACCTGCAGAGCTGCATCCAGACCTGGGGTCCCAGCACAGCAAGGACAGGTACCTGTGGGGGCAAGTCCAGAGGTGGCACCAAGAGGAGGAGAGCAATGGAGCATCTCTGCTATGAAGAAAGGCTGGGAGAGGGGATTGTTCAGCCTGGAGAAGAGAAGGCTTTGGGTGACCTAACTGTGGCCTTCCAGTGCCTGAAGGGAACTGACAAAAAACATGGAGACAGACTATTTACAAGAGTATGTACAGGACAAAGGGGAATGGCTTCACACTGGTGGAGAGAAGGTTTTGATTGGATATTAGGAAGAAATCTTCCCTGTGAGGGTGTGGAGGCCCTGGCACAGGGTGCCCAGAGAAGCTGTGGCTGCCCCTGGATCCCTGGAAGTGTCCTAGGCCAAGTTGGACAGGGCTTGGAACAAACTGGGGTAGTGGAAGGTGTCCCTGCCCATGGCAGGGGGTGGAATGAAGAGATCTTTGAGGTGTCTTCCAACTCAGGCCATTCTGTGATTTCAGCCCCTGTGGTTCAGTGTCTGCCTTCACTGCAGAAAAGCTGAGCAAACAGCCACGTTCCCATGTAGCAGCAGTGGCCAAGGCAGCAGGAGCCATTCTGCTCATCCCTCCCCAAGCACCAGCCCAATGGCACAGGCCACAGGACCTCTCTTCTCCATTGCACCCTATTAATTAGAGAGACCAATCCTTCTTTCTCTGAGCAAATTAAGGTATATACACTCTTGAGGATAGCAGAGTCCCAGCCTCATGAAGGTTCTCCTCCTGTTCTTATCAAAAGAAGGAAATGTGACAAATCCCATATGAATCTTCAGGGTTGATGGACAGTGAGAGCTGTTCAGACAGACTAAAGTAGAAACTACAACCATTGTCCCTCACACCACTTCTTTACAAATTCCACTGTTATTTTTGCTATTTTATACTGTGAAAATTAAAAAGTCCACTTCTCCAAATATTTCAGATACCAAATGCTCCTCAGACACCACCTTACCAACTGTGGTCTCCAGCGACACACGTAATTTTTCTTCCAGTTATCACAGTTGGGATTCTTCCCTTTCCAGACTCAAACTTTTATCTTCCATTATTGTTAACACTTGATGGAAAGGCAACAAGAATGTATATTGCACTACATAAGAATTTAAAAGGCAATGCAGTGGAAAACTGTTAATGATTAAATGCATCATTATGTCCAGTATTACACAATTAACAAATTTAATCATTTAACATTCTAGCAGTGCAAACTTCCAATCAATGTGTAATTTCATATATGAAATAATTATTCATTTATCAATAGGAGATGACTCTACTTCAGTTCAAATGTGAAAAATACAATTAGATGCAGCAGGGCAGAACGAATTTCTGGTAGTAAGACGGGCTGGAGCTGTGTGTGCAGCGCTTCTGTGAGGCCTCACAGTCAAACTCATAATTCTCATAGGACAATGCCTCTAAATATCTCAGGTCATTAGCAAAATTACACAGCTAATGAAGGGCAAATTAATGGAGCTCTGGAACATTTTATAAGCCTGTAAGAACAGCTACTTGTTATACATCACCAAGAAATAATTGCAGCAGAGTCAATCCCATGAAGTCATTAAGGTTTAACAAAACGAATGGGGCGAGCTATTCCCGAGGGAGAAGCTTCTTTGACCATGTGGCTGATACACGCCAGGGAGGGGATCGCAGGGGGCTAGGGAGACCATGCAATACAGGCCAGATTTGGGCTAGCAGTTCCCACCATCCAGGGCAGAATTCCAAGCTGCCTGCTTGGGGCAAACCACATCTGGAGCCAGTCAAGCAACTCTGCACAAATACTGAATGAGATCTCAAGAAATCAGTCGTTCTTCTGAGAACATGCAGGAGAAACAATGCGAGAATGACACCAATGCAGGAGAAGTAACTGGAGATACTTGTGAGACTTTGACATTGCCCCACCAGGTCAGTGCTGGCAAGGCTGTTACAGCAAAGCTCCACAACTACAGAGCATCCTGCAGGAAACTCAGATGTGGTGCCCACTGCATTCAAACACCTTTCGAGAGCACAAAGTCCTGACTCAGAGGCATTCAGAACAAGCACTGCATGTGCCAGCAATAAGGGACTTCAGGAGAAGGGGTAACACATCTTCAAACAAATGAGAATCAGTTTTTGCAATACCAGGAGCTGAGAGTTGCTGCTCTCAATTTGGTCCCAAAATTAGTGTTTTCAGTATTACATCAGAGAGCTACATGTGAGCTGAAAGGGCAAAGATGCTGAAGGCAGAAGTTCCATGTAAAGGTTTTCACAAGTTCTGTGCTTTTGCTGGAACTCCCCAGCACCACCCCCAGTCTGCTTCACTACAGCTAATTCTAGGGGGGCTCAGATTTCCACACAGTTCTTGCTGGGATGGGGCAATCGGCACTGAAGTGGGAATTTTTATGATTTTAAACTCACTTAAGCACCTAAAAGATCAGATCATCACCTGACCCACTCCACTCTAAGCAGATTGTAGAGACCTGTAAAAGCAGAGTTCAATGCCCTGATGCACTGTTTCGAATCCAAAACAAAAGCCAGAATCTTGAAAGAAGATCCACAAAATCTGATCCACTAAGATCCATCCAAAACGTGTTTGGATTATAGATGTACTGCAGAATAAGCATAACTGCCAAATTCAAACTTTATACAATAATAGGCTTTCTCATTACTCCAACATCCATTCCTATCACTACAAACATCTGGCCAAGGCAGCCTCACTAAAAAAGAAAAATGTAAAGTATTTTTTGGTGATTTTCTACAATTTTTTTTCACATGTGGCCCCTACAAAAATATTTTCCTGAGTACCTATTAAACCAATTGGTTTTCTCTTAAAAAAACATGAGTAGTAGTAGTTTTTTCCATTTCCAAAACCCAAAAGCAGTAGCCACTGCAAGTAACAACACAGCCTGGCAAACACAAGTGTCTTAGGGACACTTAATAATTTGGTCCTGAAAGAAATAGAGACTGTCAGGACAAACCGTTCAAGTGATCACTAAAGCTGACCCAAATTCCCCCTAACTTTGAGATGCAGTAATATTTCTGAATGGAAAAAAAAGGAAAAAAGTAATTCACTTATACCATTAAATCTAGTGGGAGGCTGGAACAAACTGCTGGCTTGCACAGCCTTCTCAGCTCCCAAACCCAATACTTATGGATACTGGAAAAAGTATGCTTCATGTTCACTGCCTTGTGATACTCCACTGAAACTGCAGTAGGCTGTCAATAAAGTTGGAAAAAAAATCAGGTGAAATGAAAAGTGTTACATTTTCAGGAAAAACAAGAGCTTCTTGCAGGAAAAATATATAATTTAGCATGTACATTAGATACTGCACTGCCCAACTGGATTAGACCTAAAGTTTTCAGAGGCCCTTTTGGAATCCTCTGAAGGAAATGTAAGAAATCTCAACTGGAAGATGAGGAATCTTATGCTTTCACTGAATCACATATAATTGTTAAAATGCTAGGTCTATAACTTAATAGCCCTCTTGAAAAAATTAACACCACAATAGTGAGTGTATTCCACAACCCACATCAATGGCTGCTCTCCTGAGCTCCCAGCTTCAACAGCTCCCTGGGCAACAAGTTTCATAGGCTAATTCAATACTGTGTTGTCTTTGCTAATTTCCTTAAAGCTCTTTATTGAGTTCATACCAAACTGTCACCTCCCGCTCTCAGCATCCTGAATCTCTTGCAGCTTTTAAACCTCAGACATTGCATAACTTCATCTTAACCATCTAATGAACTGTAAAGGACTCCTATATAAAACAGCCCTTTGTGACTAAGGAAAGACTCTGCAGGACCATAAAACCAAACCATGGAAAATAATGATTCATTTTTCAGCTTCCAGGAACATTGCTGGTTTCAGTGCAGCCCACAGAGGAGTCATAGATGCTGCTTTGCTAAATTCCTGACTGACTGCAGTCCAATATATCACGCTGGGCAAAGGTGGACTCTGGCAACATCACTGGATGCCTTTGCCTAACCCACCGTCATTTCCAACTGAAGCTTGCTGGGGTTTCTGCCAGCCCATTCCCAGCACATTGTGCTGTACGTTATTAGCAGCCATGGAAAATTATGTTCTTCCTACACTGTGACAAAAGGTTACAGAGAACGAGCGAGCAATTTTCTTGCTGGGCCAGTATCAGCAAATCTCAATTCAGTATGGACTCACAGCATCTATAGAGAGTGCAAGATCTACTGCTCATGCACTGTCGTAAGGAGGTCAGTGTCTGCTGAGCAGGTTTTATGCTCTCTCTCCAAAACATAGATCAGGTTTGGAATTCCTAGTTCATTTCTCTTGGTCCCATTATGTGCTAAGTGCCTTTGTTCCACACATGTATTACAGAACACAACAGATATACATTAGCCACGAGTTCAGTCCATGGGCTGTTCCCAAGGTTTGCAGTGTGATCTATTGTACAGAGCACCCTGTCACTTTAGAGGATAACCTGCTGAATGGAGGCATTACATGGAGCTCAGTTCAGGCTCAGTCCTTGCATGCTGGAAAGTTTTCCAAATTGCTGGAGCAACCAGGGTCTAAGTGACCACTCAAATTATTAATCTGAAGCAGGTTCTTCAAACAGCCTGGACATTTCTGCCTATTCCCTTTTATGCTGTATTCTAGCAATCTTTCCAGTACAAGGACTGTTTCATATCACATGTTCTCTGACAGAGGTAATTCATAAGGCACAGCTTCAAGCATCAGCCCCAAAGGAAGAAGTTCAATGCCTGGTCTCTGTATAAAGGCTGAAGGAAAGCAGGCTGGTTCAGGGGGCAATTTGATTTTTACCAGGAAATGGTTACTTTATCTCTGTCTCCACATGTCACATTTCTTCAAATGAAGAGTCAGATTTTCAGTGAGACTTAATTACAAATGAAATTTGCTTTTTTATTAATAAGGACAGTGCAAGATTAAGTTAAATTAGCTGGTTTGTTGAATAGTTATGCTATCCAATTAAATTTTTTTAGAAATATATTAAGAGAAGATCACAATCAAAGCTGAATTAATTTCAAAGATGAATGCCACTTTTTATGCATCAAGTATTAATCTATTAGTAGCTCCTGTGAAATCAATTGGGCTTCTTGTAAGGTATAGCAATACTTTGCAGAAGAAGGTAAAGTATAGCTGGACCCCTTGGAACTCAGTACATATTTGTGAAGAGCATTTTATGCTGCTCTACAGTTATGCTAAATTATTTACACAATTACTAAGAGACTCAATGGGAGATTTTTTTATCCCCCACCCATAGAATATTGAGAAACATTGACAAAATGTCCAAATGTAGATATAAGAACCAGCCTAATCAATAAAAGCCCAAACCAACCACTGTTTGTGCGCAATGTTTGGTACACACTCTTCCTTTAGCCAGAGAGCAGCAGCTACTGAAACTACAATTAGCAAACTCAAATCCATTTCACTGCACAATAAAAATCTCCCAAAGCAGCTGACCTCTGGATGTTAAAAACAGTTCCCAAAAGCCCCTAGAGTGCCTCAGCTAGAAGTGCTCCAAGGTCTCTGCTTCAGTACAGCTTCTCTGACCACTGCCCCTCCACCGCTGATGTGCCTTCAAGAGTTGACAGCTTCTGTATTTTGTCTCTTATTTTCAGTCCCTGAAGCTGGCATCCCTGAAAAGAAGACATAATGGGTGGAGCTGAATCCAAAACCAATGTAAATTGAAAGAAGTGGATTCAGATAGGTTGAGAACGCATCTGGGAAGCACAAACCTCCTTCCTGGTGGAGGCTGAATTGCCTTTGCTGAAGGAGCCCCAGTAGCACAGAAATGCCAGAGGCAGATAAGGAGCAGCTGCTACATTTCTAAATCTCTGCCCCTCCACATACAGCTCGCAGCAGATGCAACTGCCCCCCAGACTAGGCCTCTGTGATCATGATGAAAGCTCTTGTCCAACAAGATGAAACCCTTCCCCTCATGTATTTTTCAATATATCATGATCTTCAAAGGCCTTTTAAAAATCCACCCAGAGCTTGCAGCAGCCTTCTGTAAAGAATGGTTGGAAAAACCCCAAACTGCCACAAACAGCAAAAAGAACAAAAGAATATAATGAGCTGAAATGACTCAGATCCCCAAGAGGTTTATTCCAAGACTGCCAGTAAAACTGGAAAACCCTGATTATGGGAAGGATATACCCATACACTTATACCTCTGTATCAGAAGCTATTTTGACCTGAACATAGCTGTAGTATAAAGGTGCATTCATAGGCCTGGGATTCCACCTCTCTCCTACTCATCCCTTCACATGAAGAACATCTTTCAGACAGGAGAACCAAGCTTTCAGAGGAAAAAAAGCCCAAACAAATAAACCCACATCCAGTTTTAAGGCCTGAAATCATGCAGCAAGCCTAAATCCATGTCCATAAGGTAAACTCTTCTTCCAGGGACTGTTTCCCTGGTTTAAGAGCAAGGCAGACTGTGTAGATAGTGACTTATCCACAGCACACTCACTCTATGGGTGATGGGCCACAGTCTGCACATTCAAGACCCAGAGCAGGAGCTGGGCTTTTGATAAAAATGATATGGAAACATAAAGAACAGACTTGCTTCTTGAGACAGTGAGCTGTTTTTTCCAGATCTGCCACAGAATACACATCTGACACTGGGTGTCTTGTACTGTGTAATACCTTCTATTTTCAAAATGTCTTTTTCTGATCTATAAACATCATCAAGGTTCCAAGGCAGGATATGATCTAAGATGCATCTGTGCATGTTACTCTTCCTCCCTGTGCCCCAGGTAATCAAGTAACCTTAAGCTTGGAATGCTTGTTATCACACAGTTATTCCCACTGGCAGTGCTCTGACTTGAGATAAGTAGTCATAATGTGTTCTTCTGATGTACAGGGTGTTCTGAATGGTCAGCAGAATGCTGTGCTGATATATGGCTTTTCTGGAATAGCACTCGGCATTGAAATGCTGGTTCAGGAAATCTGAGCACGAGTTCAATTTTAGAAAGCAAATCTAAAAACAGTGCCTCCTTACACAACATGTCTGTCAATGAGTTCCAGAGTTATTTTTTTGACAAGGATAAATTGGGGGCCTATCTTCTGCTCCTGTCAGTGCTGTGAAAAGCTTTGGGAGAGAGTCAAATGTCACCTTCTGCCAAGCAGTTTGCAAATGTGTAGTTCTGTTACAGAGGATATTAAGGGAATCACCCAGGATATCACAACAACTTAGTAAGCCATCTGGGAGAAAATTTAACTCCTGGAGATGTGGCAATAGCTTTCTGCAGAGTAGCTGTGCTGTCACCGTGGAATAGGTGTGTTTTCACAGGGGACACAGCTCCTCTGCTGAAAACATGTTACCAGACTGTAGCAGCCCCAGCCACACCTTGTCCTGTGCCCACCTTGGGCTGCCTTTGCACCTCAAATGCTGTTCTGCTTTGTACAGCAGTGATCAGACCTGGACTCAGCATCTTGTACTGCGCTGCAAAATCATTGAGCTTTACAGGAACTACAACAGCAAGGAGCTCCTTCAGGAGCCTCTCCTGTGGTACTTTGTAAGTCAGTCCTGTCAGAAAGGTTATCAAGAAGTGAGAAAACCATCCACCCAAGGCACACCATTAGGTGCAGCAGACAGCAGACAGCCAAAAACCTTGTGTAAAATAGCTAAATGGACCTGCCTTGCTCCAGGACAAGCACTGGGAATTGGTAATCTGTTTACCTGTGCTGAAACTGCTTGTTCAACCCTGCCAGCTGCAGCTGCTCAGGAAGCGTTCACCGTGCTTGTGGCGACAGGCTGAGCAGGCCCTGGTGAATTGAAGAAATGGTCAGGGAAATTTCCCACTTGCAAGTGTCTCACTATCGTTTGGAGCAGCTTTGCCCTCCAGCAGCCCAGTATCCCTGGCAAGCAGCCTGCTTGCCACTAGGTCACTCCAAACCCCCACCTGCGAGGTGTTTAACCCTACTTTCTCACCTGCAGGAGTCCTGACACTGTCACAGTATAACTCAGCTTTTGTGCTGGTCATCTAATCTGTTTTGCTATCTCTCAGGTGACAGAACAACCCCAAGAAACAAGTTTTTGTGCCTGAAGGCACCAACTCAAGATGTTGCTGCAAATCACTGCACTGTCTTTGCTTGCTTCTGTATGGGAACAAAGGGACAGTTGTGCCTCTAGAAAATTCTTTTGTGTCTTGTATGAAAACACAATTAAAATATTAATTTATCCTGATCATAATTTACAATCAAGAGAAACGCCTTCACGGTACTAGGAGCTGCATTGCCATGTCAGAGGCAGCCAAGTCAGGCTCAGTGCTGTTCTGTACAGCCTGCGGGACAGGTGTGTGGGCAGGTGTGGCTCAAAGGAAAGCAAACTCGCCTGCAGAACACTGTGCAAGCACTGTGGCCACGGCAGGAGCAAGCTATCTTTGTTTCAGTGCACTGCATCCCCCAGCAGAGCACAGGGCCATTCTCTAATAGCCTGAGGTCATTCCAGCCCTTCATTTCTTGCAAACAACTGTAATTCTGTTAATTTAAACAGATTTTGCTGTAAGACTGTGTGGTCCCCCTAGAAAAGGAGCAGAAGACATAAAAGTAATTTGCCTGTCTGGGAGAGCAGAGCACACCTAGCTCTCACTTTAATTCTAATACTAACTTTGGTATCATCTAGCATCTTTGAAGAGTCAAACTTAAGAGTAACCCCAAAATTGCCCATGTAATTTGTTCATTACTATGGAATTCAGACAGTGAATGCAGAAGGCAGTTTAATGCCTAAATAGGCAGTAAATACACTTACTTAACACCTATTTAGTGCATGACTTCCACTGCATTACCACGCTTTTAGCTTATTGGTTGCCAAGCTATAGCAATTCTGTCACAATAGAGAGAAAAAACCAGCAGGAATGAATTAAAAGCTACAACTGGCGTAGGAGAGAGAATATCACCAGACAATGTAGTTATCAGAAACCATTTAAATGGTTTCAAGTGGGCTTTTATCCTTTGAACTTCTTATATCTTTCTGCACCTCATTGTTAATTCAGTAACTCACACTGTGAGGCTGCTGTTTACAATTACATACAATTTATTTTGTTAACATATTAAATGAAGTGTCTGAAATAAGCTTCTAAATTAGTTTCAATAGAATAGTTGTTATATAATCATTAATTTCAGCATATTCCATAGCAGAAAATTTGCTTGCTATTTTGACTATTATCCCTAAGATAATTTGCAAAAGATATAGAGGTGTGACTTGATTAAACACATTCAAATGGCTAAGATGTTTCTGCACTTAATTTCATTAAAGAAAATAACTGTTAGATATTAATTAGCATATCTGCTACATGCTATTGTTGGATTCAAAAATCATCCTTTATCTAAATGCATTTGCTTTTGGCATCAAAGCACAAATCCAGCAGAGTAACTTAAATTTCAATCATAGCACAGACGAACTACAATATTGTCCTTGCAGCTGTAAATTTGCAGCATCCAGCATAAATATAAAAGTAAAAAAACCAATTACTGCTTCCTACAGAATGGGAAGTGCAAATGGTGTTGGGAACCACCTGAAAGAGCTCAGTCAAATGGCTTCTTAAAGGTTTGCCCCTCTGGGAACAAATTTTCTAGAGTTCAATCACCATTCAGGTATGCACAAACTCCTCATTTCTACAGTGACATGACAACAGTCTATGGAGAGAAGGGAAACCAGAGCAGATGAAGTTCTGATGCCAGACTCTTGGATAGAGGCAGGATACCGCTTCAGAAGCAGTTCTCTCTGTGGAGAGTTGAGTCAGCCCTGAATACTCACAAAAATCCCTGTCTGTTGCACTGTCACCCTCACTGTAGGGTTCTTATTCCTACAGTTTTCTGTCTCTAATCCTGTTTACTTCACCTCCAGGACAGGGGGTAAAACTATTTGTGAACAAGCTGAGGATGTTCAGCTCCAGCCTCTCTCCCAAGGTACATCACCGGCACAAACCTTCTGCATTGATCACTGAAAACAGCACTGAAGGGATATCAAGAGTTGTTCTACAGAACTGACAGCCACAACAGCCACAGCAGCTGTAATCCAACCCCACATGCCAGAATTCCCAGTGCAGTCTGCACTCATCCGGCTGAGAAAGTGTCTGTATGGCCACGACAGACACAGAGCTCCCCTTGTTGCATGGGATCATTAACTGAAAGGAAGAGTTCAAGCAGGGTTTGCCCAGGCCAGGAGTCATGGCCAGCAATGTGTAATGCACAATTCAGGTGACTTGGCAGCTATGCAAAGCTGACTAGATTGTTTCAGCTGCTGGATGGCCAGGAAGTTAGAGCAACAACGTGCAGCTGGGAGGCAGCAGTTCCTAGCAGGCTGAGGGCTGAACTGCGGGCTCGAGCAGGAAAGCTTGAGCAGGAAAGCTTGAGCTTCCCTCCATTGGAAAAGCTACTCACCCTGGCTTTTCCCATGGAGGGAAGCTTTTAACATGTCACTTCTTCTGGGTTAGAGACAAACACTTCCAAAGTACTGTATACAGTCTTCACAGTTACTATGTGCTCTCCTTGCTATCTGTAATGTCCTTTCCACCTCAACTCCTTCCCTCTGTGCCTCTCAGCTACCTTCTCCCCATTGTGGAAGAAACAGGACAAAGACAGCCTGTCCATACCATTTTCACCCCAGCCAGAGCTAAACCAAACCTCTTGGTCCTGCACTGATCTCTCTCAAAGAGAGATGAGAATGGTCCACAGAAGGGAGGGAAGGAGCATGGGCCAAAATTCTCCATGTGAGGCCTTTGCAGCAGGCAGAGAGGCAGCAGGGGTTCAGAGACCTGCAGGCTCCTTTTGTGCTGATGCGTCTTTATGCTTGTGAGCCCCTGCTACAGACTGCTATGAACCATCCATGGCAGGGCAGTATTTTGTACAAAGGCCTCAGCCCAAAGAAACTAAGGGTTTATTCAGCCTGAATAACAGTAGTCAAAAAGAGTTCCAGGATGTATGTACTACATAACTGTTATTTTCACAGACCCTAACGAATTCACTCTGGCTGCACCTTTTTCTTGGTGCCCATTAATTTGTGAGAGAAGTTAAGATCCAGCAAAAAGTTAGTGTCCAGAATTCCCATCAACCTCAGCATGAGAAGGGACCCAGCCCAGCCCCATACCAGACCACATCCTTGGTAAAACCGTAACATCACAAACCTCATCAAACCTGACTCACATCTAGTGACAATGCTGCCAGCTCTAGCCCAAAAGATGATTATAAAATAATCACCTCCGTAGTAATTAATATGGCAGAACTGGTGAGGGAGTGAGCAAACCCCTCCACACCAGAGGGAAAGTAGACTTAACCATCCCATGGAATAACACACACAGTTTACCAAAGAATCAGGCTGAGCTGATATTTTCACAGATAATTTCACAGCAATAAGAAAATCACACTGATTAGAGCCCTATGCCATTTTCTAGACAATAATATTCACATTTGCTTAATACCAACTGTGCTACTTAATTGTCAGGGAGCATAATTTTCTCCAGCTAAACCGTAACCATCACAAGGCATCCACAGCATCCAACAACCTGGCAGCACCTTCTGCTGCTCACTGCTGGTGCAATGGTTACTCACACCATCTGCTGCAGAGGGGAGCCAGGCACTGGGGACTGTTGGGTGAAAACCCCATTAGAAAGAAGACGTGCAATTTAGATGGAAGTAAATAAATTCAAAAAATAATCGGACTGGAAAATAGAAGTCAAGGGAAATCTTCACTCCAAATTCAAGATCTTTCAAGTCCCACAGAACAATCCCTGAGCTATTAACAAAGCATTACTTTTGGGTACTTGTGGTCATTTTTACTCTGTTAGGGATTGCCAATAATTGTTGCCAACACTGAGAAACCAGCTTTGACTAGAGCTGACTGGGAAATCAGAAGTGGTTTTGGTTTCACATCAGACTAAAACCAAAGTAATAAGAAGCCCAGAATAGCAAATAGGCTGAAGCCTTTGATTTTCAGTCAGCCTGGATCCTAGGTTTGCACTATCACGCAGGGGACACCGTAAGTTGTCAGTTATCACTCCTGTTGTCCCCTGCTCCTCCCCTGAGCAACTTTCCTAAGGTTAGCCCAGCGCTAGCTCGGCTTTAGCTAATGTTGGGAACAAAGCACTTGTTTTCCATGGCAATGGCAAAGTCAAACTTCACCATCTTCAGTATCAGTAAACATCTCCTGTTCTACGTCTAAAAGTAGATTCAGTCAGAGCCACTTCACCACAGCTGGTGCTCGGAAAGATTCTTCTCCTACAGCCAGACCTTGGGACAACGGGGACAGGTTGGAGCTGTGCTTGCCCATGAACTGAAAGGGACCCTTTCCAGCAGCAGCATCTGCTCATGCCTGTGCAGTCTCTCTCAAACCCTTCTAGTAGGAATAAGATAACAGGCATATTAATTTGGGCCTAAGAAACTTGGCTCACGGCTTCATTTACAGTCTCTATTAAATATACAAATAGGACATTTAATGCAACTTAGTTGCTTGCCTGCCTTCCATGCCAACTCTCAGCATAGAATTAATGTTTTGATGGAATAATAAACCTCTCAAAATCTGAGCTGATAATGGACAGTCACGTTAGATGCTTAAATTATAGCAGCACGAACAGCCTTGCAATAATCAACCCTGCAACTGCCAAAATGTTTTCATTGTTCATTAACTGGAACCTTTTTTGCATTGCTAATCCTAATGAGCTGCCATTCTCATTACCATTCCGAGCACTGTCTGTAGCACATCTCTGGATTTCTTTTCCACCCAAACATACAATCTTATTCAACTGGCAGCCTGTTAAGGTATTAAAAGCACAGAAATGGCTGCTTTAATGCAACTGTAATAAATCTACAGTGCAAGCACCTTGAGGGGAAAGTTCAGTTCAGTCTTCAAGAACTTTTGCTTAAGTAGAAAAACAGAAGGTCTTTTATTGACGAGACCATATAGTAGAGTTTAAGTTCCAAATCCAAAATCCATGGAAGTTAATGGGAATCTTTCCATTGATTTCTGTGTACACTGAACTGTTTTAACTCCGTCCCTTCCTCTTCTGCTCCTCCCTAAGCATGAATAAGTAAATCCACTGCAGAGATCATGAATTTTCTTGCAGGGAACACAAATGAGGTCTGTAATGTCTGCGATTTCCTCTACTCTGACTCCGCAGTGGCAGAGGTCAAAGAGTTCAAAGCATCCAGCAATCCTCAGTCCACAAGCCAGGTCCTTTCTTTGCTAACTTTATTAAAAATTTGCACAAAATTTACCCCAGACTCTGGAAAGCTGCACTTCACCCCTCCATCTGCACCTTGTTTGCAAGAAGGCGCAGCCCAGAGCCGCTGGCTTATGTTGCATCCATTTTCTGTGGGGGAAAATATGCAGGAAGTATCTTCTATAGCAAGAGAGCCCAGTTCCAGATGTAAGCAGCTTATTCATTAAAGGAGAGCGGGAAATAGAGACTGTCACTTCACACTCGGTTGAGCATGCATAAAAAAAAACCAGTCAGCAACTTGCTAATGGTGGGCAGTTCACTCACATAACTGTAAGAGAGGTTTTCTGAAGGAAAAGCCAGAGGTGGAGCCTGGTTTATTTTCAGTGTGACCCTCTTGTTTTTAAGTATAACAGCCCCAAAACAGAGGATGTTAACAAAATATTAGGCATCATCATCTAGCAATTTCAGCCTTGAACCACTGATTTGTTCCAGAGAAACAGTTTTTTCCTTCAGCTGGAAAGCAGGAATATATTTCTCTCCCCTTCTCAAAAGAGACTGCATCTACAGCTAATATCACATATGAAGACACAGTATGAGTTGTTCAGATGGAGCATTTTCTAAGTTGTTTTTATGACAAAAAGTTTCAACATTAAAATAGCTCCAAATGGATGTAAGACCTCTGAGTTCTCAAATTAAGCTGAAGCAAATACATAGATGTAACAATGCAATTTCTCTTCTTCAATATAATTTCATAACCAACCAAATAATCATTCCACGTTGACAAAGTATTTCCACACTGACAAAGGCTCTGAACACATTAATTAAAGAGGAGTTTTGTATTTTAAGACAGCTAAGCTGTCTTTCACGGAAGCCCACATAATTTAATTTATTCCATCTGATTACTTAAAGCAGCGAGAGATGTTATACACAGGAACAGAAAAATTTTTCATTCTTGTCTTTACTTCTCTCATCTCCATGGATCAACTAAAGTGTTTCTTTATCGTTTCCAATCTAAAATTCTTGAAGATATGCACACACTGAGTATCATACATTCCCTTAAGACACTGCCCCTGGCAAATCAAATAGCAAGCCCCAGGGACAGAAGGGTGAAAGGCAGATATAGAATATACCTTTCCTTAAAAAAACTCTTAAAAATGTTATTTTTAGGCTATGACACAAGCCACTAGCTTATGAAATAGTTATTTTCAAGAAATCAATGGGCTGAAGTTGGACTCAGAAACCAAAATTCCGATTATAAGCATTGCTGCCCAAAAGCAGCTCAGGAAAAGCAGCACCAAGGACTTCCTCCACACAGATCACTTTCAACCTGTATAAACCTCTTGAGTGCCAAGACTCAAGACAAATCTTTTAAAAGAGAATTGCACTTCTTTGTTGGATAAAGTGAAGATAATTCCCTTCTGTAAGTCAGAATGACTAAACCTGAAGTCTCACAGAAAGTCCCATAAAAACTCACCCCAAATTCTCACCAACTTCCATAGCATTGTATCAGACATTTTGGCACTGAAAAAAATTCAAAATTCTAAAACCTCATTCACCGATTTCAGTACTTCTCAAATATCATGGTATGAGGAAACAGCAGAAGGTATTTTTGTAGAAAATCCTCTGTTACTGTGAAGGTCTGAAGGACTGATGGTGACCTAGCCTTTTACACTTTTGAAGCATCCCAGCCATTGTTCCACAATTTTAAGTTCCTTAGCACAGCCTCTCTAACCTAAAATCTAACAGATTTTCCCTCACTTTACTATAAATCCTCAAAAAAGCAGCAAAGCTGGTTTTGAACTAGTCAGAAAGCAAACCCTTGAGACCAGGCTAAAACTTGCATCAAAGAGAATTTTCAAGCAACCTCAAAAGCACATGCAGAGAGTGGTTTATATTCTCTTCCCCAGAGATCTTTTAGCTTAAACAGGCAAGACTAAGGTCTGACTTTGATTTGGCCGAGGCCAGACAGACATTAAACACAACTTTCAAGAATTAATGCTTATGAAATTCATTATTAGAATGTATGGAATTCTCCAAGGCCTCAAGATATTCTCTAGTACGGTTCAGTTTCAAACAAGCTTCCATCCAGGCCCAAAAGTTTATTATGCAAACTTGATAACATATTTGTAACAGGACCAATATAGCCTTGAGAGAACAATATTGCTAGTAAGTACCCTTAAAATCCTACACATCAGCACAAAATTCTATCATATCCAGCCTGCACTACACTCCTGTAGCAGTTAGACTGAAGTTTAAGTGAGGACAAAACTCTTCCTTAGCCATGCACTCATTACAGTTGTAATGAGTACAGTGACAGTTGTATCAAAGGATGGCTTGGGATGGAAGGGACCCTAAAGATCATCTTGTCCCAGCTGCCTGCCGTGGCTGGGGAGAATGCCCTCCCCTGAGCTGCTGGTCACACTTCTTTTGATGCAGCCCAGGACAGGGTGGCTTTCTGAGCTGCAGGAGCACACTGCTGGGCCATGCCAAGCTGCTCACCCACCAGCACCCCATGTCCTTCTCTTCAGGGCTGCTCCCAGTCCATTCTCCACCCAGCTTGTGCACATGCTTGGGATTGCCCTGGCCCAGGTGCAGCACCTTGCGCTTGGCCTTGTTGAATTTCATGAGGTTTGCACAGGCCAAGCTCTCCAGGTTCCTCTGGATGCCGTCCCTTCCCTCCAGAATGTCAACTGCCCCACATAGCTTTTTCTTTCTTTTCTTAAACCAGCTTCTTAAATGAGAACTTGAAGAACTAAAGATACAATGGGTCCAGAACAGTAAATCTGTGGACATTTCATCTATACTGTCAAGGGTAGACAAAGTCTGACCTCACTGCCACAAAAAACCTACTCAGTGAAGCAGACGGTTCCATCTCAGTGAAACTCAGCTGATTATAGGCTTGAATAAACCCTGTAATAACAGAGTTGTATGACAAGCAGAGGGTAGGCCAGGCAGAGGCTACCTTGACCTTCACTAACCAGAATCCAATAGGCAATTATCCATCCTTTCTGCTCATCCGATGCAATCACTTAGGGAGGAGATGGGACAAGCACTGATGAGATACCTCTTACAAAATCTGACCATCAGACTCCAGGAGAGCACCTACAGAAGGGGGAGGAAAATGACTCCAAATTGAAAGCTGAGACAATGTGTTAGAAATAGCATTATAGCACACTCCCCTCAAAAAAAAAAAAAAAAGAAAAAAAAAATCATAGCTCTAAAGCCTTCTACTAGCTCCAAGATAAGTGATATGCCTGACAGACAAATGAGAGTTGAAAAGATTGCCTGATGTGCAGCAGGCTGAGAAGAAAAAAATCGAAACCACTGTTTAACAGAAGTCAGACTGATCCCTGGGTGCTCCTGTGAAAGAAATCAGACCACTTCATCACTGTATTTTCTCCTCTACTCCTCTACGTGCCAGCTACAAGTTGCACTCAGAAAAAATACTTGGCATGAGAAGAGCTTTTAAAAAGCAGTAATTTCAATTCCATATTAAGAGTCTATTTTTTTGTGTTTCCCAATGTGAAATTCCATATGTTAGAGTATAATGAACTGCAAGGTAACTAATGACCTTGGAAGGCATCCTTTCTTGGACTTTGGCTCACACAGACACTTGTGAGCTGCACAGAGCTTCAGGAGGATGCATAGATAAAAATCTTCCTGCCATACCTCAGGTAAGAGCACCACAAGGTCCCACCAGTGATTTCCCTCCTTTCCCAGGAGAGGGGATCCAGGCAGTTGCTGCTGGAGCACCTCACTCTGGGTTTCCCCAGGAGGACCCACAGCCCAACAGGAAGCATTCAGAGCTGGTCATGTGTATTTCCATACAGCCCTTTTCCTATTCCTTGCTTTGTAAGGAACTGCTTGGAGCAACCCTTTATATCCACTAAGACAACAGAGGCATCAATTTTCAACTCTTCTTATCCACATACCTTGAAAGACAGTAGGAAACTTGATTTGTGTTACTTATTTCTGTCTAAACCTGAAAAATCTGTAGATGACATTTCACACAAGTACAGCCAGGAATGCTGCTTCCATATTAATGTATGGTTTTGGGTTGCCACAGTGCAAAGTCTGATGCTGGGGGAGCCACTCTCTAACTGGTCAAAAGTAATACATGTAGTAACACTGCTTTTTCCCAGAGTTCAGTGTTTGTCCTAAGTTTTCCAGAGATTTTTCCAAGTCATTTCCTGTCAATATGCCTGACATAAAAAAAGCCCTGCAAAGCAATTAATCCAGCTTTTGGATGCTCAGCTTTAAGCACGTAGAAATGGATGCTTTCTGCACGTGAACCAGCTCTCAGAAGTGGGGAGCGTTCCAGGATGTGCAGTCCCAGACACTTCTGATTTAAACACCAACTTCACTGCTGCTAATCTGCGTCTCTGGCTCTTGCAAGCAGGCTACACTTGGCTTCCTCAGTTAAATAGCTCAATTCCCAACCATATTGGAAATCCAGCCATTTTCTGTGGCACAGTAGCACAAGCAAAACTGGCAATTACACTAATGTCCTGTTTATCATACAAACATAACCCCTAAGATCTGCAGTTGAGAAAGGAACATTTTGTTTCCCATGTGGAGATGGCAAGCATATCATTAGACAATTTACTGCTATTGACAGATACTATATGTATTAATCTCCTGCTAAAAACACTGAAATACACACTGACAAAATAAAGGAGAGATCCTGCCAGCTCTTGAAATAGGTGTTTCATCCACATTACTTAGACAAAAATTCAGATCACAGTTGGAGATTGAACACTAATTTGTGAATTTAAGCATAGATTTCCCTTGTCATTTTATTCAGCAACATGTTTTGTTATTGGAACATTAACAGAGTGAAAGAAAGAAAAGAGGCAATTATTTAAATAAAATCAGGACAGAGTGTGTAAAATGGGACTGCCTAAATGCAACATAAGTTGTCGGTTTTGTTCTGACATATTTTGAGGTTTCTTCCTCAATAGTTCTTTAGTTAGAATGGCATGACCTCATTAAAAGGGTAAACTGGGGAGGTATGACTGTTTTCTAGATATGTGAGCAGCATAAATAAAACCTGCACACACTTGAAAAAAAAAAAGTTTATAAGCTCTCCTATCCCATGCATGGAATTTCTAAGAAGAAACTAAGCACACAGTAAAACACAATGTGATACTTACTTAAGGTATTGGCAAAGCATATTTTCGGTGTCTTCATAAGCACTCAGCATCCAGTGAGATCACACAAAGCTCTTCAGAAATACAGAAGCCAGAATCCAAAATATTTGCCTTCTAAACTACTTGAAAGCATAGCTCTCTCTTGCTTTTCACCATAGGACATGGCTTTTCAAGATGAAATCCTCACTCAAAAAGCAGATAGATGATGTAGATGAAGGCAGGTTTCAGTCACTCAGTTTGAGCTTACCCTTGGATTAGACTGCTCAGAAGCCACCAGCTTGTGAAGATCAGGAACCAGCTTGGTGTTCTATCCAAAAAAGTGTTCTGTCCTTTACTATCTGTATTGTGTTGGTGTCTAATGTGAGGAAAGAAGAAAGATTGTGTTAGAGGAGGAATAATAAGTTATTCAAAATTACATAAGACAGTCACACATGGAAATAGCAAATATCTGCTCTCTCCCCATGGAAAAATTGGTTGGGTTTTTTTCCTATTTTGAAATGCTAACATTTAGCTAACAGTTGACATAGCTATATCTTTCACAAATTTCTCTTTTGATGATATCAATTACTACACATGACCTTCCCTAGAGTAAAAAAAGATAATTTAACTTGCAATAAAAATCTTATAAGTACAAATGAGTAAGTTATTCTTTTTAATTCCTCTGAGAGAACTGAGAGGCCTCGCAGGCCAGTGATGAGAGACTTGAATTTTGACTTAAAATTCCTCTTTGTTTTTGGCTCATCTGGTTCAAGTTACTTGCCTTCTTCCATTCTGCTTCCTTTTTTTTTTTTAAAATTTAGGCAGAAGCAGATTCACCTGAACAGCTACTAGATCCAAAATCTTTTGCGATTCCTGCACAGTCTTTGTAACAAAACCACTACATCTACTGTCTAGATTGATCATGTCAGTGTTAATAGTATCAGGGGATGGCTATATGAACATTTCCTGGGCCTACATATCCATTCTCTCTAGGTTTGAATGAATGCTAAAATGAGCTTATAATCAGCACAGTGAGATTCAAGCCTTTCTACATTGCCTTCAGTTTGATACAGAGCCAAACAAACAAACAAACAAAAAAAAAATCCAAGAAAAAACTTCCAGAACTCAAATAAAAACTTGCAAAGGGTAAGAGTCCTCTTCTCACTTTCATCATTTAGGGCTACACAACAGAAGAAGCACAATTTTTCATAGCGGCAGAAAACACACGTGTGTTACTAGCTCAGGTACATATTCCAGTGCTTAGGAAACGCACTGAAAACTGAATGCCTATGAAAAATGTTGACTAGTAAATATATATCTTTGGGCAATGCAGACACCAGTAAGGAGAATAGGACTCCCATCACAGCAGCTGCATGTGAATGTAATGGTACAGAGAACAGAGTAGAATTCACAAATCATATTGAATTGCTTCTCATGTTTACAGCCCTGGGCACCAGGATGCAGCTGAAAGCAATTGTGCTCTCGTTAGCAAGTTGTTTGACTTTGGAGGGCTTGAGAAGGCCTCGAATTCTAATGCACAAGGAAAAGGAACAAGAAGTAGCTTTAGAAAGTCGTGTTGTATGCCAGAAGTATGTATGTATTGAGCTAGACCTTTAAGACAGGAGCATACATCTGAAGACAAATCAACATCAACCCAATTTACACTGAATGACCCTATCAATATCAGCCAGGTAAGCAAGAATCCTTTCAAAAACAAGGGAAGCCATACAGCTCCTTGAGCACAGTTTGCTCGCAAGCATTGCAAAAAACATCAAAGGTGGACAAAGAACAAGCTTGGAGGGAAAAAACAAAGATGAAAATAAATTCTATCCATCACTCTGGAGATATTAGAGTATCTGGAATAGAGAACAGTTGTGTTCTACATAGCAATTCCTTAAAACCAACATGGAATGGACTCATACCTGGATATGGCTCAAAGTCATAGTTTCTAATAGCTGAGGCTAAATGAGACTGAGAAAGTTGCGTGCAGTTAATACAGTTTTCTTCCATTAAAATCACAGTAGCTTCAGATTCATATGTAAATGTGCTAATTGGCACAGCACAGAGAACTGCAGCTTCAAATACCATTGAATAAAACATACTCCACAGTTTTGGTTTGCCTTTTTTCTTACTTCCTAATGCACCTCTCACAAAGCAAGCTTTGGTCACCATACTGTGCAGTAATAGTCAAGGGGACAGGAACTCCCACTGACTAAATCCTTCTGGAGAAACATGACCAAAATGGGGAAAAGGGATTCAAAAGCAAGGTGTAGAGAAAGCAGAAGCAATTTCAAGTGTAATAGCAACAGACTGGTGTTTTAGAATAGCTTCAGTGGCACAGCTGAATTAGCTACAGCACCATGTCTAGGGACAGCTTACGGTACTGCCACAAGATGTGGAAGCTTCCCCAGGCAAAGGGGATGTGCATCGTGGTTACAGTGTGCTGGGGAGGCAATGGGAAAGGGATGCTGCCTACTCATTGGTAGCACTGAGAATGAACACAAGGACACAATGCCTTTCTCATCCACTTGCTTGACTCTGGTAGTTAAAGTTACTTCCACATCAGTACCCCACATAACCAAATTCTCCTATTTCATCCCGATCTAGCAGCCTAACACTCAGAAATCTGTTGGTGGAATACCTCCTTGAGGGTGGATTAAGGATCATCATGGAGCTCTCCCCCTAATCCGTGGCATTCAAAGTATTAGAAGATAATGTAGCATATATTGTTCCCATCCATTACTGTATAGAAAAAGTGTACAGATCCATAGTTAGGAGCCTCCAGGTAGTAGGGATGTGGAACTTAGGATGAAAAAATGAACCACATGTTTTCAAAGGAGTAAAAATCTTTCACACCACCAGCTCATAATTACCTCTTCTAACTGAACACAAAGCTCACCCATCCATGCTTCTTTCCTCTTAGATAAATTCAAACTTGAAAAAAGATGTATTTTAATTCCATAATATTTATATAGGAAGATTTATGTCCTTGATTAATAGGAAGATATTGTAGGACACACTAGGAACTGGTTATTTTTAAGAAACATGATGACAAAACTGCACCTTTAGGACCTGCCTTTATCAGTCTTTTGCAGCAGTTTTATAAAGCAGTGCACCTCCAATATTTGATATCAAAATCAGGGAATTCCACCTATTATATGCCATACTAGAAATATAGTCCATTAGAAGCATGAGAGCAATGTTTGATCTTCCTTGAGATGAAATAACTTTGCAAGTAAAATTCTAGAGAGCTGATTAATGAAATAACTCTGTGAGCATCTGTATTTTTGAGTTGCTACTAGTCCTGGTCTAATCCCAGTGAAATGAGGCACTGGCACAACAGCCAGTCATGGCAGAAGGTCCCACAAAGTGAACATTGTTCAGAGACATCCTCAAATGCATTTTCCCAGAGTGAAAACATTGCTCTCCCCCAGTCAAAGAGGATGAACAAAACAAAGAGCATGTAACATACCTGTAACACAGCCCAGCGCACAGAGCTCCCTGTGGAGGCAAGCCCAGCTGGAGGGGGTAACTCTAAAGACTCTCCCAAAATAAATGGATCACCACAGCTGCCAGGAGAGCACTTCTTTTACTGGGTGCTGTTCCAAGTGAATGCACAGCCCTGGCCATTGTTTCCAGCTGTGAACATCTCCATGACTTACAGCAGAAACAGAGCCCATCATAGGGCACACTGTCAGAAAACCTGCCAGCCTTCAGGCCAGCTTTTGACCACTGATGCCACCATTCAGTGACAGTGCACAGTGGCTGCTGTTTAAAAACTGTGCTGAGAGAAGATATGTTCTGATGCACCTGAACTAAACATGATGAAAGCAGAGCCCTTCCAACCTTATCTCCAGTTCAGAAGCTGTCTGAATTGGGCATGGAACAGTCTCCTTTACACAATAGTTACAGCTGGCCCCAAGTCAGCTGAGCTCTATGGGATTTCTATTAAAGAGATGATAATTCAGTTCATTTGACGTTTGGAGCAAACTCTTGTCAGAACTTATGCACCATGCAAACTTCCCCTCTTCCCCAGCTGAGGTTTTCATTGCTTCTGTTCTCAAGTTTAGACTCTCTCCCCTCAGTATCTGCTCCAGTGAGTGTCCCATTAAACAGCCTTGGAGGTTAAAAGGACATTGTACTAAAAATCTGAAACCAGTTCTCAGATCTCAAGATGTGGCCCGATTGCACAGTGATGGTTGAAAGCAGGGCCTTAAAACCCAGGCATGTGCAACAGTAAGGACAGCCAAGGAACAGGAGACCTGAAATCCTGAGTGCATTTAGGGTCTGCCTAATCTAATATTCCAAGAATGGTCAGGACCAGGCACTTCATATGATCTGCTTCACAAAAATAACTCTAACATGGGTTGCGTCTGTCAAATAGTATGACATTAGAAAACTGTACTCTAGACTGAGAAGTCTGTACTTAATTAATTACCGATAGTAATTACTTAGCAAGAATGGAATTATTTTCCCTTTAACATATGGTTTTAGATAAGAGAATTACTACTTCCACAATCATTGGAAAAGTAGACTTCATTATCTGGAGTATAGAATTGGAGGGCTTACTTTAATGTAAGCCATATGCTGGGCTGCCAAACCTTCACATGGATACTGTGTTGGGGAAATTCTTGTCACAGTTACCCTACATTTACCCTCAAGTGAGGGTAAACTATTTAACTTCACATTTATGTTGGATTTTTTTGTTTCCCATTTTCTAAGCACACTTAAAAATTTCTAACATTTAGGTACATGTCTTACTTGAAACAAACTCCAGATCCTTCCAAAACAAAACAGTACTTAAAAGAAAATTAAAAAGCACTTCCATTTACCACAGAATACTTAGGTTCAATTGCAGCATCTGTTTTTTAAACGGCATTCCTGATTTGTAACTGAGTTTCCCAGCTGGGCAAAATCAAGTCACAGGAGTCAGCTACCCCCTTGTTTCCAGAAGACATCTCAAGTGACCCTCCATGTCAAAAATTAAGAGTGTGTATAAGTTAAAAGGACAAATTATTCACAGTAACAAATGCCACATGGTGTAAGCATTTCATTTCCAGATTTACAGACAGATACAGTCCCCAGGCCACTACAGGGAGGAAGCTGCAAGGCACCAAGAGTCCCACAGGGAACTCAAATTGCCAAGGGAATGCAAGAGATCATATGCTGCAGCAGCAGCCTTCGAGAGGAGCTCAGGTGTGCTCTGTCTGACACCCTGGAGCTTCAGATACTGTGGAAACTTCCCTTAGGTAGCCCTGACAGACTAGAGTTTCTTGGTGTCCTCCCTGCTCTGCTTTTCAGTCCCCTGCACAGAGCTCCATTCACCACATGGATACAGTGCCATCCCTCATCTCACACAGGGGTTAGTGTCTTCTTTATTTCAAACTCTGGAGGAAAACTCAGAGTCCTTCTATGCTTAAGCAAACAGTTGCAAGACTGGAGGTCATGAATGTGTCCATTTCCCCAGATGGAATGGATGACAGCTCAGGATTTCTCAATTCATTTTTAAGGCGGACAATTGATTTAACTTAGTGGCAAGCACCATTGGCAAAATAACTCCTAAAAATCAATTAGGGAAGCCTTGACTAAGACATTTATGTAACTTGCTTGCAAACTAAGCCTCTCCCTCCTTTAGCCACTGGGTCCAGGCTGCAATCTGTTGCCTGTACTATTGAGATCAGAGAGATTCCTTTGAGTCAGGTATGCTGCCATGGAGCAGGATGGCTCTGTCACTGCCAAGCAAAGCTCCTCTCCAGAGTGTCACTGCAAACCACAGCATGCGGTCTGGAGATTCCCAAATGAGCCCTGAGGGACACAGCCAGAGAACTGCTCCCCCCTGAGCTCACATCTCAGGCTTTCGAGGCAGAGTTACTGACACCTCACTTTGGGCTGTAACTTGTTCAGAGCCAGCTGTGGATCTCTGGCACTCCTCTGTGCCACATCTGCTCCGGCAGCTGGGCTAGATGGCCACTGCAAGTCCCTTCCAACTGAAATTATCTATTCTACATCCAGCAGCCTTTGCTGAGGTTGTACTCAAACCCTGCGGGACCTTATTCAGCTTCTCTGGCTGAGCTTTAAAATCAAGGTGTTTGGAAAAGAAAGAGTAATTCTGTTGCACTTCTACCTTTGACAAAAGAACATTTTGTTTTCAACCTAACTCAAAGTAAACTGACAGGTAAGTGAAATTGTGACATTGTACAGATCCTGATGGCCACATCCATTCAGACCACCTGACAGTTCTATGAAGTAATTAGTTTGATTTGCATAATACCTGCTCTGCAGTAAATCCTTGGACCTTTACCAGCTCATTGACTTTCTTCTGTCCCTCAAACACTGCAGCCTTGTGGAATTCGCTCCTTGAGACTTATTTTGTTGGAGAGAACAGGGATGGCTTGCCTCTACTCAGGAGAGTCTGAACTAGCATGCTTGGCTACCTACTATATTTTTCTATGCAAAAATGAACTAGAACATAGCACTCTTGCCTCAGGCTTTTTCGCCACTTTATTCCACAGACATGCCGTTAAAAAGCTCTTTTGGAGGCTCTGCTCACCTGTAGGTGGCCAAAGGATTTACCCTAAAACACACATTATATCATGGTCAGATATTATCCAGGAAAGTACTGAGCAGCAGCACATTCAGAGCAGAAAACAAGATGCTTTCACCATGGCCTTTGAGCAAATGCACCGAACCCTTGCACTTCAGCTGAGCATGCACAAACATATTTGTGTTTCTAAATGGACAAGGTTGAGTTAGCTGGCAAATCTAGCATGGTTGCCAAAACCCGCTCCTGTTAGCTGTCTTTTGAAATGGTGAACTCCAGATCTATTTTGGTGTGGAGGGCAATATGCTTTCCTCAGTTTAGCAGGTAGGAAGCAACAATGTCAACTTTCCAAACAATGTTCAAAGTGGAAATTTAACAGTCAACATGCTTCTGCTTCCTCAGGCTGTATCTCTAGACTTTGAAGTGGTGATTACTTTTGCAAAACCTCATTTTATAGGCTTGCCAACAGATCTCCACATAGATTGCAAATTAACTAGCACAGAAAGCTGCTACTGGGGTCCTCATTAGCACACAGTCATTTCCAGTGCTTCTCTCCAGCTTCCTAGATCATTACTTGAGCTCTGAACTAAACCCAGCATCATAATTAAACTACCTCTTTTAACTTGAGACCCTATAAAAATGCGGTCTAGTTTATTCAGCAATCTGTTTGTGCCTTGTGTTCTGACTGAAGCACAGGTTTTCTTTTTCTGAGACTTTGTTATTTGAATTTTATTTTTATTTGAATTTTATTTTTACAACCCAAACAAAGCAGTGCAAAGTGTTTGATTTAATTTTTCCTGGACTGAGCTTAGCTTCAGCCCTTCTTTTCAATGTCAAATATGGCAAGACTATCCTTCAGGATTTGCAGACACTCTGCAACCTGACAGATAGTTACTAGAGGAAGGAAGAAAAAGGTAAAGGGTAAATACCAAATTCAACACCTTTTTCTATGCAGGGAATCTGAGTCTAGATCTCCCATCTTCTAGTAAAGGAGAACTCAAGGTTTTGACTCTTTAATCTGTCTGGAACCAAACCTCAAATTATGTCATTGGGGTGAAAAAAGAACACGAATTTTATCAAACCCACTTTTTCAGTAGCCGAACTGGAAATTGCTGTCCTCCCTCAATGCCACAAACTGCTCTAACTGCTTTCAGGTTCTGAAAGCACAACCCAAAAGAAGGTTCAAATAGCTGCCAAGGCAAGGCATTGCTGAGGCTGGGGCAGCAGTTCCAAAGGTCCCACACAAGCCTGTAGGTGCCTTTCGGTTTCACTCTTGACAACCCACAATGCAGCAACATTTACCCTGTTGTCTCTCAAAGTTATTTAGGCTGCTACTGTACAAAATTTTGTTCAGCTGTACAGAATTTTAAAAAATAAAATAAAAAAACTCCAACCCTAAACAAAAACAAAAGCTAGGCTTTGATTGATGTTGAAATGATGATTCCATTCAGTGAAAGTCTCTAACTTTTGAATCTAGTTCGTAGCAGGGCATTAGGTGTAAACCAACATGTTGTGTAGTTAAAAGGTAAAAAGAGGAGCTCTTTAGAAAAAACAAGTTTGGCCACATGCAGAGTAATGGTTTTGGACACTTCTGCTGCGGCAAACAAAGGTTTGGCTTCTGCATCGACTCGTTGCCACTTCCCATACTGTAGGTAACAGATGGAAATGGAGCCAGGCATTAAAATGCTACCTAAGTCAGGAATTTATGCTTTCATGCAGTGTCTCAATTAATCAGTTTTGCTATAAAATTCAAGCGGCAATGCTCAAAGCCAAGTCAAGTCATAAAATACAAGCTGATTAATTTCCCTCTAATTTGTATGATAATTAAAATTCCAACTTTTAATTCTGTTAATTGTCCTCCCACAAGGAGGTTGATTGGGCTTTGCTAATACATGCTGTGAAAATGCACTTCCCACAGGTCTGTCTTTGTTTCCTTTAAAATGCAATGCTTTTACATAATTATCCCTTAACTTCCATAGATAAATGTAAGCTTATCTCTGGCCTGTTTTGACACAAGTCCCCGTGTAACTTAAGCTATGTCCATAAATCAAATGTTCAAAGTCATTAGGTTTTTCATCAAAACATTGTGTGCCAGTGTGTGGTTCTCTGTGACTTTTAATGAGCAATTAAACTTGCAAAAGACAGAGGGGGGAAAATATCTAGAGTAAAAAAATACATGCACATTCTCTCCTGGAAGTCAAATATTTCTGAACTGGATGTGACACAGCAGACATCCTGCTTTCCCCTCACCTTCTGCTTTCCACAATCCCAACAAACTGCATATAAGAGCAGTCAGAGGAGAGCTGAGCAGAGCTGGCACCTGCACACAGCCCCAGTGCTCACTGGAAAAGAAAGTTTAACTGGTAAAGCTGCAGTCATCTTTGACTTGTGCATCTCTGGCTGACTATAAAATAAACTTATCCTTTATCTGATATAACTGAATGGAAGGTCTGAGCAGTCCCTTCCTGGGGATACAACAGTTATTTGGGGCACACAGACAACACCTGTCATGCTGTCTGCCATGAATGAATACATTATGGCCATTGCAAAGAAGTCATAAAAAAGTCCTCTGTGTATACTTTGGCTCTGGACACATTCAAAATTTTGCATAATCAACGATTAAGATGAGGCTGGTAAATCCATCACCATTTGCACTCATTCTTGCCTGGTTATCAGCATCTATGCAGACTCTTTTTGTTCCTCAGAGCAAGAGTGACCTTGTGCCTTCTGCCCTTTCATGGGTCTTGAATTTCTTTTCTTTATGCTTCCCTGGCTTATACTTTTCAGCGTATAAATGGGCATCACATCATAAGGACACCACATCAAAAAATCTCCCTAAGCTGCCTGCATTTTCACTGCCAGGATAGATGATTACACATCTGTTCACAACGGGGGCACTGCCATGTTCCCACCATTTAACCACTTTGTAAAGCCCCCAAGTTACAACTATTAAATTCCAAGCAGCAGCGCGGTGAAGCTGGGGCTCAGGTGATGGATGACAGAGATGGAAAAGCAGAGTCCAAGCCTTCATTCCCCTCAGGAGCAGTGGATGGCTCAGAGATCTCCCCTGTTTTCTTAAACCTCAGCAGCACCACATCATCATCCCATGTGAGAAAACCAAACATCTTTCAGGCCCAAACCCCTTATCTGGGACTTTTTCCGTCTTCCAGAGCTATTCCTTTGACAATACAAAAGCTATTAAATCTTATTTTCCATAGAGAATCACACTTTCTACACTCTAATCTACCCTCCATTTAACACACTGTGTGGGTCCCCAATATCAAGCCAATGCCAAAATGTAAAAGGGGGCAAGGAAGCTCTGGCACATATCACCCTGTGACTCAAACCAGGAGAGGAATATGCTGAGTATGTTACACTAATCATATAGCCCAAGTTCTGCCAGATAAGACAAGAAAATCAATTGTAATTTCTTTGCTGTTTTCTCATATATTCTCAACTTGTTAGCAGACATTTCTTTTAAGAGAGCGGTCAATGAATATTTAATGCTGGAACGCACTGCCAATTTTATCTGCCAGCTAATAAAAAAGCTGCTTGGTCATGGGTGTAAGAGAAGAGGTCTATTTTAGCCTCTGTGGCTGGCTGGCTGTAATAAGAAGGATGACAATTTTAAATTGGGAGATTAATGGATAATTTGGAATCACTGTCATTCTGACACAGCCAGTGACCTTTTCAAATTGACAGATAGCTCCATTTCACCCCAACCAGCTACAACAAGAGATTGTTTTAAACAATTGGACCTAAATGCCAGGTTTAAAGGAGGCCAGGCATAGGAATGTGGCAGGGCAGCTTATAAGTAAAATAGGCCTCCCACAGATTAATGGAATAGTTAGGAGGGCCATCCATCCAGCCGTTCCAATTCTCAGTTTTTAGCTACTACAGCATTAGCAAGGTAAAAGGCACTGGTGTCAGAAAGAAGAATGCTCAGTATTATCTTTTCCAGCAAGAAAAACAGTGCAGCTGAAACACTGAACTTTCTAGGGTCTGTCCAAAATTATATTGTGAAAAGATATGAAATAGGTGAAAGAAAACTTCTGCAGACATCTGTACCCATCCTGTGATATTGGGCAGTTTTGCTTCAGCAGTAACACACAGAGCCATAAATCACTTGTGAGAAAAATAAAAAAAACCCAGAAAAACTCATTTCCTGCTAGAGCCAAGATTTGCTCAGGAGTCCTGAAATAATGGACCTTAAAAGTAAATTATTGCTAACCACAAAAAAACTATTTTATGCAAAGCCGTGAGAGCCATCTCTTTGTATGTTCTCTCCAGGAATCTTTCACAGTTTGATTCACAGTGCACAAGTCCAGTCTCATGACATGACTTTGGAAGGGAAGTCATGTTTATAAACAAGGAAGTGAGTTGTCTCTCGACAAACCTGACATGCCATTGTGTAGTTAAATATACAACATGAGAAGAAATTGTTTCAAAGGGGTACTCTCACATTAATTTAGAATTCTATTTTAAAAACTGATCCTGTACATAAGGCTTTGTTTTTACTTGCAGAAGTTTGCTAGATGTGGATTAGCATTTCTTTTCAGTTGTCACGCACTGTCATTTACTCATTTTTCAGGACGATGAATGGGGTAGCACTTCAGGCCAGCAGCTCACCTTCCCAGTGATCACTGCTGGGAGATCTACATTCCCAAATGTCTCCAAATATCTTTATTGTCACAAATAGTTTCAGAGCAGTTTTTTAAAAACACTGATAACTACCGGGCCATTTTCTAAACGCAGAATATGTCACCAAACACTGCTCATGGGGGGAACTGCAAGCCCGTGTTGGAAACAAGATGGAGATGTTGCAAAGAAATGTGCTCAGTTTCCAGGAGACAGAAAAGCATGTATGAGGCACATGCATGTCACCAGCCATACTAATGAAAGGTCCCCTCTTAACTCCAAAGTTAGCAGTGGTCATCATCAATTACAGCTGATTTCAGCTCATGTCCCCAAATCAGGACCCAAGTCCCAAAAGCAGTACAAGGTACAACTCAGGATGCCATGCAGGTGACTCTGTGCACCCCAATAATCCTTATTCAGTTCAGTAGCATGGCTAAAATGAGATCTTGAAAGTAGGAGCATATTTTAGATTCTCTAGGAATTGAGACACAGTTCTTGAGAAATTCCGCTTGCTACTGCAGGCCACTGAGAGTGACAGACACTGTAGCACACTCTAAGTGTTAAAATAAAGCAGACTATTCCATTTGGAAGGGACTGGCAATGATCACATCTTGTTCCATTTCCTGATCACTTCAGGGCTGACCAAAAATTGAAACTTGTTATTAAAGGCACTGTGCAAATGCCTCCTAAACACCTGGCCCAAGTGTAATATTTATTACATTTAGTCAAAGAGAACAAGAGATGCACAGGAAATTCTGCAATTGAACATGCTAAATGCACTTCCATTATCCATTATTTGTGAGATCAATACCAACTTGAGATAGGAATGAGAATATACCACTGAGAAATACCAGCTAATAGATTGGAATTCTTCTAGGGTTTCTGAATTATCACAGTATTTTCAAATTTCAGCATGATTTCTGGAAGTAGGAAATGTTTCATGGACAAATAGGGGAATACAGGGCAAATTTACCACCACATTGTCATAAATGAGTTACACATTCAATGTGCACTAAATCTTGTAGGTAAGCTAGGGATGAGTAAGTGCAGTGATTGTTACGGATAACAGAAATCAGAAGATTCCAAATGTTTGATGAAATGACAAGCTCTGTAGCACACAGAGGAGTGATCAGAAAGTTACACAGGAATTGAATCGTGCCAGGTCTCAGAACAGGACAAAATATCCCACAGAGGAACTATCACAAAAAGCATTCTGAGCCGAAGAATTTGGCATTGCTACTGTCAGAACTAAAGAGAAACCACTGCTTTTTGTCAGAGCCCGTCCTGCCTGCACACCTGAAAACAGAACTGACACAATAAGGGGCTGAAGCACAGTGACCAAGTTGACCATTTCAATACATGTCTTTAAATGACACTTTTTAGCAAATGCAAGACAGATAATTCTGAAATGGGAAACAGTTGAAACTTATGATTTTCTTTTTACCCCACAACTGAAAGCAGGAAATTATCTTCAAATTTATACTGCAAAACCAAAGAGGTACATTTGTGACACTCCAATGCTGTGACACTAAAAGCATTTATTCAGAGTCATACAACTAGAAAATGGGCCACTAGAGCCAAATTGCTTCTTTTGGAAATAAAATGGTTTGAATATAGTTGGCTGCTAGTAGGTTACAGAATTACTACTTTGATTTTATATTAGCAAGACTAGAAATCCTGTACTTTGCTGTTTCTGTAGCACATTAGAGCATTTGTGCAATTTAAACGGAACTAATCTGGCACTCCATTTACATCAAAACTTTGCGCGAGAGCTCTATAGCATAAAATGACCTCAGTTTGTGATGATTCTTTCATTTGATGGCCTCTGAAAATAATCCTGTCTCAAGTAGGCTGGATTACTTTGGAAGTTTCATTTTCTCTTTTTATCTAAATACCAAAACAGATTTTGAAGAGAAAAAACTGGAATGAATCCTCCAGGCCGAATAGATTCCACTTTATTTACAGAAGAAAAATGAAAAAGTAAAAAGGAACAAACAAAAATTCCTCAAACCTGCACAAACAGAAGGAACCAAAGCAAAATAAGAAAACCACCCTACACTAGAGCATGCTGGTGATGTTGCCTGGGATCTACCAGGCTCCATCACTGCCCACTGCTACAGCACAGGGCAATAGAGTGATTTAGAGCTCACAAACCCAAATCCCTGCTCACAGGGTTAAAGCTCTGAGTTTTTAAAGGTTACAGAATTGTTATTCGGGAACTACTTGATGTTGCTTTGATAAGATCTTACCACAAATTCAACATTTGTTACGTATGATTTGTTTCCCTCTACTTTGCATGAACTTCACAGACCACATGAGCTGAGGGCTGAAACACACTCACGCCTTTTAAATCAGGATAATTTCTTCCACTTTCCCATTTCCACAGCTTAGTGACTGAGAACAATTACACACTTTGCAAAACCACTGCCTAGGATTTGAAATTAGGCATCCAAAATTTGAGAACACTTGAGAATTTTAGCTCTTGTCTAATCCTGTCTGAAGACAGGATAGAGGAAAACCAGCACATAATAAAATCAGTCCCTGCCAAATTTAACGACTCCTATGAAAACAGCGCTAGATAAACTCACCTAACAGTGGGTTAATTCTGTACTACATCTCCTCAAATGACACACTCAAAGCTGACTCCTCTCCAGAAATCCACAGCTCAAAGACATCATCTTTTCCTTTCAGTACTTGATATAAATAAAATTACAGGTGAAATGTGTCACGCTGCTAATCAAGCAGCTGTTTCCATACCCTTGACACACCTTTGCTGTGTGAATACAATTCCTCAGACAGGAAAAGCTGGTTTAATACCATATTAAAATAATGGAGTTAGATGTAAAATTAACTGCACTGAAAAAGCACCAAAGAAATTCTACATATGTATTAAAGTGCAGCAGCATTTTGAAAAATATAAAACAACAGAAGGAAAAATTAATTTTTGGCTTTTTGGCAGTTTTTGAAAGCAGAGAACAATGCGATTAGTTTCAGATCTCCCTTTTCACAGAACATTACTAGCATTTTAACTGAACACAATCAGTTACCATTCCAAGGGAAGGCAATCCAGGATTTACTCATCTTTAATGAGAGCTCAGTAGTGAAGCATAGCAAAACAGCTTCATGGGTAGAAGAGCAACTCGCCAAGTCTTAAGAGCATAATAAAATGTTTTACTAGAGAATTTTTTTAAATTATACTATTTTACTTGCAAAAAAAAGAACAAAAAACCCCAAAACATTAAACGTGTTTCAAAATGGTTTTTCCTTTTGATATTTACTGAATATTTTTATTGCCATGCTGAATATAAATTCTCTAGACACATCCAACTGCATGTTCAGTTATACATTAATCAAAGACAAAATCCCTTAACTAGAAATCACAAAAAGGAAAGGTTTTCAGTACTTCTGTGTGGTATTTTAGCATAATATTCCAAAACTAGCCCCTTTTTTCTACATGACAAAATCACTGTCTATTTAAGGATTAAATATAAGCACCAAATTAATAACAAGGGCTTAATGCTTCAGACATTATAATATTTGGTCTAAACTTTGGCCCTCAGGTAGAGCAAGCAAGGACAAAGTTCTGGAAAGGAACTGAAAAATCTCACTCTCACTTTGAAAGGTGAATTAGGCAGTAATAAACTGCTATAAAACTTTCACAAGGTTCACTGGCCAATTTCCAGAGAGAAGCTAAGGAAATATTCTTAGTAGAACAGGGCAGTAAAATGGAGAAGTCCAAGGAAAAGGAGTTCTTTTACAGCGCTACTACCCCATCTGTAATCATAAATATTAACGAGGCTAATGCACCTTTTTCTTGCTGAAAAACCCAGGTCTGACACTCAGCCCATCACCAAGGATTTATGTTCACAAGTGGCTCCGTAACACTTATTTTTCTTCTTGTATAGAAACTTCTCATTCACCTCCCAAATAAACCCAGAGCACAGCAGCTCAAACCTAGGGAATTTCTCTAATCCCAGTGAACTCCTCCCATGCTTGGAGCACTCCTCTAAAGGCTTTTCTTCCCTGAGAGAGGAGGAACAGCTTGGGACAGGCTGCTTTATTGGGAAGGCAGTAATGGGAATCCAGCTGAATTCATATCCACTTCCCCATATCATTACAGGCTTCAGGTAACAACTCCGCTTTACCATCAAAAACTTCCAGAGATGACAAAGAAGTTAGAATTTTACAAGAATTGTTTGTTAAAAACAAGCAACACCTTCCTGTCCCTCTCTGAGCTGTGATTGCATGTGGAATCCAGAAAAACAGGCAAATCCCTCAGCATTTTCAAGAGCAATCCTCAAGTGCTCAGCCAAAGGCTCCAGGGTTCCCTCCCAGCCTGGCGGAGCCACTTTGTGTTCCAGAGGCTTCAGTAGCAACCTGAATCAAGCCAGAAGCACATTAGATCTTAATTCCAGCTAGCATTCTGCAAGACTTTGATTAAGGCATTTGACCTCTTCATGCCTCACAACACAGCTTGAAAGGTCCATGGGAAGCCACCGTTTCCACGTACATCAGATGCCTCACAAACAGTTTTTCCAGGGTAGGTATGTGTGCCCATTAGGATTCATTCAATTCCCTAAGAGATTATCCTGCTGGGAATGGGCTGTGGACACTGTAAAACCAAGGTGCAGGATTTCACATTCTACCACAGTTATTTTTTAAAAGTCCCTCTGACTGGATAGATTTATTATTTCCAATTAAATGAATCATGATCACGTAATTTTTGTGCATTAGCTATAACTTATGCAAAATAAGTTCAGAGTTTTCAATCAAAACTATGTCCATGCTATCACACAACACAATTTCTGTTGAAGTGAATATGTTATACTCTCAAAATCCATCTTACTTTGGCCATATCATATCTTGTTCATGAGACAGGCATTTTGGTAGTTCCAGAAGACTTTAGTCTCTTTTTATTCTTCAGTGGAATTCCTCCTAAGGCAATTCCAGAAGTGTTCATCTTCTTGACCATTAGGGAGAATGCATCTAGCAAAGATGGACAGAAAGATGTAAAAATTATATTAAGGGGAATAAATTGCGAGTATTATAAGTTTTATTGCATATAAAAGTTCTTAAGCTACATGGAAAATGAATTGACAGAGAAATAAGGCAGTCTACTAGGAATCAAGGATGAAGTTAGTAAAGGCCAAATCAAATTGGGCTCAATTGCTGTGTGCCATTTGGCAATGGATAATAATAGTCTTGATGGTATGTGGGAACTCACATTAAACATTTCCTGCTAAAAGGCTTCCCACAATTCATAGAAACAAAGGAGACAGGCAGTTTTATGATCTTTATTGGAATAGTTTGCAGCAGAAAACTTCAAGATGGGTACATACCCCATTTACCTGGAACATGCACCAAATCTGACCTCTAAAAAAGGAACCAAGGGCCAGTTTAGAAACTTGAATGTATAAAGAAAAAAGACCATAAAACAAGCAAACCAACCACCAAAAAACAAGACACCAAACAATCATCAATCCAAAGATCCCAAAATTTGAGCACCTGAATGGCTTTATGGTTTGGCCTTTATATTCCTGACTACCTATAGCAAACTGCTGATCTCCTTCACTGCCTGCACCAGAGGCACCTGACTGTGCTGCAGTGTGAGATCATTATGAAATCTGAGTTTATTCATCAAAAGCTACTACTTGGCAAACCAGGCAGCTCTTGACAGCACAGATTACTCTGCTTTAGCAATATTATCTGTAAAATCAAGACGATTATGCTTAATCAAATATATAAATATGTTTAAAGTATATAGTTACCTTGTAATCTAACCTAAGTAGACTTAAGAGAACCAAACAATAAATTCAATTTAAAAACCTTAACAATATACTGAACAAAATAGAATCCATCAACTTCCAATAAAATATAACTCCAAGCTTCTACTGTCAGATCTAGTTGCAGCAGATATTATCATATTCACTAGAAAAGAAGCAAATCAGACAGAAATCACAGTCATCCCAGTTATTTTTAAAATATTTTTATTTTTACCACAGGAGTCCCAGCTTATTGGAGGAGGACAGGAACTATTCTACCTCTGACAAGGTACTCACTATTTCCTCCCTGCCTTCTAATCGTCAGCTGAAGAATTTGGGCTAAATTTATTATACTCTGCCCACTAGAGAATTCTCTCCTCTGACTCATGAGAGATGCCTGCACTCATTCCACTCTTCTTGCAAACATAAGTCCAAAAATAGACTAAAACACACTGAGACTTTTGCCCCAGGAGCCTCATGCCACACTAATGAAATCAACGGGTAATTCACCACTAACTTCAAACAAATGTAAGATCAAGCACAAAATTATCTTCTAAGATTTCATACTTATTTAGAACCTTGCAGAAGATCTGAAATTGTTTTAAAACCTTTAATAATTAAGCTCTACATAATTCTTGTGAACTTGGGCATATCCCATCTGAACAATAAGCAAGCAGAAGGATTTTAAAAGTGATTTTCAAAAGCAGCTACTAAATCTAAACCTGACTGTGCACAAGACCATTGAACAACATGAACCTCATTTTTAGCAGTACTGCAAGACAACTGGGACAAAGTGTTTTCCAAAAGATCAGGTCCAAATTTTCTAAACTGTGGCCTCTGTAACTTCACGCCAACCCAGAAAAAAATCAATAGTCACACTTGGAAATGCAATTGTTTTCAACTTCAGCAAATCATGCCCAAAAATATTTATGGCAGACGTCAGTCAGGGCAGTTACTGTACTCTCTGTACAGTTCATTTTTCCTTCTGCTACTATGAAATTATTTCTTGTTACTTTGCATTATAGCACAGCCACGACTGCTTGGTTTTATGGGGTTTTTCCACCCCTAAGGTACACCTCACTGTTCTTGAACCAACCTTCATAGCCCTGTAATGGTTTGGGGTCTTTCTGTACATTCTTGTGCTAACAAGATTCAGTTCATTGTCTCATGAAATAGCGTTTGATACCCACTTCCATAAGCCCCAACAAGAACATTCAAACAAGCAGATATTGTCCGTGATATCCTGTCTTACATCATACCTCTCACTAACTTTTCCCCCCTATAATCTAGTGGAATAGTCATGGAAAATTATAGGCTCAAGATGCTTGGGAAAGTAGACCATGATCCAATTCCTTTGACTAAGATAAAAGCTTTCTACTTGGACTAGACAAGAATTAAGGTAGAAATGGTTGCTGCAGTGCATTAAATGATTCCCCATCAAATGGAGGCAATTGCCACAGAGAGATTTGCTAACAAGGTTCCAGACTCTGAGGACAGATGTTGGAGACTGGGATATATGTTACAGGGCTAATAAAATAAAACCAAACATTTACAGGTGTTTGCTGAGTGGCTGCTTGCTCCCAATTTACTTTTCCATAGCTCAATGACAGGCTGCTATTTTCAGAGCAGAGTTAAGAGACCTGCATGTTACTAATGGCCATGATGCCAATATCAAATTTGGTGTTTCAATTTTTATTCAACACTTTGCAATGCTTAGAACACTTAGGTGAAACCCTTCCAGAGCACCTTGAGGAATAAAGGTATATCTGTTGGGCCCTAAGAATACAAGGCATCTGGCCATATAGTGAGCAAGGAGAGCCCCAAAAGACTTAGAACCATCAGGGGCTGCTTGTGAAAAGGGACAGACACACTGGGCCCAGAGCAAGGTCATACCAGCACATCTCAGCAGATCAGAGCTGCAGCTCAGAGGGGCCTTGGAAAACAGGAGAAATGGGCTGATGAACATCACACACTTCAGCAGAGCCAAATGCAAAACACAAAACTTCAGACATAACCCCATGGACTGGCACAGGTTAGGGAGGGGCTGGTGAGGTGATAGCAGTGAGGTAATAGTGCAGAAAAGGTCCTGGGAGACTGTTAGTTCTGTCATCAACACTTACATACATACATATCCCAAAATACGTCCTCCATAAACATCGTATTCTTTCTTTCGTTAATGACGTGCATCATGTTTAGCAGATGGTGAGTGGGTGGCCAGGTAATTGTGTGAAGCAAAGGTTTCAGAAGCAAAGAAGATTTTGTTAGTGATAAATAACCATCACCTAATGCCAGCAAAATCCCATGGAAATGTTTCTATTTAATGTTAAACTAATGGGAAGGCCTAGCTTTTTACTTACCTTTAGGGATTTCTTATATACAGCTCCTGGACAACATTCCCAACAAGACAAGAAATATCCTGCCTCAGAAAGTGAAGCAGCTTTCCTTGTCCTGGAACCATGTGCCCTGTTTGCACTGATAACCCACCCTGGCAGCCTTTCTTTGCCATCTCCCAGTTAAAGCAGTACCAGAACAGGAGGTTTAACCTCAACTAACCAAAGCCCTTCCACCTTTCAAACACAGAAGCCACCAAGGCACAAGTGGCCTGTGTGTAGGGTGAGTAGCTCAAGGTGCTCATTGGCAGCCTGCTCCCACCCCTGGGCTCTCACTGCCTCAGCAGACGGTCACTGACACTTCCTAAACAAAGGCTTGGAACATCTTAAAGCTGCAATCTCCAGACGGGGAAAAGCAGGGTGTGTGGGGGAAACCAAAAAACTCCAAACTCATTCAACTCTTTTTTTTTTTTTTACTACTTCAGGAAGAACTACACTGATCATCACACAAACCATAATTTCAAATAAGGAATAATGAACTACTGTCGGAACCAATAGGAGATCTAGGTGCACATACATATTTTTAATCTTCCACCAGTTTTATAGAGGGAAAAGAGAAGGCTAATATTCCAGCCTGTGCAGAAGAGTGCATACTCTAGTGGCCAGGCCCTGAACAACTATTATCTGAAATAAAAAACAGTACCATATTTGGATAAACAGACAAAAATTCAATGTCACAATCTTAAATTACAACATGTGCATCATATTAACATCTGAATATGATTAAACAGAGCTAGAGTGCAAAGATTTCACTGATTTCAGCTCAAAGTATAATCAGGTCCACTACAGTTATAGGACACAGAGATCATCTACTAGAAATAAACCTGCATAATTTAGCAGCTATATATTTTGAAGGCATCCCTTCCTACACCATTTTATGCAACTACAGATTCAAGTAGAAGTTCTGAACATATATACTACAACGGGAATATATGAAGAACAGGAGAATCAAATTTAAAATAAATAAACCCTGAGTAAAGCAGCTTAGTATGTCTGTGAACTTGAACATCTCGGTTCATCAGAGCAAAAAGTATGATCAGCTTTCAGTCCAAGAGATGTCCACAATGCCCCAGTGCAAAAAGAACTGGGGCAGTTAACACTCATTAAAAATAACAGTCAACTGCACATTAATTCAGAAGGTGAGAACACTAGACTCAGGTTAAAGTATTTTTGCTGCAGGGTAGGGAAAAGGATGTCCTCATTCCACAGGCAGGAACATTGCTTTCCTGTTTTGTAGAGCCTTTTATCCTTATATTGATAGGGAACACAAGAAATACAGAAAGACTTGGCCTTTCTGCCTTCTGTGCAGAGCTAATCCTACACCTCTGCTTTGGATCAACTTCTCTGAGCTTACACAAGACAGCCCACAGGACTTGTCCAAATTGCTTTTTGTTTAAACTTAAACAAATAGGTAAATTCTGCACTTTAGAGCTGCCAGCAAGTAATATCACATCAATATTTTTATGACCTATTAATTTGCTATGATTTCTTCTGCAATTGTATGTAACAAGTCTCAGTCTAAATATAACTCATGTTAATGTGAATTAGCTGAATGCAGCACTGCTGATGAAGCTTCAAGGTACTTACTAGAGGAGAAGCAAACTTCTATTTTTGTAAAAATCATTTTGTTCAAATGATTCCTGCCAGCTTCTGTAACATTTCAGGTCATTTGCCAGCAGGGAGTACAGACTTGGGGAAAACAGCAGTCCTGCGGCTGGGGAGGTCTGCCCCTGGGTAAATTAGTAAGAATTGGGAAGAAAAAAAACCAGCCACACTTTACAATAAAGTGCATTGGATGGCAGGGCAGCTCTTCAGCATTGCTAGCTATTTTCTCTATATGTTTGCACCTATAGAAACCTATAAACTGTCTGCAAAACTGCAGTGAGGGCTGATTGGTGTGGAAAAGATGAGCTACATTTTGTGATGGAGAGTCTCTCTCTGTGCAGCACCGAACAGGAAGTTGGTACAGTGGGCCTGTATGTGGCAGCTCTGGCTGCAGTTCCAGGACTGGGGACAGATTATGCTCCCTGCAACTCAACACATCACTCAGGAAATTGGACACTCTGTTCTTTTTTTCTCCTGATATGTCATGTCTTTATTTAGGAACCTGCGTCATGGGGATCCTAAGCCTTCTGTGACCTACCACAGCACAAACACACACATCTTCCATTCTTTACCAGGATACCTTCAGTTAGTTTTCAGCTCCTTATAGCAGATAAAGTATGACAAGTTCTCACCACCTGCCCACCAGGCAGCACCAACCAGCTGATGCAGTGTGTCCCTACCAGAATGCTGAAGCACTGTGTTGCACTTGTATGATTAACTTTCCATTTTCAGTGTCAAATAGGGATATGAATTTCAGGCCTACTGAATAATGGGATCTGTGGGGTATATCCTTGAAATAGCTCTTGCATTGATTTCTCAGCAGAGCAAATATCTTTCCGTTCAAGAAAGTCCCATCAGATAGGAAGGCAGCTCCCCACTTCTCCCAGCACCACACTTTGAGAATAACATATAAAAATTCATTACTGCAGGTTTCCTCTGATTCTTTCACTCCAGAGGCAAAGCCTGAACCATGCACTGAAATCAACCTTGTCCTTTCAGTCTTTCTGTAAAGATTTACTGGATTATTTTTTCATTTTGTCCCACTCCTGTCAATATACGAAAATTCAGCAGAATAGTGCATATGACATACCAAACTGTCTCCACTTCCAGTTTAAGATTAGATGCCCTTTAAGTCTTCTGATTTTTACAGCTGGGCATACATCATGTTCCAGTTGTGCCCAATGAAATTCTACATAAACATAGAGAAAATTGATTGAGATCCAGCACTAACAAAGTCCAAAAGAACAAATAAATTATCTCTGTATTTGAGTGGAAACAAATTCTAGGGACTTGGACTGTCCTTCCTAGTTAAGCTCAGGTATTTCATCTTTTAGTGTTACTCCCTTAACAAACACATGGATATTAGCACACTTAACTACACATCAGGGTAATAATGTCGTCTCAAGCTTTTTTGAATAGGAAATTCAAGTGTTCTTCATGTCAGAAGAATGCTTTTGCCTCCCTAATTTCCTGTTTGGCAAGGGTCATGCCCACTACACCAGCTTCCCATTAATTTTGAAGCCTCGACATGTCTTGAGGCTTGTCACTACTTCAAATAGTAGATTCAGAGAATCACATGGACATAAAACTAAAAAAAAATAATATTACAGATTAACTATTGGTCAAAGTCTGACTAAAAGCAATATGGTGCAATACAAACTAACCCAAGTAACCTGATATAATTCCAGCTTTTTACCTGTATTTGTGCAGGGTGAAATAACTACGCTTTCTACATTCCTCTGAACTCAGTTACCTACATTGGATCTTTGGTTTCACATTTTTGCACATGCAGCTGGCAAAAATCTCTCTCCCATTTGCAAACTGAAAGCTAAGCCTGAAACACTTCAGCTCGCCTTCTGCCATATGTTTCAGTTTCACAAGTTTGGTCTTCTATTTGCAGAGTCTGAGTGTGGGGTTTGCTATTCTTAGCATTTCTGCCTGATGAAAAGCTTGTTTTCTGGCGACTTGTAGCAGAGAGATCACAAAAGCTCCAAGACTCAGATTCCAAGCTCTGCAGCATGCACTTCTCCTCTGATGGTTTTTAGCTTTTACTGCTGCAAAGCACAGCTCAGGCTGTAAGAGCACGTGCTGTGCTGATCCACAGCTTCCCATATGCACTGAAATGGGCTTTCTTCTCCTTGGCAACAATAAATAATCTAATAAAAAGGACACTGCATCTTATAAACAGATTGTTATTCCTTTGCAGAACTCCCCAAGGGCCGGCAAACTTTGACCCAGCAGACTGACATCTCCAGGCATATCAGATTTAAAAAGAAAATACCCAGCACCTCTATCAAAATATCTATCACTTGCTTACACAAACCCCATGTCACCTCAGCTGTTTCAGAGCACTCTGAACCTAAAGTCCATCCAAATGAGAATGTAAGTGTTCTGAGGTGGCCAGTGGCAGGGTGACAAGGGACAACTTTAAATAAGGTCACACTGTGGCTGCCAACAGGAAAACAGAATGTATTTATACATTTTAAAGCAGCCACAGCAGCTTTAATTGATCCCACACAGGAATCGATTGCTCACCATCTCTCTCCGTGCAAGAATGGGGGCATCAAATGAAGGTGCACGTTACAAGTTAACCAAATGACGAGGACATTCAGGCAAAATGCAATTGATCTTAGATAAAAATTACATTAGTCCATCCTGTCTCAACCATTCACTTTTGGCCTCTCATCTAATTGTACTAGCAGAATACCATTCAGTGAATTAAGATTAGAAGACAAAAAGCATCTCAGTTCCAGATGAATCTGATGAATCCACATAGAAATATCTTTGGGAAGCAGCCTTTTGTTCATGGGGATGATTCTTCTTGGCCAGTGCAGGATTGTTCTCCAAAGTATGAAGACCTTCCCTATCTACTTTTCATTACTCCTTTCTTTCATAAAACAAAACATTCATAAACTGCAATTACGTACTGTAACTCGTGACCCAGTGATGTTAGTTACTTTTTCAACTTCTGAGAGTTTCCAAGGCAGTAATTTCCCAGCTTCCTCATCCCATTTGCATTAATTAGTTAGATCTGGAATTTAGGAACAGCGCTCAGAATCTCTCCCCCTTCTGTGCTTCAGAGAGGTCTGATACCTTCCTGTCACACAGCCCTATGCCCCTTTAAAACAAAACTGCTCAGAACTGCCAAGTTCCCTTTTCACATAACAAATTCAGCTGCCAAATTCTGTCCTACATGATACCCAGCTCTAACATTACTGATTATAGGTTTCTCTCCTCTCCTCCCTCCTACTATTGAAAGTATGTTTCAGATTAATTTCCCTACACAGGTATTAGCTGTAGAATTAAAAACAAATGAAACATTTCATCCCAAATTTCTAAGTACTGGAGACATTTCTAAACAATGTGGTAGGGAAGTACATTTGGAATAAGAAAGAGGCTGTTTGCGTTTCACTTCAGATTACCATTTGCCACTTTGGATCCATTTTACAGTCCACTTCATCAACATGCTCCACAGTTGCCAAACACACGCATGCAATTGTTACTCTGTAGAATGAAAATCCAGCTGTACACACAAGGACCCAGGTGTCAAGACATATTTAGAAGGATAGCAACTATTGGAATTGATGGAGTTGCACACTTAAATACTGCAATGGAACTGGGGTCAAATTTTAGACACGAATTAAGACAATGCAGAAACTAAAACCACTCAAGAGGAAAGTTTTTCATGGTCTTGGCTCCACTGCCAGTGTTGTGACCCCTTAGATGTTGTCAATGCTTGAGAATGTCAGATAAGACTCATTACAGAGCAACCTGAGTGAAATTCAGTGACCTCTGACACCAAGTGGATCAGACTAGACAATCTGACTATGCCTTCTGTGAACCTCCTAAGAGAGATGGATTAGATTCCCCAATGAAAAAGGCTTGGAAGGACCCCCCACTGCTCTTAGAGCAGAGGTCTTGCCATCAGCATTTCCAGGCAGAAATCAAAGTCAACCTCTCAGTCACCTCCCTTAAAGTTGGCAATATTATTTTTCTCAAACAGTAAGAACCAGAAAGCAGCTTGCAATTTTTGTTCTTTATGATTCTGCTGGAAGCACGGAGTGGAGAAGCTGGAATTTGTTGCTTGGAATTTAGACATGAATCAGCAAAGCGGGGATACTACACTTGGCAGGGTGCCCTTGAATTAGAGAGAAACTGTAAAAGAAGCAATTATCATAGATCGAGCTATTGAGGTTTGTGCCCTAATTCTGCACAGCCAGGAACAGATACACACACATAGTGCTTCTCAATGAATAGATGGTGCTAGTGATTCTTGGCTCTCCCATCATTAAATTTTATCCATCAAAAACACAAGTTTCTTCATGCAGACCTATTTTTATTGCAAGAAATATAAAAGAGTAACTTAGCAAAGAAAAATGGTGGATTGACATTTGCTATATTTAGCAAATGACTGAACAGAAACATTTTCAGGTACATGCAAAGCAAAAGGATAGGTCAGTATATGAAAATGCCTAAAGGACAGTGAAGTATGAAAGATCCACAGAGTAGAAGCTGTGAATTGTGACAACTACTTCATTTTAAAATACTTATAAAGCAATTGCCTGCATTTTCTAGTGTTCTTCAAAAATGAAAGTCCAACAAAACAAAACCTGTATTTCTACAAGACAGAACAGTAGTCCTGTTCCCCAAAGATTTACTCTTTTTTAGAAAAAAATACCAAAAAAAGGAAGCTGGTGAAATCAGGCTACTTGACAACTACAAATGCAGCTCTGCAGACTGGTCACCTGCCAAGGACAGAGAACTTCCCACTGGGCAGTGGAAGCCAGAAGGAGCAATCACCACTTCAGGCAGAGGAGAGAGGCTGCTGCTACACAAAGATAAAACTTGCAGTGCTTCACAAGGAAACCCACAATCAAGGGCGACTGCACAGAAGAAATTCTTACTTACAGCTCTCATTCCACACATTGTAACTGTACACACCTGACCTGGCTGGGGAGCCACCTAACAAACTGCTCCTGCAAACAGTCTGGGTGGATTCCACCACTTTTCATGGAGCAGGTCAGAGCTCACCGTTCACTTTCTATGGACACAAATTAAGTGAAGGCAAGCAAGAACAGTTTTACAGACAAAAACTGATAGCAAACTTAGATAACAACCTTAGATCCCATTTTAGCCTGCTTACACAGATTGGTGGTCAACCAAGCCAACCTCTGGCTTGGGCAATTCTAAGATTGGGTGTCCAGCTAACAGTGCAAACAAACATAATGAGGCAACACATTGCATGGCAGGGTGGGCGAAGTGCTGAATTTCTTCCCTGGGGACAATTTAAATGTGCATGAATAGACATTTGCTTTTGGGAGCAAAAGAGAAAAGGGAAAATTGTCCTAACCAGATGAATAAGCCTGGCTGGCTGTGGCTGGGCTGGTACTCTTTGCCAAGTGCTACCAGTGCCAGCCACACTGATGCTCTAAGTGGGTCACCACAAGCCGGACATTCTCAAGAAGAAGCTGTCCTGTGATCAACAGCAGAATTTATCCACACGAGTCCATCTGTGCCCCCAAGTTCTTGCTTCAGAAGCTCAGACTACACATACTAGCTTTAGGAATACCAGCCCCGGAATCACACCAGGCCTCTGAACACAGAAGAACAACAAAACTGCTCTGATTTACTGCTGCTTAAAGTCTCCATCTCACCGCCTTCTTGAGATTGTTGTTCTAAGAGATGCTTCTCCCCATCCCTGGCTCCTGAGCAGCACGGGGGTACTCAGAGTTTACAGAGAGTGCCTGTGTGTGTGTTCCAGCTGTGGCGCAAGCTAACTGAACAAGGAGTTGGCAACCAGGCCCAGTGGTCCACGTCCAAACCAAAGTTCAACTTACACCTCGGAGTCTGCCCTTTAAAGCATTTTCCTGTACCACTGTGCGCCAAGAAAATGAGTGAACAAACGGAAAAAGGCAAACAGAGGAGACGCTGATTACAAAAGTCTATTTCTAATATTCTTAATGTGCTTAGTGACGTCGTCCATCACAGCCAGATGTTAGAGATTTAAGTTGAACAAATTAAAAGCCTGCTTTTTGCCCTCGGCATATTTTGCTTTGTAGTGCATCTCATTAGTGTGGTTTCCTTTAACGGCTCATTTAGTTTTTGGACTGAAAATTAGAAACTAAGCAAAAGCTAATTTAAGCAAACATTTTTTTGTACAGCCACTTGCTGGCATCTCAGAATTTAGGGGGCTTGAGAAGGGTAGGGGGAAAAGGGCTTTCTGTTTATACATTTCACCACAAGATTTTTGATGCTAAAATCTTTAGGTTCTAAATATTTAGGTTCTAAATACAGCAAAGAGAATATTTGTTTTCTTAAAAAACACTTCCATGGGAATCTAGAGGTCTAAAGTTGATATATCTACCCTCAGTGGCGAATTTTAAATGGCAATATCCCTTTAAAAACAAAGGATCCTGGCTGCAAAGAGGTGCTTTGAATGAGAAAACAAATTTGGTTTTGAGGAGTTTCGATGCCTGGAACCTGACATCTTCAAAGCAGAGGGAGCTTTCCTCAGGAGAATAAACTTCCGGAGAAACTGAAGTAAAGCCCAACAGCATTTGGAGAGGGAATCTTAAGAACTGAAAAGGGAGCTTCCAAGGTCTGTCTACATGAGAAAAACAAGTCTCTAAGTTTGAAATAATAGCATTAAATAAAGAAAATTAATTTTTTCTCTGTGAAGCTAATCACACTTTAAAATGCAGATGCAGAAAATGCTAAGGGCTTGTGCTAAGCAATGAACCAGACAAAGCCCTCACCCTTCTGGTCTCATGAAATATCAGACAGACATTCACAATTATATTCTAAATATTTCAGTGTTTTACATTAATGACACATGCTCCGACATCACAAAGATGCTCCATGGGACTTCAGTGTTTAATGCTGCTGGACTTCTCTCCACGCTGTCATTGCAGAAACGTTGATCTCCTCAACAGCCTGATACAAGCAGCATCTTTAGAGGCGGGCATCAAACAATGATCCCCTTAAACACAAGCTACACATGTTGTTCCAAGTCCCTTAGGCTATCCAGTAAATTCCATGATGCCATGGAAATCCAGCTCAGGTCTGACACTCTGGAGGATCAATAAAAACAAAACGGCAAATTGCACAAAGAGGTGGTGTTTTCCAATCCACAACTTCCTTAAATAAGTAAAATTGTTGGAACTCCTCCCTATAAAAAGTCACATAGCAAGCAACGTTTTCGCAGTGATGCACAGTTCTGGGAAATCCCTCACGGAGGATACTGCTCATTTAGGTGTGCATTACTACATTTTCAATCTGCATTAATTTATCCAAATCAGGAAGCTACTTGTAAGTGATCTCAAGTATCAGCTCCCTTCCTCTGCCTCACAAACATATCTTGATAAAAAGCAAATACCCATTTTATCAGAAAACCCCTTCAGTGAGACATTCCTGCAGCTGAAATCACCTCAATCTCCCACCTCTTCAGAAAAGGCTTGAACACTTTTCAGATTCTAAGTCACATACAGGAGCAGAAAAGTCAAAAGTCTTTCCCTGCTGACTTCCTGCAACACAGAGGTATGACAGGTACGGAGAACACTTAGTTACAGTGAAAACAAGTTGAGCTTGCTTTTTTCCAAATTTTCTCTGCTATGTTCAAAGGAAAATGAGACTAGTAGAGCTTGCCAAGATTTTTTCCTTATTACATTTGCTTTTAAAATCCATAATTTGGTATCTAAATTATTTGTATATTTGGACTGAACACAAAGAGTTTGAGGAAAAATACAGTTCAAAAGTTGGTTGTTTTGGTTTTTTTTTTAATTCTCAAGAAAACATTTTGGACACTTTTCCCAAAGCTGTTTATACCTTAAAAATTAAAGGAAATGTTTTAAATTAAAATATTTCTTTAATGTCTGAATATTTTGGATTAACTAGAAAGGATTATCCACCAGTTTCATAGCTAAATAAGAACAACAAAAAACCCTGTTATTTCACCCTGTTATTTCAATAGCTCTGAAGAATGTGAATTAGAAAGACAAGTCATGTACAGCACTTTATATTTTGGAAACATTTTACAAAAAAAGCTGTAGGATACCTACCTACATGTAAAGCCATAAATAGAACTGGCAACCTGTCCATCACCACTGCCACTGGAGGCTGTTTCACAGCTCCCTGTGAATATCACTGTGTAGTGCTCAGGTTTTGAGCGGGTGAAGTCACTGCACTGAAGAAGCTTCAGAGGTACTTTCAAATATCCCATGACAGAAAGGTTTGGGGGGGCGGGGGTTGTTGGTTTTTTGTTGGCTTTTTTTGTGGTTTTTTGTGGTGGGTGTTTTTTTGTTTGTTTAGTTTTTGGTTTTTTTGGTTTTGGGTGGTTTTGTTTGTTTTGTTGTTGTTGGGTTTGGTTTTTTTATGGCTCACTACCCCATTTTGGTAACTTTCTAGAGATACTGAAAGACTAATTGAAAAGGCTCAAAGTAAATAAGTAATGAAAACAGAGTCTGAGAACTGATTCAGGAGGAGTCATGTTGGTTTTGTGGTTTGGAAAAGTATTTTAGAGGTTTTGGGCAGAGAGCCCATTGCCTGAAACTGGCAAGTTAAACGCTGTAAATCCAGAGCTTGTGCTGAATACACAAATCCTCTTTAAAACAAACTCCTGTAACTTGAATACTCTTCAGGTATAAGCAGTGTGCTCCCCAAAGGCTGTTTGATTTCTTATGACTGTATCAGTTGCATGGAAAGGTTCTGTCCCTAGAACATTTTGCCATCTGAAAGTTTGGGGCAAGCCTCTACTCAAGGAATCTATTTGACGACCAAAAAAAAGAAATCATTAATTCAGATTCCTCACAAGTTTGATTTAAATTCAGTGCTGTGTTTGCCATGGGATTTACTCATAAAGTTCTCATTACTGGTAATATGAGCTATGGGAAGAGCACATCAGAGAGGAAAGTTATCCACTACTGTATCAGCAGAGCTGCTGGAACTCATGGGTGTGCGTGATATCCCAGTCTGAGCCAGAGCCTCAAATCTGCCAGCTGCAGAGTAATTCCATGGGTGACATTACAAACAGCAGCAGAAGCAGCTTGGCTGGATCAGATACAGGGTTAGGTTCGTGCTACGGTTCAAAGCCAGAGCCACACAGTCCCTTGGCATTATTTTCCTTACATGTTTAAGTCTTCTCCATGAATGTATTTGTTTTCAATAATGCCACAGTAGTCCGACTTTTATTTATAGTGCCGGAAAATAGAAGTAAAGTTTGAGTTTGGAACAGATACAACTGAGAGCACCATCACAGTGTCCCCAGTGCCCAAATCCTCCAAAGCAGTGTCATACATGGTGAATTATTTGACATAATACTGTGTGAAGGTAGGTTTATAGAAATAGCAGTACTTGGAAAAGAGTTTCTAATGCCTGGTTTTTGAAAGGGTCTTTTTAAAAGATTTTGATCTATATCTTAGAAATCTGCATTTACCCATGGAGCTATTTAAAACTCAAACAAGCCTTTAATCTTAATTCCATTGAACAGAAAGGAGGCAACAATTTCAGGTTAGATCAAGGATATGAATGTATAAACTGTAAGCTGCTGAGTTTATTTTTTAGAAAGATCTCTTCTGTTCTCTGCACACAGATTGCCCTAAAAACATATCCCTGCTCAATTCCCAGTCTGACTGACTTCTAAAGCCAGCTACTTTAAAGGTTCAGGCTTAGCTAATCAGGCAGACAGCACCACTGTCCCTGTAGCTCTTCTAACTCCTAATCAAAACCATTCCACAGTTCTTCATTTAGATAGAGAAAAAATATCACATTTCTACAGAACCACAGAGGCCTCAGCAGCTGTTAGTTTCTAGATTAGTAAACTGTAATTGGTGGGTAGGTGCTGATCCTAAGTCATTAGCAGAACCTCCACAAACACTGCGGATGGCTGCCTGCTGTGCTCCTCAGTGCAAATGGACCAGCAAAGAACACTTTCTGAAGACCAGAGATAACAGAGGTCACCAGCATTAGGATCAAGGTTCCAGATAATCCTCAAATTAAAGACCTTCAGGTGCAATGAAGCCCAGCTGGCACACATCAGGGTGATAATCTAAACATAATCCACAACCTGCCAAACTGTAGACTGAATTAATTATAACACTGAGGGGCTATGTGAAAGCCCAGAGATTACTGAACTCCTAATTACTGAATCTGATTACCCGGGAAACAGCATAGCTATTCACTTAATTTTATCACCTTCAATTCTGCTTTGGACAGACACAATTTTGTTGAACTGGTGCTGTATCTCAAATTAAGCCTCTGCAAGATTTGGCATGCAGTAGCAACCTTGGCTGAAAAGCCTGAAAAACTGACAGCTAGGTAAGCTACCCAAATCTTTTATTTCTTCAGAATATCAAGTTCTCAGAACAGACTGCCTCACAAGTATCCTGCAGTGCTCCATGAGGTGCTGCGTAACCAAAGAATAGTCACATTCTTGCAGTGCTTTGGCTTTTTATTAACTCCATCTTAAGTGGTCAGTACTAAAAACAATAGGCCAAAAGTAACAAATAAAAATCTAGGAAGATTCATGTTCAATTAATTTCAGTTTTAGATTTATCACAACTGGTTTACACTGTTATTCTATTGCAACATAACTCAGGTTCCTGACAGTGAAATTCGCTACATCTCCAAATAAAAAGCCTGTTCTTCAAGCATTCCAGGAATTGAGATGCATGGTGCTTAAAGAAGAATGATCCAAAAATACATCAGAAAAATGTTCTGTTCATTTTTGTAAGCTAATTTGTTGTGAAAACCTTGTTAATATATTTAAAATAAACTCTCATTTGATTCATGTAATTTATGACTTGTAATACAAAACTGTGGAATAATTTTATTAACACATGACAGTGAATCACCAGTCTTCCTTCTTCCATCTGAAATTAATGTGGAGCCATCCATTTTTAATTTCTCATTGCTTACTGAATTGAGCGTTCTGTTCTGCTCATACCCTCCTCCTCCAATAGAGAATTTTTAAAACAGAAGATTTGCTCCCCAAAACACACCAACATCTGTCGAAGTCCTTTGAGCAAACACATCATCAGCTTATTTCCAGAATGGAAATAATTTCCTTCCAAGCTTGACAGAAACATTTCACTAAACAAGGGTGGGAATCTGCCTCAATTTGCTATGCAAATTTGCACTTTATTAGCAACATGTCTTCATTTGAAGCACAAGGTAAGCAACACTATAATACTGTCTTACTGCACTATTTCAACTCAGTCTCTGTCCCTATGGATTTAAAGCACCTTATTCACAGATGATATGAAACACTGTCACAAAAAGCACTCTGGAAGAGCTGGAGGATGAAACATAAACTTTACAATCAGGTGCCAGGGATGACAAGTGCTAGGTTCAAATGCGAGAGATTAGGACTAAGGCTTGCAGCTGCACAATTTCTTAAGAAAAGTATTATCCTGGTTGATATTAAGCACCACCTTTACATTATTAACCACAAGAGACTTTTCCTTCACTTGTATGTTCTGCTTTGAGCAGCATCACTTTTACCTGAAAGTCTGAAAGTTTTGTCTGAAGTCACCTATTTCCAAAATTTTATTCAAGGCAGAATGCGAAAAATGCATTAAGTGTCAGAAAGTCCTCCTCTCAAAAGTTTACTATCTTTTTAAAAGACAAAGGAGGTATAGTTTTGCAGAAATGTACAATTACTCTTTCCACAGGCAAGGAATACGAACATGAAGGAACCAGGATTTGTTTGAGGCTATGAGAAGCAGTAGAATAGGGCCAAGGAAACCAGTCTCCTGAGACCTAATTCACAACTGAATTCTCAGGGAACATATTGGTAATATAAACAGATAGATATTTTTGAAAACACTTCAGAAGACTTCTACAGGCTGCTCCCTTCAAAAGAAAAAAACATAATGAAGATGCTCCCTACCATATCCCTTCCTCCTCTCTTTTCCCCCACACTGTTTCTTAAATTCTGGAATTATTTAATTTGAACATTGCTCATTATTTAAAAAGAAAAAAACCCCACACTTTAGCACAGCAAGTATTCTCAGAAGGAATATAACATATTTTTAGACTAGATCACAGTCTGTAAAATCCCCAGGGCATAAACATGAAAATAAAAAGCACTTTAAACAATCAAACTACAAATATGCTGCAAAATGAGCATGGGCTTTGCAGTGATTACGCTCATAATTTAAAAAAAAATAAATCTTTAAATATTTTTAAAATTTCTTTTCCTTACCTTTTCCCTAGGCAGGAAGAAAAAACATATTTCAGAGCTCCAAGCCCCAGGGGGTACAAGAGCTCTATCCTATCTTGGCTCTTTCTGGGAACCAAGGCCAAACAACAGCTCAAGACACATTTTTATAAACAAAGTTTAGTTCCCATCTGAGGGAGTTAATTACCTCACCACTTATGTCTCTAATTGGAATTTTTTTTCAAATATTCTAATTTGCTAAACTTGTAAAACTGTATTCACCCCACGCGGGGATAGGCATTTTGTGGACATTTTCCATATCTGCCCCTGGAGGCCTCCAAGCCTTTCTGTTCCCTCCTATCCTGGTGTTGTCTCGAAAGCGTGTGGTTTCATTTCCAGGTTCCTTAAGGCATCAGGGCAGCAATGGCCCCTCGGCCCAAAGAGGGCTAATCCTGCCCTGCGTTAGGCAGAGCATCCCCTGCGCACTGAGGGAGCTGATCCCTCCCCTCGGCTCGGCCTCACCTGCACCGCTGGCTCCGCCTGTAGGCCCCGCAGCACAGCGGAGACTGGAGGCAGCCCCGCGAAGGGTCATTAGGGTGATTAATTAACGATTTCCACATTACACATGAGGGAAGGCTGTGAAAGCTGGGGCTGTGGCACCTGGAGAAGGGAAGGCCCAAGGGGATCTTACTGCTGATCAACCCCTGAGGGGAAGGTGTTGTGAGGCGCTGCCAGGCCCTTTGCAGTGGTGCCAGTGAAGGGACAAGAGGCAATGGGAACAAACGGAAACACAGGAGGGGCTGAACATAAGGAAACGCTTGGTTACTGTGAGGGTGACTAGCGCAGCTTGCCCACGGAGTTTGTAGAATCTTTGTAAATGTATAAATACCTCTCTATTGGAGGTGTTTAAAAGCCATCTGGACACGGTTTTGGGCAGCCAGCACTCGGCAGCCCTGTTTCAGCGTCCCTGCTGAGGGACAAATGACCTCCAGAAGTCCCTTCCAACCTCAACCATGCTGTAATACATCTCAGTATCTTCGCTCATTCTAAAGCTGAAAAAAGGAAATCACACCCTCAGAGGTTTCTCTTTTGAGTTACCTCAGGAAAAAGCTTCGGTGCCTGATGCTGAGAGCCACTGCACACATTCAGAGCACTGCTGAGTACAACAAAAGGCTATGTGGGGGCAGCAGCCCACTGTCCCAGACGTGCAGCTCAAGGCCTCACCCACAGGTGCTCTTGGGAACGGCACACGCTTAGTGAGCAGCAAGGGAGAGCAAGGTCTCTTCCCCACCAAGCTGGGCACGCGCCAGCTAAAGCCAGCTGGACCCAAGACATGCACCTGAGTGCAGCAGGGGAGGCAGCACACTGCCTCAGGCTGCTGTAATGAGCCAGGAGTATCAGACCTGGAAAGAGAATCAGCCAGGCTGCAGAAAAGCATTTTTTCAGGCTGCTCTGACCTAAGGAGGAGAGCACCTTTCCCATTCCAGGCAACTTACATGCAATCACATATAACTTACAGAGAGCCATGCCCTTTAACACTGGACTTTACAAATATCAAGTGCCAAAATGTTTATATATTCCAGAATCAGTATAAGGTGCAAGAGGCCAAATTTTCCATTGCCTTGAATCTCCAGCAACCACTTAAACCAGGACAAAATGGGAGTATCTGTACTAATTTCATTGAAAATCAAGTCCAATAAGAGCTGTAAAACAGTAATGATTAGTCTTGTTTGTGCTTAATACTTACTGTTTCCCCATTTGCCATTAAATTGCTTATGCAGCTGGTAACAGCAACAAAACAGAACTCTCACTAAATGGGAGTAACTTCTTCAAACCTGAGCAAGATGAAAAGTCAACAGGCCAATGGAGGTCACAAAGAAACACACCCCTACACACACACACATCCTCCATGCCCCTAGCATTGGGCAAGAAGAGATTTTAAAATGCAAATTAGATATCCACATAGCAACAAATCATTATAAGTAGAAAACCTTTCAGCCCAGTACTTTAATTTCAAGATGACATATAGTTTAATGTTGGCGCTATAAAACCTCAGTGCTGTTTTTAACTTGCCGTTCACTCTCCCCTCAGATTTACTGCAATGGAATTGAACCAGGGTTATAAAGAGCATGTGTAGTTAAAGAAATTCTATTTGATCCTGGAAATAGTTTCAGAATGGACAATTAAATCCATTTTTCCAGCAACTTAGATAGTCTCAGCAGTCAGTGTTGTAATTTGTTGAAAAGCCTACCATACATGAAATATTGTGGCTATCAGCTTCTGCCTTTTTTAATGGTGTGATGCCAACCACAAGAGCTCTTTAATACAGTAAAGCTTAAAAAGACCAGAAAAAGAACATTTTTTCATCTTCATTTTTCAAAACTGAAAAATTCTCAGACTCTTGAGATGAAAGGCACCACAAAGAGGACTTTGATATTAATTGCCTATGATACGCAATTCAAATATTGCTACAGGAAATTGCCAATCTTAGAGTGATATTAATATAAGCATGACTTAAGACACCAAGTAGGACTGCATATGGATCAAATAAGACACTCAAGAAGTCTTCTTCTGCGACTTGGGCATGAGGATGGGACAGAAACATCTGACATTTGTGTGTATTTTTTTAAAATCTGGGCAGGGCATTTTGTTCCTCCTTGACATAATCTCTAATTTCCTAACAAGGGGTTATATTTCTTTCACTACATTCTTTCTCTCACCCAGAGTGAACTCAAGACATAATGTGGATTTGTGCAATGTACCAAAGCAGACAACTCCCAATCTTAGTTGTCATATCTATACACTATGACACTGCAAAATAGAAAGAAATATTCCAAAAGGGAAATACAAAGGTCAGTGTATGAAGAAGTCTCATTTTTATATATACATCTCAGCCTTTTCCTCACCCTTTGTTCCTATCTTTTCCTCTGCATGCAATAAAGAATGGAGATGTCTGTATCCCTCCTTTTGCTGTTATGTATTTATTTTTGCTGTCTTTTGTGGCACTAGGCAGATTGAGTTCCAGTTGGATTTTGGCCAAACTATACAGCCCCTATATATGTGTGTGTGTATAATACTAGAGACAGAATGAACCCACATTCTCCCTGTTCCATTCTTCCAAGTCTGAAACTCTTAGTAGCAACAGATGAAGAAGTTTAACAGAAGTAAACAGAGCGACAATGCCAGACAGAATTGTTGTGGACAGCCATGCCATGTGTTGGTGTCACCTGGAGGGTCACACTAAATCCACACACTGCAAAAGACACTAGAGGCAGACTAAGGAAAAAGGTTTGAATTGCAACTGCCAAGCTGTTTGAATCAGGCCTATCTGAGCAAATACTGCTTTAGAAATACTTAACGAATACACGTCAAACCCCCTGTAATTAAGAAAACTGAGTACGATTTTTGTAAGAATTTAATTTTAGAAGAAACTCCAACTCATACCAGATTAACAGATCAAACTCTGACCTTTTATAACTGACACATTCAGCAACTTGTTTAGTGTCTTGCCTGACCCACAGGATTTCTGACAGCACACAACCTTCCCTGTTCTGTTGTGCTTTTCAGCTGAAAGATGGATCATACAAAAGTCCCTCAGCTGAGCTTTACCCAGAGCTGGTCAGGTGGCCTACCAAGCTCCGTCTGCTTACTGAAGGAAATGCCATCAAATGCTGCTTTTTTCCAGCTGGATTGGAAGGTTATCTGTTGTCAAGCACTGCAATGGTCAGGCATGATGCTGAAAACTGAAATAGCTGTAACCTGTGCATAGGGGGAAGAAACAGAACACAAGCTGTTATTTTCAGGGCTTCAGTTTTCCATCCCACCTTTAGTTCAGGAGTTTACATTCTTTTTAAGGGAAGCATCTTGGAATGCCTTAGAGCAGTGAAACATCTTGGACTGCCCTGAATTTCATCTCATATCTGGATGGGGTGCACTATTCAAAGGGCACATTATCAATTCCTAATGTCCAGGAAGAGAACTGTGCCTGAAGAATTTTTAATCTCTATCTCAGGATTAAAAATACAGTCAGATACATCCTGAGAGAAAAAATATTACATAGCAATCCCCATGCATGTACTCAAGGCCCTGACTGCTTGGTGTCTCCAGCTATGTGTTATAGAATCTAAATCTATCATTAAAAGCCATAACCCTTAGCTAAAGAAAATCTAAGGCTCAAAAGAGCAAAGCAAAGGGATGATAAATTCAATATGATCTCCTGTGTAACATCAGACAGGAATTCTGCTCTGCACCTCCTGCCTCCAGTGGGCTGCCCAAAAATGAGGCTTTCAGTGCAGATATTGCACCCACAAGATCAGTTCTTAAAAATATTCTTAGCTTCAATTGTCTACCTTCCGTACCCAGCACAGTTCTGTGCTGTTTAGGAAAGGCAGTACACCTTGAATGCAGCCATAACATTTCCTCATGCTTACACCCATGCACAGCACAAGCTCAGACATGCTGGGGTCTGCCTGTGTCCATAGCATATGAAAAGTTCCATGAAATATTCCCCCATAATTGCCCCCATTCCATGAAATATTAAGAGATGACAGCACCAATCAATTTGAAAGCTTTAACTGCTCAAGCATTAGTATCCAGCTACCATGCTTATTCCTCAAAACTCTTCTTTCTTTGATGACTGCTCCATTATTCAAAGGCCCCAGTTTAACCCAACAAAGAACAAAATAAAACCTGTCTACAGAAAACATAAGTGGTGAAACTGATTCACTGTCCTATTTCAGAATACTGAAACATTTATTTTTTAAAGTGCCCTGGCTTAAATCCTCTAACTTACTGTGACATACAAATGCCAGGATACTCAGCCTTAGATTCCTGTGTTCTGCAGACCACACCAACATTGGCCAGAGTATCAAAAACTGTAGGTAAACACCAAGATGAGGAGGAATCAGGGAACAACAGAAACTATAGCAGCCAGTCTGACACTTGTCAAAGCAGACTATAAGGCTGTCAACAAAATTCAAGCATTGAGGCAAAGTGCTTCAAGGTCGGATGTCAGAACATGGCTAAATCAAGCTGCATTTGAAAGAGTTACTAGAAAAAAACGTATTGCAGAGAATTTGCAAGGAACACTTTTGTCAGCTGAATTGTGTTGCTGCAGGTTCCAGTGATGACTACAGGCCTTGAGTACTGCTCACACTTGTGCTGGAGAAGCTGAGATGAGGCTTTACTAATTTATACACTGAGTCGAGTCTTTGCAAGATTCTGCCATTCAGAATATTTGCTCTTGAGAATCCCCTCCTACATGTGTGGATAAAGATTTTTGTCAAAGGCTGGGTTTGTTCTTTAAGTAACAAAACACTGGCTGCCTAGTATCATGTACAATAAAAATATACACTTATACTGTGAATCATGAGAGAGTTTCCAGCAATTGTGCCTCATCTTACTAGACAGAGCAGAAAATGCTTAAACAGTCCTCTGCCTGCTGCTTCAGTGTGTTCCATAAATGAATTCCCCTTCCTCCTACTTCACATTCACTGCTCATTTTCTTTCTAAGCTGATCACGCTAATGATTTCACCCTTGTCTATTTGTGTCGGTTTGAAATTGGACAAAGAAACTCTTATACCTACTTTCAGAACATTTTATTTCTCTTATCTTGATAACATGCATTAGGAGTGCGATAAAGTGGTCTCTATCAGCACTTTCCTCAGTATTTAGATGAGATCATTTTGACTAGCAAGGCAAAAGCAGAGCTTCTAGACGAGATCATTAAAAATGATGCTGTTGAATGCCCAGGAAATCCAATCTGAATAGGTCTCATTATCATAGAGGCTATGGACGATCATGAGCAAGTCTAAACCATATACATTGTCAGCTTTCCTTTTAATAGCCTAAATACTGACTGTCCTTTTCTCATCCTTTCCTACCAAGGTGCTCAATTTTTCAATAGATATTTTCAACAAATCTTACCTTATTCCAGAATTCAGCCCATCTCTAACCTCGATTCATTATTATGAGGAAGGCTACCAAGATGATTAGAGGAATGGAACACCCTGCTTTTCTGCTATGAGGAATGGTTGAGAAAATTGTGATTGTTCAGACTGGAGACGCTTCAGGGTGACATAAATGTAGCCTTTGGTACCTGAAGGGACCCTACAAGAAAGATGGAGAGGGGCTTTTTACAAGAGCGTGTAGAGACAGGACAAGGGAGAACAGCTTCAAACTGAAACAGAGAAGGTTTAGATTAGGTATTTGGAAGATGTTCTTGACTGTGAGGGTGGTGAGATTCTGACACAGGTTGCCCAAAGAAGTTGTGACTGCCCCATCCCCAATGGCAGGAGCTGGAACGAGATCTTCAACGTCCCTTGCAACCCAACTCATTCTATGATTCTGTGATTATTTCTAGGGAGTTTAGCAATCTGAAATGTGTTAGATGGAAGTCCTGGAGCCTAACACACCATTATTAAGGTGCATGATAAATAAACAATCATTTAAAGTCAGGTTTAGCCTCAGCTATATTCTGAAATATTAACTTCTGGGATAGATTCACTCTAAACATTCTGTTCAGTAGGTTCTCAGGAACCCAGGAAAACAAAGTAAGCACAGTAAAAACAAACCAAAATGCAGATAATGTGCATTCTAAAACACAAGTCCCATTTGTGAATGTATTAAATATAAATTGAAATACAAAGCTCCAGGACAATTGATGTTATAGGGCAAGGCACTTATTCATACACATGAGCACAGTAGGCCTGCACCCCGCAGACATCGTGAGCTGAAGTATGAGGTTATCTTGGATGATGGGGGAAACGGAAAATGTGAGAAAGTTTAATACTGTCAGGTACAGCAGGGACCAGGACGGAGATTACACATTCAGCCTTACCTTTGTCACTTCCACAGTGCTTTTGACAACTCTTAAAATAGCAGTCTTTGGTGAAAAGTGTAAGTCTTCACCTCTGCAGAAAGAAAAGCATTGACATTTTATTACTGATGTGCTTTCCCACAAAAGGTGAAAGAATGTCATAGCAGATCTAAATAAATTCTGCTTGTAACAATGGTTGCACAATTGTACATTTTATAATTTAAAGAACAGTTACAAAATTGCATCTCAACTATTCTATTTCCTTTATAAGGAAAGAACTGCAATCCCTGTGCCTGCCCTTACAAAAGTGTAACTGATAATAGACACTGTATACAGAAAAGAATTTGTTGAAAACACTTTTTAAACCATTTAAAAATATAAATGCTGTTAAAGTATGATCCTTTGTCTTACTCTGTAGTGGTATGATTGTGTCAGAGCAAATAAATTCCTTTACAATTTATTTATTTACTAGTGCCTTAGCAGATTTTAATTTTGTTGACACCTGCCCCTAAAAATGATAAAAGCACACCCATTCTGCCTCTCACACTGCCTTATTCTAATGCATATAAGGGCAATTACTACTTGACAACTCTGTGATGAATAACTGTGCTCTTTGCTAAGCTTGTCACATTGATCACTGGCCAGCAATACAATTAATAAAGTATTGCTGTCCACATGGCACATTAATAACTAGCCTGAACCAGAGGTGGCAAATCTGGTAGATCCAGAGCATTTTAATCTTTCATACCCTGCCAGCTTAGAAGATTAAAGGAAATCTCCAAGACAGTCTCCACATGCCAGCACTGGGTTCCATGACATCCCAGCCAGGGTTACAAACTCGAGACCTAGTATTTCATTAATGCAACTCAGCTGGACATTTCAAGCTTCATTTCCAAATGCTGCACTGCCTTGTGGTCAAAACATTATTTATTTCTTTATCCTTCCTATTTATATTTCTGAAAGGTAAAATTGATTAAAGGTGTCAGTTCAACCAGAATTCATTAGAAAATAATGGACATAAATTTAGTGCACTCTCAAACATTGCTTAATAATTCCATAACATTTAGAATGGAAAAAATCAATCTACAAAAGGTCCCACCTCTTTAATACAAAAAAGGATGAATTAAAGCTCAGTAATGAGCAGCAAGTCCAGAGTTTTCCCCCAACATTTTAGATTAATTTTAATTGCTGCTTTTAGAGTTTTGCTGACAAACAGGCTTCAAGAAGATTACTTTTTTATTTCTAGGTTATATTATGATCTGTTCTTTTAGTCAAGTCCACAGAGGACAGAAAGTTCATTTAACAGAAAAATATTTTCAAGAACCGCAGCAAGCTACTCTGTCATCCTTGGAAATACCTGTGCTTCCACTTTGCATTATGAGAAAATTCCAATTGCATCTCAAGCCTTGGATCAACGATATCCACATCAGGATCTCTGCTATTGTCTGTCCTCAGCTTTGCCCAACTTTCAGTCACTTGAGGCTGATCATTCCTGGCAGCCACAAGGAAATATGGCCCAGTAGAGATTCTCCCCTAGGATCAAATAATCACCCTTTAATTGCACTGGCTTTACTAAGCAGAAGCAACACAGGTAAAACATCGTAAGAAAAAAAGAATGTGATATTCTCCCTTCTTTAAGAGGTATGAAAGGCACGGGATATGCTTGAAAGGACCTCACTAACCCTAATCGCTAATCATCAGCCAAGAATAGTGAAATGGGATGAAAAAATAATCCATATCTCTACCAGAGCCCACCATGTGGAAGGGCACTGATTCACGTGCTTCCAGGTACCAGGGAGGAGGTTTCCCCACCACTAAGACTATTCACCTTCAACAGGCTCTTCAAATCTTTTGCATTTTATTTCCAGCTTTGGAGACTTTGTAATTTCCACACCTGGCACAGAATAGTTCTTTTCCACACAGTTCTAGAGAAAAACACAAGGATCTTACAGCTTATGTGAATTTGACCTGCATTGTCCTGCATCACAAATATTCTCTTATTCTCCCATTTTTAAGTGACCTGCCTGACACATCCATTCCAACTTTCTCTCAAATGTTTCCTAAGAGCACCAGGAGTGCTCAGCACACCACCTCAGGCAATGACCTGATCACTACTGAAGTATCTGTTCCAGCAGGTAAGCACAGTCCCACTGAAATACCTGCTCCTCTTTAGGTTGTCAGAGTACAGAAAGCCTTAGGATAAAGCTTCCTAGGCAACCTCAAGCACTGTGGTCCTGTCCCAAGGTTACAGCTGACAGCAGCTTGCTCAGCTGTGGAGAGAGATTTGCTATTAGCTTATCTCATTGTGAACTCAGCCCAGCTCACGGACCAGCAATGGACTGTACCCACAGGCGCTGTGCTAAGGATGTTCTCAGTCTCTCAAGATCCTTCAGTCTTCAATACCTTGTTTCACAGGGCCAAGAATGGAAGCTGTGCCTTCAGGCTGCCTTGCTAGGGTATTTTTTATTGTGCTTGATTTTGCCTTTGGTTTCAAGGGCATGTTAACACCCGTAGGCAAACACAATGGGATATCTTATTTGTCTATGTACATTACATTACAATAAAAGTGACATAGCAGAAGCAATGTGGACTTTGGAAGCTTCTTCTCACCCTGTTTTAATAGAAAAGTTTAATAAGGGAGTCTTGACTTCTAGTAATGAAATGAAAGTCTATTGAAGAGGCACAATATACTGGCAGTGGATGGAATCACAGTTTGCACTTAATTATAAAGATGACTTTCATAAGATTACCCATGCAAATTAGTTGTTTCTTTCCTATGTGCTTAAGGGTTGCAGAACCAAAAGACATTTGTATTGTAAATTGTGAATGGAAAGATAGCAGCACCCAGATATAACACCAGTTAAAGTCATCTCTTAGGAGTGCATTTTCCTTATGCACACCACTTAACCAGCTTAACACACCAGTTCAGCTGCAGAGCTTCATTCTTCCATGAAATTTTGCATGCAAACTTTTGGAGAAAATAATATGCATGTAAAATGTCACTAGAAAGGATTATCATGAGAAACAAACTTATAATGGCCCACTGAGGATGGATAGATGACAGCTGTCAAAGGAATAACACAACTGACAATCCTCAAAGGTGGCAGAAGCCTCTGGAAAAAGGTATAGCATTAAATCCCAGATATTTCTATCAAGTGTTCTCAGCATAGACAATAGCAGGGCAGCAGGAACAGGTGAAATAGCGCAATGCCAAATGCTGGGGTTCAGAAGGAAGACGCTGTTGGTGCAAGCCGTTTATCCATTGGCCTGGAAGTCCTGCCACAAAATGAGAAGTGGCAAAGTCCCATATCCAGCTTTATACAGTCTGTTGCCCTTAGCTGGCCAATTTTGTTTCTAAGAGAAAAGAAAGAATTGACCTTTGTGAGCTAAACACTAAAAGTAACATTTACAAACTTTTCAAAGGAAGCAGTTAAAACAAGCTCTTTACAAATGCATTTGTTCTTTTGGTTTTGTGAAAGGGTTGTTGAAGGGAGTTGTCACAGCAGGAGAGTCTCAAAATGCTTTCTAGCAGTCACCCTTGCAAAAGTCAGAGGAAGAATTTTTCCAAGGAAGTTTTCAGAGTGAAAACGGGCACAATGCAGTGATGACAAGTGAGACAGAATTAAAGGTGGTGTTCTACCTTCTATCAACACATGAGCCCTCTGCAAGGCTCAGCATAAACGGGTCCTATCAGCTCACAAGGAGTTTGGTGCACTGTCCTACTCCAGAGTTTTTTAGGGTTTTTTTTTAGGGACCAATTTTTAGTCAGTGAAATGTGCTCACAGAAACCCAAACCAACCCACTTTCGGGAAGGTATAGTCTTGAAAATACTTTCTAGGCATTTTCCAGAATGCTTGGGACCAACTTCAGTTAAGTCAGGCAATGAATGAGTAGGAATATATGTTTTGAGTTTATTTAACTCTCCACCATAGTCAGCTAGCATTTGTTTCAAATGGGAATACTCATGACAACAGGATAGTTTAATAACAGAACCTTTGTGAAACATCCTCTGTCTGCAGGAAAGTAAAAGACCAAAGGAACAGCAGTGATTCCCACTGAGACACTTGTCCTGATAGTTCTGTGGCTTGAAACTGGTGCCTGAGGCATCTCCAAGTCTGAGGTAGTTTAGAAAGCATTAGGTATTCTGGTCCAGCTATTTCCATGGCTGCTGCCACGTGCAAAGAACTGAAAGGCAGAAAAGGCACCCCTCCTTGACTGGGACTCAGAGTCACTAAGGGCCCTGTTCACAGCAAGTATTAAAATACAGAATAAAGCACGGCATCCTCACTGCCATGGGATCTGTTCCCCAATAGCCAGACCAGTCACAGCTTTGGTTAGGGCTCAGTCAGGCAGGATATGAGAGATGACTGGCATGATCAGAGACATTATCCATTGACATGGAAGTGTTTGGATGGAGCCAGCAGGAGAGCATGTGGAAGGAAAGCATATTTTGGAAATAAGATGATTTTAATATCAGCTGAAGTAAATTAAAAAGTGCTAGCCTACAAGGATTCACTCAAATGATTTTTCGTGAGCAAATGCCCTCATAGGCAACAGGAAGTCCTCCCTCTGGGAGAATTCCACTTTGGAGAGATCACTGGAAAGAGGTCTTCAGGAGTCTGCTTTAACTCCTACTGTGAGACACCGTGGTGATGTCCTGAACAGCCAGGCATGTTAGTTCAGCACCCAGAACATGAAAAGATGGGAACAAAGCCCAGGGTCAGTGAGGTATTCAGTCAGGTAGATGCTGCTCAAGATCACTGCTTCAGTGTCTTGGGAAGAGGGAGGCTATGGGCAACATAAGGAACAGATTACATTTCTGAAAGGAGAGAGAAGGGTAATGTGGCCAGGGAATCAAGTGTGTGTCTCTCAGGCTGTGACGTGCGGTATTCACTGAACCTTTGATAATAACTGGGTAATGAAGAAAACTAAACTAAGATGACACAAAAGCCACAGTTTTCAAGCAAAAAGGGGCGTGTGGCAGTTCAGATACCCAAAAAAAGCACAGCACTCATGATAAGTACTGGAATTGCCTATTCTGTCTTTCAAATTTAGCTCAGCATCAGCCAGAAGCAGTAAAATAAGTGCTCTATATTTAGTGTCAATGACTCACTAGAAATGGTGATAGTTTTGGTTACATGTGCTGCTCACTGCCTTGTAGAGTTGCCTTGAAAGTTGCCCCTACACAAAGTTATCTCTGCAGGAACTCTCCCATGGTTAAAGAAAAATTATATAAGATCTGTTCCATGATCTCAAGAATTTCTGTCAGGTATTGGCCTTTACATAATGAGTTCAGTGGTGAAGCATCCCATGACTGCACTGGGAACTCTTGCATGGATAAGGTGGGAGCAGCACAGACTGTATCAGGAACTCCTGCTGCCTCGCTAAGGTGGGGGACGAGAGTGGGAATAGTCAGTCACATCCTGAGAGCGTTGGAACGTTCCTTACCTGAATTACAGCCTGAGCGCCATAAAAACATTGTTGTTGGAGTTTTGCAAACTCCAGTAATTACCAGTCTGGATTGTGGCCAGGGTGGAATTTCACTGTGACTAAAACCAACCATCTTGTGACCCTATAAATGGTGGTCTTACATGAGGCACTTCAAACACTCCTGGACCACAGTGGGCGGCAACCGGCAGCTCCCTCTGAGAGGGATGCTCTCAGAGCTCACAAACCCTCAAGTTTGCAATAATCAGAGGAGCCTTGTTGAAAGCTGACCATGGAGCCTTGGCTGACAGCCCTACTTCTCAAGGTTCAACCCTTGCCCATTGAGAAACGTCAACACCTTTGAAGTATTTCACTGAAGTCTAGGGGAATTTTTAGCAGGCACCTTTCTACATGCATATGTACATATACACACAAGTATCTTCAAGAGTGTACGGGTCAAAATCAGACCAAAACTTTTTGACTATTTGGTAAACTACAAATACATACTATATCTATCTGTCTATCTATCTATATATATATATTGTTTTGAACAACTCACCAGCTGCAAGTTGACTGCAGGCTGCAGATCAGAAAATAGCTGATCCCATTTCTTTCTTTGTGTCCTTAAAGTCAAAATGTGGAATCTTACATAAATAAGAACCTGAAAAGAACTCTAAAAGCTCATTTGAAAGTCTGGACAGCTACCTGAGCACACTGTTAGAGTAACAGGATATGTAAGTGTCCACATAAGTGCACTGAGTCTGCCCAATCCTTAGCACTCAGCAGTCAACATTGAAAGGGTAATATGTAGATCATGAGAATGGATATGTTTATTGTCGAGTAGGATAATTACAGTAGGAAAAAAACCCCAGGAATATAAGGTGCATATACTAGGAAAGCTGCAATGGAAAAGCATCCTCTTGACTTTAAGAGACTTTGGTGTTTGTACAGAATGCTCAAGCAGCACTGCCTCCTGGCACTGTGGGTTCGCAGCTGGGACAGCAGGTTCCTTCCTGCTGAACTTCAGCTTCATGGCATCTGTTGGTGAAGGGTTGGACACTTCATCTATGGAGATGCATGTGGAGAGGACTGTGAGGATGTTGATTGCACTGCAAGACAATGTCCTTGAAAAAGAAAAACCAATATCATTTAGTTCAGTGAAAATCTAGGATTTAATTCCCAGGTTTCTTATAAATCAGCATCACTGACCTATACTTTAACCTAAAAATCTTGCTCTTTCACAAATTTTAGATATTTGCGTTTTGGAAAGGGCCACTTAACAAGACAATAATATTTAAGTAATTAATTATGAAGTTGCAGATCTCTTTTTTTTTATAAAACCCTTATAAATATGAAATGAGTGAAACCAAAACACAATGAGGAGTCATGCAATTCAGTCCCAACTACTAATGGCTGCACTATTAATCATATAATTAATGGCTATTTAGTCTTTGGAATAACTGGAATCACCAGTGTGCCCTGGTCCAGCAATCCCCAAATATGAACACCTAGCCCAGAGCCACAGATTGTTGCAGCTCAACCCACATGTAAAGATTGCAAGGAAAACAGATTGTATGGAGGGAGCCTTTGTTCCCTATCCAAACAGAGCGAGTCCAGTGCCCACAATTCACTATCAGCGTAGAGATTTTTTTCTATCCCTATTTTTAACCCTGGCTCCTCATAAATACATTCACAGGCACCATTTAAAAGTCACTTCTTTGTTCAAAAGAAATGGAACACAACAGCAGGAAGATATTATGCAGTAACACACCAAGGCAAGCTATATGCAAAGGAAACCTGCCAAAACTAGTTTTTTCTCCTTTTCTGCAAGGCAGCAATTTTTTTTCTTTAAGCTGTCTCACTTGAGGGCTTATATGAGTATACAGTGAAGAGGCAAAAATCCATTTCATTTTCCTCTCTTTCAGGCTGTCATCAGCACCATTGCCATGACACCAAACCTCCTTTTACATTGCTTTGTGAGTACACAACTGTGTTATACACTTCAGGCTGACTAAGCACAGAATTCCAGCAGCATTTCCATGGCTCCAAGCCCTGATGCTCTAAGTGAGGAATGGAGACCTGACTGCAGCACTGCATAAAGCACTTTCCCTCTTCTTTCCCAGGGCTGTACCCATCAGAATCTACAAGTTTTGTGTCTCTCCCATATGAGGCTTTCCTATCCAATTTGTCATTTGCATCAAAAGCATGCCCCTAATCTGAATATCTCACGTCAGGTAAGGTAACAATACAACACAGATGCAAGTTGTCTTTATCTTCCCAGGGCCACACAACTTGTAGAAAGTGTTTATAGCTCCAGATGCCTGTATTATTGAATTTAAAATAAAAGCAGCATTATTTGTAGTTTCAGTGGACAACTGACTTGATGTGATTTATCCTCACAGAAAACCCTGTTTTTCAAAAAGAAAATTTTCACTTCAGTCTTAAAGAAAAAAAAAAAACACAGAAAAGCACACAGATAAAAATCTGTTTTGAGGCCCTACAACATAAATTAAGTTAGCACAGCAGGGCTTTCACTGTAATAATTTAACTTGTCAGTTCACATCATTGACTAACTTGAAGAATTCATGGGGCTTAACTGATCAATATAATAAACAGTTTGGAAGGCTCTGCAGGAATAGCCCAGTCTTAATTTGAGGTCAGTTCTTATTCCTTTTAAGTCTCATTAGCAGAAGCCAACGTAAATCAAGAGATGTGAGGACAAAAGCAGAAAGTTTGCATCAACAGCAAGGCCAGCACAACAAAGCAATGTCCAGTTGAATTGTATGCACCCAACTGCAATCTCTTCCAGGTCTCTGGCATGGAACAAAAAGCCTGTGTAATCCCTGGCAATAAGGAGGGAGAGTCCTAGGTTCTAGGAACTATACTTTTTCTCTAGTTTCAAGCTGAAAATCAGCCAAAGGTGTACCAGGCCAGATTTGCAGCTAGCCCAAAAAGGCTTCATTCTAATAAATTCTGCAGAGAAAGCCAATCTCCAGCAGCCAAGCTGTTGAAACAGAGCACTTAAGCAACTGTTGCCTTTCACCCTTCATTTTCTCAAGCAATTCCCTGAATGCCTGTCCCAGTCTGTGACTTTGTACAACCTACTGCAGAGCCACAAGCCAATTCTGCAGGAGCTGACTGCCACCAGGAGCAGCGCAGCAGCACCAGCTTTGGCACGGAGCCACCAACAAGCCCTGTGTCAAGTCCAGCCATGCAGATTTATCCCTGGAGTCCCAGGCTCACAGGCTGACAGGCAGTGCAGCTTTAGGGCAGCCAGAGCATTGCAGGCTGTGTGAACTGGGAGCCACTGCCCCACCATCAGCTTCAAAGTTGGCTTCAGAAGAAGGGCGGCTTTGCCCCTATGGAGAAGTGCCTTTGAATACTGATGTGTTTGCCCAGTGTGCCAAAGTCTGAAATTGCTGCTTGAGTCTTTCTTGTCTCCATCCAAAGAGCTACATTTAATCACTCTCAAAGTAAAGGAGCTTCCCGGGCCAAAATGTCTGACTGAGCAGAGTAGCAATACGTGAATTCCACTAAAATGAGTGAGAAACCTGAAGCTGTCAGGCAATTAGGAAATGTTCTTTTACCTCAATCTAAGATATCAGAACCACCTTCAGCTGGAAAAACTGTTAGACCTAGAGCTGGTGCCCTATTACCTTTACCCACACCATGCAATCACCCCTAAATGAAGTCCAAGGAAACCAACTAACTTGTGCTGACTCATCGGAAAAGCTTACCATGGAGCCAGGTGAAGCAGCATCACATGCACCCAGGAGTTAAGCTCAGGTAAGGTCATCAGCGTGTGGACAGATGCTCATACAGCACAGTGAAAAGGGAACAAACATGCAAATCCCTTCTATTTGAAGAGCCAGTTGAAGGCCAAGTCTGTGGGCTATGAATCTGTAAAGAAAGAACTGAACTCCATAAATTCAAGGACTAAACCCATTTTTATCTTAAGAGGAAGGTGGTGAAAAGAAATAGTACATGATGTTGACAATGACATGTTAGAAAACCAAATGCATTCAACAATCCTCCCATTTTCCCTATTTAGTTTTTCTGTCATTTTATGTGGAACAAAACATCTGCCTCACAGCTGAGACATTCAGCTCCTCAGAAAAAATATCCTGAGCCTGATTAAAACACAGTTGAACAGGATGGAAAGATGACTTCCATGGACTGTTATACAGGTGCATAGAAAATATTAATGGATGGTTAAAAAGGTGGCTGAGCTTCAGAGGAAGGCAGACTCAAAAATTTATCAGCTGCAGCAAAATTCCCAGAACTGTGTGTGTAACCGTTGTTGCATCCAAGCTCTATACTTCACAGTGCCCCAGACTGAATTTTCATTTGAACAGGAAGGCCATGGAAACATTAAAAAAATAAATCTTCTCTTATAATTCCATATGGAACAGAAGTGCATTCAAGATATGCTTCAAGGTGCCTGCTTCCAATTTCAAATATGAAAGACTGTTTACTCTGTTTCATGTGTTGCAGACCAACTGTCAAGCCACAGAAAGTTTGCTGAAGCCAGCTCTGAAATATCACTTTTCCCAGATAAGTCAAACATCACTTGTTTCCCAAAATGAGGCTGATAAAATCATTTTGATGATCGGAGTGGGCAATGCTGTTGATGAGCTTGCTTTCAGTCCTTGACGTTACATGTGTGGCTTTTCCCCACAACAGCGTTCACAGCTCAAGGAGTGTGTCATTTTTCAACCACACAAAGACAAAAAGCAAAGCATACCTCATACTAGTGATGCAGAAAGAACATTCTGAGAAGGCCAGATCTTCCTAACAGTCAGATTGGTACCACTTTCACTCAGGTAAAAATCAATGCCTCAGTAACTTTGGACCATCACAACATTCATATACATAAAGATACCAAATCCTATTCCAAACTGTTTTCCTTATTAACACAATGTCCATGTCTAATGATCTCTTTCCTCCATATTTATCATCATGAAGGTTGTCCCAGTCACTGCTTTTCCACACTGCACTCTCAGCCTCTGCTGATATCTGCACACAAACTCTTTTTTTGATTCAGAAAATTCACAAAAAATATTTCCCCCTGCCAAGTGTTAAGACACTTGCTCCAAATTTGAACAAGGTATGCTAAACTCTGTCCCGCAGCTCTCCTCCTATCAATTCACACAATACAGGTGTTATATGAAATGGATCATCAATCTGTTAGCAATGCTTGCAATGAGAAAAGTGCATGGGGACCTCACCATAAATTTCTCATGTTTAAATGGAGAAAAAGGCATGGAGTAATGTTGTGTACATCAACTTTTCAAGTGAAACAGTTCTGTAATGCACAGACTGCTAATCTTCCATGTGAATATAGGCCAGTAAAAAGTCTCTAACATCTAACTGAAAGAGAAAGATCAATTGAAAGCACATTTTTAAGGTATTTTGCTCCCAAGAAAAAAGGCTTCTCCCAGTAAATGGTGCTTCCCTCTGAAATCTATTTTCCCAGAACTGAACATTGCACTTAGAAAAGAAATCAAAGTGAGATATCTAGGAGGAAGTTTTAACTTCTCATGATGAAAGCTCCTAAATACACGATTGAAGACAGAGCCATGACTCCTCAGGTATAGACATCTTTACAGAAACAAGAACAACTTTCACATGGCCAATTCTCACTGGCTGACTTGGTTCAGAACTCCTCGCTTGTGGAAAGCCCCATTAGCAGATACCTGCCCTGATGGCTTTTGTAATGGGGGGGAGAAGTTTCCTTTTTCACTAGAAATAACCCATGTCCATAACTTTCACTCTGCATTTTATTGTGTCAGTACTAAAGACTGACTCAGAGAAGACATGTGGCTATGTGCAACAGCTGAGTATCTATGGTGAGTAGCCCCAAAACTATAGGACAGCTCTGACGTCAAGACTGCTCACAGTTTAAAAGCTGTGTGATTATATGAAATCAAACCCCTAGCAGGGCAATTCTCCTTCTGAACCACTTGAACCCCAGGCACTGCTGCTTCTTCCAGACACTGTTCTGTCCATCAAGTTCTAATGTGTCCTGCTTGATACTCCGAGCCTTTTTCCTTTCATATGGCTGGCACTACTACATTCCCAAACCACCAGCACGTATGGAAGGACTCATTCATGCAGGTGTTGATATTTACTCTGTCACCACATAATGCTGCTGAGGTAGAGTTTTGGCACTAGCTTTATTCACCATCAATACTGTTTACATGAATTCCTTTTCCATGAGCAATATATCTTTTGCAAGTTCCTATTCAGCACGTTATCCTGAAAGTCATAAAACAGAAAGAAACAAATCAATAGCATCTAATCTGAGTATGGCTCAGTTCTGTGCTTTTGGTTAGAGGAAAATTAACTAATTAGCAACCACCTAGTTTTAGATACAGTATCAACATTGCCAAAAAGAGTTTAACTTTCAATACAGTAGTCCAGATCCAATAAAATACTTAAAAATATGATAGTCAAAACTAAAAAAAAATACAAGTCCATTCATTAACTTCTGTGGCATAATTTGAAAATAAAGTAGTTCTGCAGATAATTGCCAAATTTCCATATTTATAAGAAGATGGCACATATGGGGATAATAGCAAAAATGGAAGTACCATTTTTCTATTAATATGGAAATTCAGAAATTATTAGAGTTATCTGTTATAAATCAACTTCCTCATTTTTTGCTGATGGAAATGCCATTTATGCACTACAATAAATTCCAAAACTACTAATGCAACTCCCCTCTCACTCTGATAAATCAGTGTAATGGTTGTCATGCTTATCCTCAAATTTGGCAGGAGTTCTGCTCTTAGATTAAAATGGGTCAAGCCCACACTTGGTGCAATACCACTACAGGTTTTGAAGTTAGAGCAAGGAGGGATTTGCTCACACAACCTTGTTATTTGCTTAGTGCAGCTGCCCCAAACAAATACTGCACAGCCACAAGGGAGCTGCATTATTCACTTAAACTGACCAAAGCAGGCCATGGGATTCCAAGGCAATATTTCATGTGCTTGCATTGGGGAATGACTTAATAGAAACTGGCAAGAACAAGGGATTTTTCAAAGATTTGGTTTTTATACCAAGAATTGCACGTTGCTTGATATCGGGGTGATGCTAGCCTATCATCTGCCATAAAGGAGTGCAGCAGTGGATGCTTTCTTGTGGAGCAGAAGAGTCATCTATCATCATCTAGAAACCAGTCAGATGCTGAAATTGCAATATCTTTTCAAGTATTGGTCCCCTAAAGACATTGCTCCTCTTTCCCCAAAGTGGTTTCACAGATCTCTAACCCCTTTAGAAGATGTGGCAGTTGATGTGAGGTAATAGCTTCTACCAGGGCCTAACACAGAGCTCCTGCTCCCTCTCAATGCAAAAAGTTCTATGGAACAAAAAGGTTAATCACGGACGTTTAGTACTGTAAGTTCCTCCAGGTACAGAACTTTTCCGTTCTCAAAATGAACATCAGAACCTGTATTAGTTATTTGCTGCTCTAAATTAAGGTGGGTATTCAGCCTGTTGATGTTAAAGTGAACCACAAATAGCACAACAAAAAGCCCAGGAGTTCCCAGGCTTCCCAGGGGGGTTTCACATATGTGAAATAATATATCTCCCAAGACGATGGTACTTTAATCAAATCTTGAAAAATAATCCTATCAGGCCTTTTAAGGTAGCACCTGCTTGCTGCAGAGCCTGTAAGGAGTTGGCTGAACCAGCATTGCGCAGTCACTGCACTGTCAGAAGCAGCAGCAACCAAATGTGAGCAGTAACACCCTTTCCTGCCTTTCCAGAGCACTAATTCACACATAAAAAAGGGGAAGTGCTGAAGCTGCATCCATCAACATCAGCCTCACAAAACTGTCCCTACAGGGGAATTTTTCAACGTGAAAAAGTCAAACGGGCTGCATCACTACTCAGAAGTAGGGTCTCTATAAGCACGAATGAGGAAAGATGGTTCTCACCTGCTATGAGGATGAATTTATTATTTATAGAGAGACACCTAGAAGAAAATTTTACTTTTATCCTATGTGTTATTAAGTTCTAAGTGCATCCCAAGATCTTCACAGGGTCCTCAGTCTACCTGTTCAGAAACAAAGCTCTTCCATCAATATTTCTATCTCCTGCCAGGCTCTACAATGTCTTCTGCACAGCTCATACAGCACAGAGCAGGCAGCTGGGACATAGGGCCAGGGCTTAATAGAGCCCTGGACAGGTAACGTTTTCCCAACTAAGCCAGTTCCACAGGCCAGGCTGCAAACAGCACCAAAGCCCAACCAGTCATGCCTGTCACCACTCCTGACCTAGGGTCAATAAGCCCATGAGTGTCCTTTATACTCTTCCTTGTCACTATGGGTGTGTTCTAACTGTGTGGCTTCGAGCTCGACAGTGACCTTCCCCCAAAGTCACTTTGAATGCTTATGAAGCAGTGTTCACATTTGGAGAATGGAAGATTCAGAAATATCACTCATGCACAGGTTCATGAGGAGCCATGAGCCCTGCTGATACCTCCTGCCCACTGTGCTGCTCTGTTGTGTGAGAATCCACAGAGAGCCCTCTGCCACAATCACTGTGGCTTCCCCTCTGCCACAGTACTCTACGCCCAAAGCATGTTCCAGAGTTTAAAGGTCAAACAGAAAAAACTGCAGGATGATGACATGAATAATTTGTTTCAGTAATTTAGCAGCATTGGTTTGTTGTGATTATTGCTACAAACTCCTTTCATATTTACAACTGTGATCCTTTTAACATCTGAATAATTTATATACAGTGATCAGTGATGCGTGTGTCAGGGAATCAGGAAAATTAGCTCCTCTAGTGTTCCCTGACTCTAAGAGAACATATTTTCCCATCCAATTACATTGTTTCTCTGTGGTTTGCATTTTGAATAAAGTGAAGTAGCGTGTCAAGAGATTCTGAATGGGAGCCACAAGATGATCTGCACTTAAGATGTAGCCATACAGACACACCCATAAGACAAGCCAATAAATTTCACCTTCCCTGCAAGAATCCAGACAGCATCAAGAAGATGAGAAGAATTGTATTTTTCACCAACTCACACTGTGCTGCAATCTAAAATCAAAACCAAACAACAGAAACAAGCAACCCCAAAGCAGACACTTCTCTCTCCAGCACATTATAGAATAAACTGAACAAAGAGAAGAAGCTGAGGAAGAAAAAAATTACATGTTGTGATACTCGCTCTAAGTGTATGCAGCCCTATGGGCAACAGGGATCCTGAAGGACATTGAGGGAAATCCTGTAACTTCGAAGACCTAGAATAAGAGGTGCTCTATAAATATTGAAGTCAAACCAGGAGACAGATGGGAGATTGGTAGCAGTAAAACTGAAAAAAGATAGAAACTGTATGAAGGAAACTTTTATAAGGGGCTTTAAAGCCTTGGGCAAGTACCAACGCTGTAACTTTTCATTAGCCATCCCATGGGCTGACATCCTCCTACAAACCCTCTTGGGCAGAGATAAGTGTGCCCAATACTTCCAAGTAACAGCAATCAAGAAGAGCAGTACAGATAAGACAGGAAAAATCAGTGATTTTAGTTTAACATGAGGCATGGCTGAGAGGTTCGCTTTTGCGCAGGAAGGGCGATCTACCAAAAGAGGGGCAGATGGAACCAAGTTGCAGTCATGGCAAGTGAGGCTGCATGGGAACTTCCCTTAAGAAATGGCAATATCTAGAGCAAGTTTGGTAGTGACACACTCCAGGGACTCATCAATCACATCTGTTCCTGCCTAGAGCTGCAGTGCCAAGGCTTCCACTCAGCAGCTCGAACACTGTGTGTGCAGCGCATTACAGTGCAACTCTGGCAAGATCAAGCTAGGTGCAGAGACAACCTGGCCTTCCCAAAACTCTTGTAGGCAGAGTGCCTCAGACAAAGAATAATTCTCCAAGATCCATCAAGGTGTTTAAAAAAGAATTTAAAAAAAAAATTAAAAAATCCCAGATCTGCTTCCCTGTCTACCCATGCCGAACACAAGCACATGAACGTGAACATTTATGAATCCCACCTCCGGAAACCAGCACTTCAGCAAAAAGGTTGCACAATATTCCCACTCCCAACCAAGTGACAAGTGTGAGCCAGTGCTAATCCCTCCTTCCAGGAAAGGCAGGGACAGAGACAACAGCTGCACTGGCTGCAAGCAGGCTTCACTCAAAGCCAAGATGAAGCATAAGACTGCCTTTTGACTTGACCCCCACAGCTATTCCTAGATTCCTAGAGAACCTTCCCAGAAGGCTTAGGTCAATGCCCAGTTGTAGATTCTAGAAGTCACTTGCCTAGTTAACATGGGGCTGCTGTGAAAGAGCAGTGCATAATGGAGAGGCCAGACTAGTTCCTACAAGCACAGTTTCCGGAGACTAAAAAGCTGGAGAAGGTGCTCTCAAAAATTTCTCATACAGAGATATTCGAGGAAACATTAAGGTATGAGCCTGCTACATTTGCAAAGCAGGAGAGATTTAGCACATTGAGAAAATAAAAAGCAGATTAAGATGCTTATGCTTAACAGATGAAAATCAGGAAAAAATACGCTGATTGTACACATTCTCCAATATAACAAATAGAAGAGCAAAATACAAGATGTGTGGCCTAACAGCTGCAGTACTTTGAGCTGCCAGAGCCAAAACTTATAGAATATTCCTTTTGCTGATTGAAATCTGTAAGACACTTCAACATCTGTTAGAACAAGATGTTTGTTTACCATATTCCCCTACAAAATGGAATGATGTTTCTTACCTAATGTACTGAAGAATTTTTAGATGAAAGAGGGATGTTTATGAGATCCATGCAGGGTATAATTGAAAGAATATTTCCGGATAAAAATAACATATGTTTTGTATTTCCACCGAACCTATAAATATCTCTCTAACAGTTTGGGTCCATAAATACCATGATTGGGAAGAGCTTTATGCATTTGCTTAAGGCTTTTATTACTTTCAATTATCAGTTCGCTAACTGCATCTCATTTTCCTCCCGCTACATAGCGATATTCCCAAGGATACATTCTGAGATGTCAATAAGATCCCTGGAATGAGCACAGAACTGAGCAGTGCTGGGGCACACAAACAATCTGCCTTGCACAGGGTACAGGTAGCAATTCCTCCCCCACCACAAATGCCATGTGGTCTCTATGGTATATGTGACCTGCAAGATTTATTTGCTGCCTTGGTTGCAGGGTATGATGGAGAAAACCTTAAAAATGCAAACCTCCAGGAAGTCCCAGCTGCACAGCAGAGCTATGTAATGTAATTCTTCCTGCGCAGCACATTAGCAAGAATAGTGGAATGTGAGCATAAAGAAATCTAAGCTCCTAGAGAGACAGAAATTACAATACCTTACTACTGACCACATAAGAAATTCTTACTGTCTTTATAAAAAAATAATAAAATAAAAAACATCTTTTCTAAATCCTACCATTTAAAGAATCCTTTCCCCCATATGAACAAGGGAAACTGCCAGCATTTTAGGGAAAGATGCCATTTTCACTATTTTTTCACTGTATTATGGTAGTACAAGAGCACTGTTTGCCCTTGTTTCAAGAAAAACTATTTTACTATCAGTCTTGTTAAAATCTGATTTGTGCACCACTTTTCTATTCCCTCAGAAAGATCTGCTCCTAAGAAAAACTAACCTCTGCTTATTTATTTTCCAGCTTAACTTAAACAATGGTTTTATTCCTCTGATGTTTCACATAATAAAAAAATTAGAGAATGTCTCTGCACAGTTAATACAAGCCTTGCAATTCCATGTGCACTGTTCTGTGCTGCCAATAATGTTATTCAGATGCATGAACATTGAAACAGAGTTTAAAAGTTGAAGAACTCAACAATATGCATCCACCAGAACAGAAGCTATTGAAGTCACCTGAAAGAATACACAGTTGCTGCACTGAAATTTTTCTAATGTCACTGTAACTCAAAGTGTTTGAAGTTGTGTGGATCTCTCCATTTTGCACACAAATCACCATGTGCCCCTTTCGCCTTTACCAGGTGAAAGCCAAAAACATTCTGTGGCACTCTACAAGCTGGGAGCTTTGAGGGATATCCTCTTCCACCAATCAGGAAGACAATATGTTGTTCCCAAACAGTTCCATGATTTTAGGCTTTCTTTATGCTATAAAGAAGAAAAAAAGGTAGGAAAAATATTATCTCTGGAATTGGAGCCCAAAGTCAAATTCTTCAGCCGAATTCAATGGCTAGTGAGGAATTTAAGTAGGATTTATAGTTTAATAACAAAATTTTCCATGCCCACAGTACCCTTAAATGGGTCATCAGAAACTCAACAACTGAATACACAAGTTCATTTCCCAGACAATGCAAAACTAGATGCTGTTTGTTTGGTTTTTTTACTTCTTCCAATGCTGCATTTATTCCAAGTAATAGTATAGGACAACAAGAGGGATAAAACAATGTATACATGTGTGTGTGTTCCTGATACAACAGTTAGTCAACGACTACTTGTTAAAGGCAAATGGTACCACCATCACTCAAGGCAAAACAGCAACTTCTAAGTAGTTCTTTCCTACTACTCAAAACACCTACTGATCATGAGCACACTGTATTTCCACCTTGCCATTTTAATTATATGTTTATCAAGTGTTTAGGCCCCATTGGAACAGAGCTCCCATCCAATCTCGATTTTGCAGGGTGGTGATGCCACTGACAAGCCACAACCAATATCCTGGCCTGGGGTGAACATCTTTCTGCAGTCCACAGGACCTATCAAAGCAGACAAATATCAGTAGACTGCTTTGAAAAGCACACTCCAAGGGAGAAATAACATCTGTTTTAGGGCAGAATTTTCTCACTGATTCATAAGAGATTTGCAATTACTGCAGGAAAAGCCCTTTGGAATAGTGATTTTCCATGATAGTCAAAGCTTCCTGGAAAAACAAACAATCGAACAAACTGATTAAACTGACCTAACAATAGTGCATTAGAATTCAGCCAAGAGCTCACTGGGACACAGGAACAGCTGCCTGCCTGTGCCTTCTGACTCACAGCTTCCCAGGGATGAGGAGTTCCACAAGGTCTAGAAAACACTGCCATTATCACAGGAGCTTGAGGTCGCCCCCCACGCCAGTAGACCAGAGCCTACGGCTTTCAGTGAGCCGAGAGCCCCTAAGCTCCAGGAGACAAAATCCCGATCCTCTGTGTAAAGGAGCACTGAGCCAGGGAGGTCAGTCATGCAAAGGGTGAGGGGGAGAGGCCCGAAGTGCAAATGGGCTGTGCTTTATTCTGTTAGATGCAAACCATGGTGCCACAGGCCCAGCTGGACACATGTACAGGATTGACTTAATGTGAAAACTTCAGGAGACCAAAGTCAACACAGATGGCTGGACAACAGGCCCAGATATGCTGTTCCTCTTGGACTCTTTCCACAGTGTGAAGACATTCCTGGAACTCTCTGCAGCAGCAGCAAAGCAATGGGTTTTTCCCATTCTCTGACTGTTCACTTCCTGTGCCTACTGCAGCAAAACCACCTGGAGGCCGTTTGCTCTCACAGGAATGAATGACATCAACATGGAGACTCACAAAAGCCCTCCCTAAATGAGGTGTTTCAGACACTTTCCCAGTGATCTGGACAGAACAGCAGAGTTATGAGCACCACAAGTGACAGCCCTGTAGCCTCACAAATGGATTTCAGGGGACTGGAAACCACCAACACCAGTTAGATACGTTCTGGACATGTGTGCAGCAGCTGCCCTGGCTAAACATCATTCCACTCAACACTTCCCTGCACAAGCTTGCACACAGGCTAAAACTACAGGATCTCTTCAATTTACAGACAATTATGAAGAGACAATGAGTCCTGGAGACCTACAGCCAGGCAGAGATCACACAAAGGGCAAGGTCTGAGGAAGCTCTGAGCTACTGATCTGATTTCCCATTTTGGTTTCCCAGACATAACATTAAAGAACAGTTTTTATACTCTCATATAAAGCCCACCTCAAGGGATTAGTCTTTTGAGGTCGGCTGTTTCAGTGCAGTATTTCAGAACATTTACTCTCAATGTTAGATCTACTTATGTTACTCATCTGCCATATTTTCTTTGGGCATCTTTTTTAGCATTTCCCCCCCATCAGTTGTTGTAAGTCTGTGCTTTAGGACAGCTTGAGCTTTGGGACAGCACTGTTGGTTTACTCTGACTAGCTAGCACTAGTGTTCTGCTCAGAAATCCAGGGCAGAACTAGGTAGGCTGAAGATAAATTGTAGAGTACTCAAATATTAGTTTCCAAAAGTAGTTTGAAGGAGGAGGACTCAGTGGGAAGGCTACAGATTACCAACCAACTCTGGGCATTTGGATCTCAGAACACAGACTCTCAATACATAGCTACCACCGAAGAAAGAGTGCTTCAGTGCTGTTTGCCAGGACAGCAGATAGAACACTTTACATGCCTTGTTTTAATAAGGGGATTGATTTACTGAATGCTTTGGTATTGTGTGGTCACAGTCTATTGGAATAGTTGCCCCTTCATCTTAACTGACTCCCTCACATCCGTCCTTAGAAATAACACTGGAGAGAAGTCAAACAGGAAATAGCAATTCTAGATCTGCCAAAATATCATTTGATGAGACTGGATATTGAGAAAAACCACGAGTGTTGTTTTTCTTGCTTGAAGTTACACAGCTCATACACAAACACTCCTATGCTCTTTGAAATATGTGCAAAACTGTCAGCAGCAGAAGAATGGCTGTTTCCCAGACACATTTTTTGTGCTAAATCCAAAGTGCACACATTTTTCAGAATATTATTTCTATTCATCACCTTGCAAAACTTGGCACTGCGATGACTCAGTATTGCAATTGCCTTGGTGCGATGTGCCCTAGGGCCCATTATTGTATGCTGATCCCTTATGCTACATCAATAATCTGGAAGAAGCTTTTTCAGGTAAAAACATCAGGATAAAGATCCAATCCTAATGGTTATTTGCTGCAATTAGACTGCAGATGAAGAAGGCCTGGAAAATTGTGAGGCCTGAGATGGAAAAGTAGATTTGAGAATTATTTTGAATCAATGTTGGACAGCATTTTGGCTTCAATGAGCATAGTTTCAAAAAGTTCTCCTTTATGAACAGCATTTATGGAAGTTAAAAAAGCAGTGATCTAACAATGCATCTTCCAAGTACATCACTGATCCCCTTGCAAGAGTTCTGTATAACTAATTTACTATGGTAAAGAGCTTGATGAAATTACTCTTAATAGGTGAAAAAAATTGAGATTAAAACTTAAAACACATTAAATTTAGAATTTCCGTTTCTCTGCTTTCTGTCTGTGGATCACGATGATTCATGAAAGCAGAGATGAGTTTTTAGTAAAATTTTTTTGCCTTCCAACTGCTATGCTGGAATGACAATGAGTTGTACACGATATCATAGTAATTACTCCGAGTACAATGGCCAATAGGTGGTCAAGGTGGTAAAAGAACTAGTAGAAGTTCTATAACTGAAAAAAATTGCTTTCCATAATTACAGTGCTGTAAATAGAAAAGGAAGTTCATCTACTCCGATTTAAATCAGGGGCTCCTCATACAACCTTTTCTAGTGCAGTATAGTATTTTTAATGGCCAATACCTCTTACTGCCTCTAGTGAAGATCCTGTTCCAGTACTCAATATAAATTTAGGATAGCATATAAGAGATAGTACCCAACACAGCTTATGCTCTAAAAATTTGGGGCAACTGACAGGGGAAACTTTCCTTTGACCCATTTTTTCCAAATATTTTCTCAGTACCAAATGCTTTCACACAGAATATCATTAGGTCTAATGAGTCTGTCACTACTGCATTTCAGAAAAGCTTAGCTGGAAGTGTTCTAATCAAGACACACTCAGTTTCTTGGTGTCTCAGCCTGACCCCAGATAGCAATGGAGAGGAAAGGAGCCCAGTTCTGCTGTTCCCAGCTCCAGAAACATGACCCTGCTTTAGCTCATTTGTCTTTCTACAAATATACCAACCAAGGAATAGTCCAATTGCACCAATGGCAGCCACTCACCTTTCCTAGAAACAGCTGCCAGTGCAAATAAAGAAATGAGCTGCTGCTGGCAGCATCATTGTACGAAAGCTGTTTAATTCAGAACACAATTTTCACTTTTACAGGACATCTCATAATCTCAAGACCCTCATTAGTTTCAATCTCCCTTGAAGATTGCAATTCACTGTCTGAGAAACGATGGGACAAAGAAAGAGAAAACTTGAAATATAAAATTTAGAGAAGAAATGAGTGGAAGTTCCACCCTGAAAATAAAATGCAGCCACAAAGAAGCACTGAGCAAGGAAATGAGTGAGGGTTTGATTTCTCATCCTCACAATAGTTCTGAAGTCCTCTATGAAAGGTGGTAACAAAACTGAGCACGACCACGTCATGTTCTTCACTTCAAGATCCAAGACAAGTCTTAGAGAAATCCTAAGCAAACGCTAGAAAGACTAGTATCAAGTACTAAATTCTATGTTCTAATCACATTTTTACAGATTTCCAGTTGCATGTAAGCAGTTTGCTAGAACTTTTTAACAGCTTATTTAGTGTTTAAGGTGGAACCAAGAAATGGTTATAAATGTAAGCATTCTTATTACTTTGGAGAAGGAAACATATCTTCATGTGCTTCAAACCCAAAACCAACAGAAGTGTACCAGTAAAAATTGGGGTTTTTCAAAATGCAAAACTCAGCACTTCAGGACTAAAGTTACCAACTGCCAAATCCTAGGAGAGATGATAAGAGAAGCCATGCCTTAGACAACAATGTGCTTCATTCAGCAGAGTGACTGGCCTTAATGGGTTCACCTTGTTGATGCCAAAGGGAAGACCATAACAGCATCTTCTCAACAGCTGGAGGTCACCAACAGCTGGGGATTCAGCATGGGCTGAAGAATATACAAGCTGAAGAGCTAAGAGAATATATTGCAATCATAGCTCCATCTAGCTCGTGTGTGTTAGAGGGGAGTGAAGTCCTGTGTAAACACCGCAGTGATTGATGCAGTTGAACATGAAGAGCTGAGGATGTTTACCTTGCTTTGCAACGCACCAATGTATCTGGAAGTATTATTTAACCTATTAAGCAGCTGGCTTGGGTGCAAAGGAGAAGAGTTTCTCTTTACTTGGATGACACTATACCTCCCACATCAGTGATTCATTCCTCTCAGCCTTGAGAGAAGCAGCCTTCTTTCCTAGCTTATAAACACATTGTGAAGTATCTGGCAACACTGGTGATCTCTGCTCAGAATTCCTTCCCTTATCCTGCTTCCTCCTCAGTTCAAACAGGCTCTTAAAAATTCCAGTAGACAACCATAAATATTTTTATTATTGTTTATGATTTTGTTGGAGGAAAAAAAATTCAATCCTTAAAAGGTTTGAGAAGAGGTCACACATTTAAACTGCATCTATTCAATAGCTAAGTATGTTTCCTGTGTTTTCCACATTAAATTCCAGTCCAGGAATTCACTGGTACAAATATCTCACTAACGCCCCTGAAAAAAACTCAGTCACAAGATTTTCCCCACAAACTACAAGAAAGTAGGATTTTTAAGCGCTATTTCTGGAAATTCAAATGATAGACCAAAAGTGTTTCTTAATAGCATATTTACATGCTTGATGCTAAAATCAGAACTAGCCCAAATGTCTACATTTTTAATGAAAAAACATGATTGACCCAGTTTTTAATCACACAATCTGGTTAAAACCTTCATGCTTTTCAAAGAAAATTGTGCTTTCTAAACTTATTTATATAAATTTACTTTCAATTTGGTTTGTTATTTTTTCTCCCCTTTTTTGAAGTCTTTCTTTCCACTGTTTTCCTTTACCAGGAACTAGTTGATGTGATAAATGCAAAAAAAATTTCAACCTAAACGTCACTTCAAAGGTTTATCAAAGATTTTGAAAAAACCTGTTTATAACTAGTTTTATAATTTAGATTAAAATTTTTCTTCACTGTATATTTATACACATACACAGACACTATACATAGTAAAGAATATGTGGCTGAAGGTACCTCATTGCTCCCTCTCTGCAGTACCATCTCCACAACTTCACTGGATCACCACTGACTATCACAGCAGTACATCCAAGATCACACAGCATTCTGGAATACTGAGCACTGATTCCAAGTGTCAGAGACATTAGTGCTCCTTTGGCCAGCCCTTCCATATAATAATAAACAGACTCTCATCCTGATGATCCGAATAAGTGAAGGATTTCTACTCTGTTTATCAGTTCATTTGCTCTGAAGGAAGTTTCTCAGCTTAAAGAGCTTGGCAGATGTGAGGTCAAGCTTCTACTTTGTTTTGGATAATGCTCTTACCTTTCTCTGCAAAAAGAAGCGTAACACCGATGACAGGAATACAAATGGCACAAGTTCTCCCTTGAATCATATAAAGGGAGTATCTGGAGAAGCTGATAAAGGCACAGATTGGACTACAGGGGACAAGATTTCTGCTGCTTTAAGAGCCCTCATTTCTACTTTCTTCATCGGAAGCAATATTTATCTAAAGTTAGAGCCTCTTTTGACAGGTTCAGCTTTGTCACAAGTTGGTTGGTAGTCACAGCATTTTCAGCCTATAAAAAGAAATAAAGCTGGGAGCTGATCCAGAGTGCATGTTCTGTAGAGAGTTGGCTGAAATTACCTCAAACTGATTTCATCAGGCAGGACACTAAAAGATCACAACTGAAAGAGGAAAAACCAGAAACACAGACCAGCAGAAAACAACAAGATAGTTCTCCTAGGAAAACAATTTCAACAAACAGATTATAATTGCTGAGAGAGGGGAATTGTAAAGTATAGATGTATTTCCAGGTCCTTCAGGACAAATAGCATGATGACAAAGAACAGTCACTCTGTAATGATAGATTACATTCTGACCTTAATGACTGTCAACATTAAGATAAGTGAGGTTTGCTTCCAAGTCAACATCCAAGCCGCTGAAATGACAGGCCCTGTATATCCCTAATCAAACACAGCTCCAGCCCTCACCTTTGTGAGCTGTGAATGTTCTGCTTTCTGTTCCACCTCCCACTACATTTAGTCCCAAACAGAAACGTGGAAGCTCCACAAGACTGCTGTTCTGAGAGAAGAAAACATCTGAATAGGGCACTGTAAGCCTTCCTCAAGTGGCAGCTATGGTCAGCCTTTACACATATACAGCACGTGGGGATGCAGTAAAGCCAAACACTTTAGTATAAATATGCTCTTTGAACATTTAATGTATACAACTTTGGTGTTTTTCCCCCAGATGCCAATGTTAGGAGGTGATTTGGATAACACTGCACAGCTAAGCAGGAAGGGCAGCCCATATTGACAGGGGTGGTCCTTGCAGTGTCCTGATGTGTGCCTTTCCAGAGCAGAGGAAAACAGGGCAAGCAAACTATGTTTATAGTGCACGGAAAAAAAACCCAGACAAGCCACATTCAATCATTCACCAGCAGTGCTGGCTGACTGGAGGGGTCTCAGCTGACTGGAGGTTAGCAAAGGTGATGCCCATCTACAAGAAGTGTTGGAAGGACGATCCCAGGAGCTGTAGGCCTGTCATACTGATCTTGGTGCTGGGGAATGTCATGGAGCAGATCATCTTGGGTGCCTTCAGACAGCCCCTACAGGACAGCCAGGGCATCAGGCCCACACAGCATGGATTCATGAGAGGCAGGGTGGGTTTGACCAGCCTGATCTCCTTCTATGACAGGCAGATCCACTTAGGACAAGGGAAAGGCTGTGTGTTGAATAATGGCTTAAAGAGCAAGGCCATGAATTACTAGAGTTAAAAACCTTACGCAGGCCAAAGAGTGTACGTGACTCAGATTGAGGGTCACAGTGACCTTAAGTGCTGGGGAAGATATCTCTTGGGAAGTACCTAGGTGATCTAATGGTAGCACTGGGGAAGTACCTTCCTTAGGTGCCAGCGTGATGCCGCAGTAAAGGAATGAAGATTAGCTAGCAGGGGCCCTGTATGGGATAGATATGTAAATGAAGCCAATGACCAATGACTTTACAACTTTAAACATAATTAACTGTAACAGTATATAAGCAGTGGCAATCTGAATAAACTTTGAAGCTTGTGTCCTTAACTCATATTGAGTCATGTGCCTTGCTTCCCCCACTGTCGGCAGCTGTGGATATTGTCCTGGGCTTCAGCCCCACCTTTGAAACCAACTTGCACAGGATTCTCCTGGAGAAGCTGCCTCGGGCAGGAGCACTCTTCACTGGCTAAAAGCTGGCTGGGATGGCCGAACCCAGAGAGAGGATGGTTACACCCAGCTGAGGCCGGTCACAGGTGGAGTTCCCCAGGGCTCAGTACTGGGGCCGGTTCTGTGTAATATCTTCAACCACTGTCCAGACAAGATCGAGCCCTCAGTCAGTTTGCAGATGACTCCGAGGTGGCTCTGTGTCCACCTGCTGGAGGGCAGGAAAGCTCTGCAGAGGGATCAGGACAGGCTGGATCCAGGAGCCAAGGCTGGGCTCATGAGGTTCATTGAACTGAAGTGCCAGGTCCTGCTCTTGGGTCACAACAAACCTTGGCAAAGCTACAGGCTGGGGGCAAGAGTAGCTTCTCCAACCTAAACAATTCCATGATTGTCCTTTCTTCAACTGGAAATTTTTTCAGCTACTGGGGAAGCTATAGAGCCAAAGCTGTGTAATGGCATGATCTGTTCTTGATGCGCTAAATTTAAAATACAAACACATTCAGACTATTTGCTACAATCATTAAGGATTTCCCTGTTCTGACAGTTGCTTGCTATGATTCAAATGACCTGTCTCCTATCTTCTGTTGTTCTCAGGGTTGCAGGGGTTTTTCACTGTATGTCATGGGCCTTACTGGAGCCAAATTCCAAAGAAAAGAGTCTCTGCTTTTGCCACCTTTGCACAGGTAGGGTTTAAAGGTGTAATGCAATGGGGTTTGCTGGGATAGATTGACATACAGTAAAGGACTGGTTGAATTGGACATGCAACTTAACAATGAATGAAAATCAAAACAGTCACAGCTGGATTTCAGTTCATGCCTTATTCAACACTAGTCAAGCACAAACTGCAGTAGGTTTTTATGCAGGCTATAAAAAATTCAAATTGTTTTTGTACTGTGACTTCATCATACTGAATTTTTAAAACATTGACAGACTTTAGGTAAACAGTCATAGAAGACACTTAAATTTTCTATGACTGTTCAAGAACAGGAGAGGTTCTTGCCAGTGCACCAGTATGTTTCTGAAAAATTAATCAACGTGTGGCTAAACTAACTCTGAATTGAATATATTTATCAATATTATTTTTGCAAGATGGTAATGTGCTTAATTTGAAATATTAAAAGCTGAACTATTTGGGTTGGAAAATCTGAAATTATATTATATTGCATTTTCAGTTTCCAGTTTTTGTACTTCCATTTGCCTTTATACTCTGAAAAAGCAAAGGGACTCTTCTGGCATTCTACAAAGGGCACTCACTGTGATAAACATAATGACAAACTGTAGATCTTATTTTAAATATTTGACTGAAACTTTTTGACTTCCAAGATCTAGAAAGACATACCATCAATGGTCTGGATATACTATACCTAATTTTATGGCTTCACCATGGTAAAGTCATAGTATCTCCCAAGGACACAGGGTTTCCACATGCACTGGAAATATCAGTGCTACAATATTTTTACATTCAACAGATTGTAAATTTTCTAAGATTAACTACAGGTACTCATAATAAACTTTGTTACCAGTGTATGACAAATTAGACTTATAAATTAAATGCTGAATCAACACAAGTTCTTCTGCAGAACAGAGTAAGCTGTTCAGATATTTAGGCGTCACCAGAATTCCCCTCTTTGCAGTTGTTGTCTCCTGGTACTAGAGAATGTAGACACACCTTTTGGGTAGGCAGGTTTCTAGAGTATAAAGAAGTTTGCACTGCTCATTAAAGAGGTGGCTGCATTAATAAAAAGCTCTTTACAAATCCACATCAAACAGAAAAAGAAGCTGTCTCAGACTGTAATTATTCCCTAGCATCTTCAAGAAAGAAATGTGAAAAGCAGCTCAAAACTCTCAGTTTGCATCTATTTCTCCCTCATACCATCTGGGATGGCAGAGGGTGCCTGATGCAAAGCTCCAATCAGGTTATCTGTATTGATTTCAGCTGGTTTTGAATAATGCTCTAAAGGAGGGGATGTTCCTTGCCTTTGACGAGCACTCAGTCACAATACCCTGCAAAGATATTTAAGTGTCAACCTAAGAACTGCATGGTGGACTGGCTGTCAGCATTCACAAAACACACCAAAAACACCCTGAGTTTTATTGCAAAGAGAGTAAGGATAGGTTTCTAGGTCTTAAATCATGCTTGTCTTGCAAGCAAATAACAACAGACTCTTAGCACACAAACAGCTGGGGAACTCATCAGCTCTTCAGGAGCTCAGACCTGCAACGTATGTGCACCTGGTTGGGAACTTGGTGCTAGGTTTAACTCCCAAAATGATCTCCCACTGTAGTAAATATTTACTTCCTTCTGAGTGTTCTACTGCAGGTTTAATTTAGAGCACAATTTACCTGAGAAATTCAGGTTGCAGGCACCTCATCTGAGTATCCTTTTATATTGTTGATGCAAATTTTCCTTGAATATGTTACTATTAAATCTACACTTGTTGCTATAAGCTAACAAACCCTGAATTTGATGGAGCACCTCATATCATGCTAGGCTGGCCAGGACCTGAACTTTGAATCATGCAGCTTATTTCAGACATTAAGCACCATTCAGAATTGCTCCTTCAGCTCATTCTCAGCCTCTTCTTGGGAGAGAATATGGTGAGTGGCAACCCAATATTATCCTCCACCCAGAGCCAGCATTTTGCTTTCTTGAGTGTTATGGGTTGATTGCCACTCCACTGCCACTGAACATATCTTCTACAGGCCAAGCAAAGTGTGCTGCGAGTGTTCATGATTTTCATAGATACTGGGCTTGTACAGATCTGCAAAAATAACTTTCTCCTATAGTTCTTTCAAGCCCTTCAGGCGCTCTTTGTTTGTTGCTTAGCATGAGATCTTTCTGTCCCTAAAACACTTTGGCCACAGGATGTGAACACAGCATCTAAATCAAAGTACTGGTCCCTTAAGCTGTCCTAACCTTGTCCTGCTAAAAATTAGCTCCTGCTAGGCAATCCCATTCAGTCCTCTTTGGACAATTAATTTACTTTAATTCAGTAGATAGTTTCAGCATATTCATATTTATGAATATAAATATGTTATATTAAAGCCTGCTTGGATTGTCCTTTAGCTGCCTCCAAAGATGGGGTGTGACAAGGGTCCTATCAGCTCACAGCTGATTGAAAGCACAGAACTGTTTGTGGTAGTTGACTTATAGAAAAAAAATCAGCATTCACAGTTTGCACAACGATTTTATTAAGCAGCACAGCAGGGTGATGAAGTTCAAGCAGCACAGAAGAAAGGAGCATCCTTCCTTGTGAAAGGGCTTTGCTGGCATCCTAGAGTCTGATTCACATATTAGGTATTTAAAACAAAATACCTTTAAATTGCTTTTGGCACAGTATCATGCAGCCATGTAGGATCTGGAAAGGTGAGAAGCAGAACAAAGAGTTATTTGCAACTTGCAAGGACTGGCAATCTGATCACTGGTTTGCACTTTTCCTGTCCATTGCCCTGAAGACAGAGGTTGGCCTGGAGCACTCATAGGTGAGAAGTCTATTGTCGGCAGCCTTGCCTAGAAGGTCTCTCAACGGAAGCACCATTAAAATAACAGGTCAGCTAAAAAAAGGTTAAAAAAAACACTTGCTTTAAAATGTTCTGAAGTCTCCCAGATAGCTGATTTCTCATAAAACACTTCCATTTCAGTATGTGGTTATAGCTGTTTAAGGTTGAGTTGATTCTATAATCAAAAGTTCAATTTTGCTTGAACATTATCCAGAGAAGTCATTGGCTCTCATGCACGATCTCAAAGGACCTTGAGCAAATGAAAGACTTTACCATTAAATAGCTAATCCCTGTTCTTGCTATTTTATTTTGTGGTGTTATTTTCATACCAGTCACATTATTACAAATATTGAAACACAAATGAATTCCTGCATAACAGGTCTGCATTGTTTGTAGGGGTGGTGGGAAGTTCTCAGGCCATCAGGTGAGCTTGATATTAATCCCAGTTCATGCCACAAAGCTGTGTGGCACAGACTCCAAACACTGACAGACAGTACTCATTTTTGTAATTAACCACAGTCTTGCTGCCCTCTTGCTTCAAGGCTGAAAACTTAAGTCAAAATTGTTTCATTACATTGTACATCCTACAGCTCTTCCAATCTCCTGCACAACTATCAATTACTTCAGCCACTGATCTGCCACAGGTGATATTTGATGCCTGAGGCAGGCAAGGTAAATTACATGCACAGCACATCATTTTGTTATGCTTGGGGTTGAAAGCCCTACATACAGCATATGTGGTAGAAGGCCCTGAAATGCTCTTCTTGCCCCTACAGAAAACTAGAGAAGCTGGCGTAGGTTGCTTTGCAAGAGAGATGTTTACGTGATCATCATGGGGTAACTAAGCTGGAAGGGTCTAGAAGGGCTGCTAAGCATCCCTGAATGGGGATACCCTTAGAAAACAGGTAACTTAATCACTGTACCAAACCCATAAGTATTTACTTTACATATAAGCCAAGGGATCCAGTCATGATTCCTACATTTTCTTTTCCAGAAAGGCATTTTCAACTGGCACTAGGGGGTGAACGTTTGCTAGCTAAGTTTAAGACAGAGAATAGCGAGGTGGCTCTTGCAAATGCTCTGATCTGGCACCTCCAGCAACAAAGCCAGCATCTGACAGCACATCTGCTCCACAGCCACACTGTGCTCTCAGAGCCACCCAGCTTCAGGTCAAATAGGCTGGAGGTCCTGGTGTTTTATGCACTTGAGGCAGTTTCCAAGCCAGGATGAAAGCTCATCCACATTAGAATGCTTTAGCAAAAGCTGCCTTGGATTTAGTTCTACCGTTAGGAGTTACTCATGGCATTAATATCTTAATCTTTCCAGGTATAACACTATGTCCCTACATTTGCACCCACTTTTTCGGCTTAGTTATGCCAGAAGCCCTGGAAACCAGACCTTTACTGGAGCACATAATTCCCTTGCATAATCTAGTATCCATCCCACTTCACACTCCGCAAGGCTGCTGTTCCACATCACAACTCTGCTCAGCAATCAGCTGAGGAGAAAGACAGCTGATGAATAATGGATGGCTGTTAGAGCTTCTGAATAACAGGACTGCTAAAGGGAGATAATAAAAGATAAATGTGCACTCCTGCACATCCTTTCAAATACTGTATGTTTAGCACTTTGTTCCATGCAGTTTTCTTAGCCCATAAGTAGGTATTTAGGGAGAATGCATGGAATGGCAGTGGAGGGGGGCGTCTTTCAGTCTGGCAAAGTCACTTAATGTATGTAGAGGTCGTTTGAGGTGTCACCTTCGAAGAAACAAACTAAAGCACTTTCTTGCATTCAGAAAAGGGGAGGAACAACACTGTCTTCCCACACGAGTAGTTGTAAGCCAGTGAGAAGCTCAGGCTCCTGAACACGATTCATTCTCAGAACTATAAATAGTTTCCAGATTCAAGGATCCAATCAACAGGTCTCCTTTAATCTTTTAGCTTATTTAGAATATGCTTAAAAAGACTTTCAATAGAAGGTTTGATATGGTTAACATGGATCAGTTTTGATATGTAGCAACCTCAGTCATTTGCAGTCTTTTGAACATCAGACACACGCTACATCTGAGGCTTGGAAAGCAACTGCTGTCCAAACCTAAAATCTACCCTTATTTCCAGGAACTCTTTAAAGTTCACCTAGTCCATTATTTCTCTAAACCCAATTACATACTGCAAATCTCGATTTCCCATCTCTTTCTAACTGCCAGTTTTCTCTGCAATGTATGCATTTCTTTCTTCCCTGTAACAGTCCTTACCTCTCATCCCCTCCCAAGGGATGTTAAGTTCTTCCTAATCTTCTATCATTACTCTCAGTCACATATTTATCCTTTTCCCAAAAACTCCTTCCAGTGAAAGCAATATAATGGAGATCTTTCTTCACACTGCTGCTCTGAAACACATCTGTTCCCATTTTGTTCCAATGATGTGTTTTCTTCTAATTAGTTTTACATGGATTTGAAGGGGAATGGCACACTTGCCAGGAATACAGTGATTTCTCTGAATAGTCAAATACTATAAATCATCAAATAACTTCCAAGAAAAAGTATTATTAGTCACAGGAGTATATAGTTGTCTTTAGGCATTGAAAAAATAAGTGGACAATTAAGGTCCCACAACAAGATTTTTATCTTGAAACGTGTCCTTCCTTGAATGCAACCATTTGTTCTCACTGATCAGCACTCGTGAACACAAATTTGGGTTCCATCCCAACAAATATTTGTACAGATTGTACTTGAAGCCCCTTTTACCATAAACTTTTAACGCTAAGTTGGGATCATGCAGTTGGTTCTGAGCAGCTAATTGGAGTACACTTTTTGAGGAAATATGACCTGGCATGCAGCATGGTACTAAGATAAAATCCAGCAAGGTAAAGTGACTGCTGTTCAGAAATGTATCAAATCTCAATGCCTATGAAGCTGTTCTAGTTCAGACTTTTTCTGTTTAAAATCCTATTAGGGTCTTGAGTGTTTATTTGGCTTCATGCACACCCATGCTTAAGAAAATCCAATCTCAGACTGTTCTGCTTCTTTTGGTTTTAATCAGAAAATGCTAGGCTGAGGTGACTCCATCATTGCAATAGTGCTTCATGAATTGCTGTGTATATACAAAGGCTGACAAAGAACATGCAATCTGTGAACTTAAAAGGGATCTGACAGCAGTGACAGAAAGAACACTCGTGTTCAGATTTCAAGAAACTTTCCTCACTTGCTAAAAACGTGTTGCCCTCCATTTGCGAGTACCTTCCATATATGTCTACTTACAGCTTTGATTAAAGACCCAGATATTCTAACAATTTCCTTTTCCAAGTTCACCTTAGCTCACACTGTTCAAATCAGCTTCCTATCTCCCTTTCCCTCCTCTAAGCACCCGACCTCATGGCTTTATAAGCCTGAATTATCATGGCAATGTTACACGTTCAACCTCACCGTGTTTGCTCCCCACAGATTATTTTCTCCACCCTGCAACAGGAGCATTCCAGCAGCTGAGAAAGTGGATTCAGGCTCTGCCAGGCTCCTGTAAGACTCCAGAAGCAGCCAGGTAATTGAACAGATGCCAGCCTGAGACTTTGGATGTTACAGTATGCTGATTACCTTATGTAAAAATGATCACCATTTCTTCACCTTTCTCTGGCATGGCTAAAGAGGATTTGCTTACTTACTGCTGCTTGAGGGGAGAGAATACTGTGGGGAAAATGTGCCCTTTGCGTAGCCCAAGGGCAGGGATTTTTTTAAATTCAAGGCTTGGAAATTATTTCCCAATGTCATTATTTGAAAATGCAACATTACTTTGGAGAGGTATTGTCTTTTTTTCCCAACAAGACTATATAGGATAGTTGAAGGATAACTTTTATTTCAGTGCTCTCCCAGAGAGCAGCCATATTCATTTTGAGTTCTTCAGTGATACTTATTAGGCAGAATATTCTACCTGGAAAATAACCTTAAGGCTGGTCTAGACTCATTTGGCAAAGAATATCTTTTTTCAAGCCTGTTTTTGGGGTCCTCTTTGGAGGTAACTCCTCCCTACGAGTAGGATCAGCCCTCACCTCCCCATGGATAACAATAAACTGCTTTTCCCAGGTCAACGTAAGGTGTCCCACCACCAATGTTAAGCCTCACACTTAGATCAGCTAGAAGTGAGGATTCACTCTTTCAGCACAAGTAGGTTTAGCATTTGTGAAGATAAATGGATAGAGATCCCTCCAGCAAAGAAACTCAAATTCCAGCACAGAAACACCACTCTCTGCTAACAGGCATCTCTGGAGAAGAATTCATAAGCTCATACCACTGCAGCACCCTACAGTTATCCTACACAGGGGAAACTCTTCAACAAAGCCTTCTTGTTACCGTGTTATTGACTGTCGAGTATATTGGCATAAGACAAGACACACTTTAGAGCCCCAGCTGCTGCAATGGGTTTTGAGATTAGTGCAGTGCTAGTCTAAGTTACTGCACATGCAAAACCAATTATTCAAGGTATTTGCTCATTCTGGGGTTCATCTTTCAAATGACACTCCATTTAATTTCCCTTTTCACTGAGACCAGCATTTAAGGGGTTTCTGTCAGCTAATAGCTGAAATATCACAGAGTATTTTCAGAGAAATCCAAAGACTGCTGTCACAACTATCACAAATATTAGTCACTACTGACCTGCTTGAAGGCCAGTGACAGAAAGCTGAATTGTCATCCCTTACCCCCAAAGCTGCCTAGCTCTGTGTTACAAAGGAAGAGCAGTCAAGCTGACACATTTTTGTGTGGTATTCTTCAGCCTAAGGTTTGTTTTGATGCATTACTCTTTGTTTTGACCGTGCTGTCCCTGCACACACCTCATTTCATCCTAAAGTGAAGTACTGTTACTGTTCTTTTTAGTTTCCTGATTTTGGGAAATCATCCTTCTCTTTCTTGCCATCAGATGAACTAATTTCTTTTTTTTCCTCCCCAATAGCTAAGTTTTAATTTGCCCTTTCTTCTTCCAGCTGTGTTTTGATTTACTTATATGCTATCACCTGACAATAAAACTACATTTTTTGCACTATTTCATTTCCAAAACTTTTTTTTTTTTTTCAGAAAATGAAAAAATTAATGACAGGTAATAGTAATAGATTCTAAAACAGCCAAGACAAAGCCAACTAAACACAACTATTAATGACACCTATTTGCTTCTCACAGACATTGCAAAAGCAGCTGTGCTCCTATACTAACTTCCACTTGCAAACTGTAGAGGGAACAGGTATTGCTTGGCCCTACCACATCATACAAACAAACAGAAAAACTGAACACTAAAAGCCCAGAAAATTTAAATGTTTTCTGCCAAAGAAACAAATTACATTGGAAAGGCCTCAACTAATGTAGTGTTTACCTTTCTCAAGACACACAAATCTTAGTTCTAAGACTAGATTATGCAGCATTTTTCCACATCCATTACCAGCTGTGCAAAGCCACCTGGCCAGGCCTGACAGATAACTGCCAAAGCAAAGGGCCACTGCAAATAGCCCCAAATGAGAAATCTGATCTTTGCCATATTAGCACCCACGGAGCTGCTCCATCAGGGGCTATCAGCAGCTCACAGCATCCAGCCTGAAGGTTTCCAGGTGATAGCTGAACAATCTGCTAAACACACATGCCATGTAATTAAACATTAACGGATAACCTACAGCCTCTCACCCAGTGGGGTCTAAAAGCCATTAAAGCCTGCCTCTTATAGAGCATGGCCAGAACACATTTTACATGCAAATCTACACCCAAGCTCCCTGTAACCACTATGCGTGCAAAATGACTTGGACTTTTGCTTTCTGAAATACTTCCTTTTCTGATTTTTGTATCTACACAGCCATACACTGTACCTGAAGCAGAATGATGTGCAGTATTCTCTGCCTTTGGACACCCCACACACAGTAAGGTGCTTGCACCATGCATTGCAAACATTCCTGTGTCATCCATTCAACTCAAGGCACGGCATTCAGCATGAAAATATAATTTACTGGCACATGTACAGAGTTCAGCATTAAAAGTCTAATAATTAAAACAGAAATAATGTCTTACACTCTAAAAGAAGTTCTAGAGATGACATTTAAAATACCAGGTAAGCTGACTTCAAGGAATCAGGTCATAATTTTACAATGCCTTTATGAGTAGCTTATTAAATTCTGATAAAATGAAAAGCAGCTTTAAGGATATTACAAACACAAGTAGCAGAGGTTAGAGGTGGTGGGCAGAGCAGGAATAAGAGATTATAAGCTATGATTAAATTATTCTCTCTAAAAAAGCTGTTTTAAATGTGAGTAATAAGTGCATTATTTAATCCATTCTTGTTAAAGTCATTATCATAAATTTCCACAAATCATAAAATGTGTCTTGTTGGGTGACATGTACATGGATTAGCATATTCCAAGTGGTGGTATCACCACTCTGCAATGCCAGGCCAGGGAAACTGGTTCCCCAGAGGTGCTATGTATTGCTGTGATTTCAGTGACATGTCCCAGGACAGGTTGTGCTAAAGCAATCTGAGCTATGGATTTTTACTCTGGAAAAATGAGAATGGAGGCATGCTCTTTTGAGTGTATGAATAGACTACAGAACTCGTAAAAAAGACCGATAGTTTAAGATATGGGGCAAAAAAGAAAAAGACGCTAAGAAGGGATCTTTAAATCTCCCAACAACAGGACTACACCTAAGTCAGCGAGGGCTCAATTTATTACATCCCTAATTCCCCCAGGTTCATGGGTAGCACCTCCCATAACTTCAGTCTACAAAAATACAGAGAGCAATTCACACATCAGGAGCACATTTTGGACTGCAGGCAGCTTGGGCAGGGTGGCTGCAGCTGCACTTAGCTCTTACAGCTCCAAACTAGGAGTATTGGTGTTTAAGCAAACAAAGACTCTAATGGAGCCCTGATTATGGAGACTGAGGCTTAGAAAGACTCTGGTCATGCTTGAGCTGGTCCCTGGGATAGAGGAAGCATTACTTTGATCCTTGGGACAGTGTATTTGCTTTCCAGCCAGGGTCTCACTTCAGTCAGACCTTTGACATCTCACAACAACCAGCAGCTCCTGGAGGAGGAATGTGAGAAGCTTCAGGACTCATTAGCAAAGTTTCATGCCTGCTCATGAGGGGGCCTCACCAGCAGAAGTGCAGCCTTAGGGAATGTCTGCTGCAGTCACAGATAGGGGTAATATAAAGATATCAAAGGTAAATTTAGACTACAGTTGATACCAAGCTACTTAGTTTAGCCACAAGAGCACAAGGCTCAGCATGAGCTGACTCGCCTGGCAGGCCTGTGGGTTAGGCTTTTATTAGCAGGTCTTATGCTCTCCTCAAATACGCTTCCTCAATTCTTCCAATATACTGTGTGGGAAGAATATTCCTCACAGTAACTCAACTGTTAAGTGGATTTGTATGCATACCTCCCACACAACTTGAACATTCAGGGGATTTCTCACCACACCCTGTCCTAGACATATACATATATCTTGATGCATTAACTCAATCACTGTTTCAGAGTTTCCTCTTTTTCTGAGGCAGTACTAAATTAGGGTTACACAGTGCTGTCCCCTCACCCCCTACTTTGACGAAGAGAAGGGAATTGATTCAGTGGTGGTATCATGAGAAATCCAATACTAAAACAGTCGCTTTGAAATCCTCCACAAGTCAGCCAAGGTTAAATGACACAAAGTATGCTGCAAAGCAACTGGAGTACTCAAGTCATGGGAAAATAACTTAAATGTCACCAGGGCAGACCAGCTAGGATCAACTGAATTCCCCATGTGCTGTGGCTCATGCACCTGTGAAAATGTATTTCTTGAGACACATATTTAAAGGGTAGACAGCAAGCAATTCTTTTGTTCTTTATCGATAAACAATGCATTTATTTAGCAAGCTAATTTACATGATTAGATAGTAGATTGGGAAGGTTTTCTCGATTTGCAGAACTGGGCTCACTACTACAGTTCTGGATCCTTGTTTTTCATAGCATGTATTCTGCCAATACACATCTGGCATATAAACTGCAGATGAACATTCACAGATGGCAGAAAATACCTCAGCAAATGGTTTGCCCAGATATAGATGTGGATGAAATTACTCAGAATGTATTGCTGGCAAAGTTTTGTAAGTATGCGAAGCTGTACATGAAATTTCTTTGCAAATAACTGTGAGGCTAACACCTTTACCCAATGCTTAAAGAAACCTGCCTGGATTAAATCTGTATGACTTTGAATTTCATAATGTGTCTAGATATTAGATCTGTAAAGACAGACTCCTGAAGGAAGTGCCCATTACTTACATGCATTTTCTTGCCATTACACACACACTTACCATAATTACAGGGACAAGGTGAGTGAACAGTTCTGTCCAGATGCCCAAAGGTGGCTCTGCATTTCACCGCTGTACGCAAATTGTACAGACATTACCATGCAGTTTCGAAAAGTGTGCTCCAAATGTCTAACCACGCTTAAAACTATAAGGCAACTATGTTAACACTACTTAAATATTTTCACCTGTGCTAGCATGCAAACTGGATGAGGAAAGTTGAAAGCATGGGGCTAAAACAAAGTGTAAACATCAGCATCTTTATCAGAGAATAATGTTTTTAGTTTACTGTTCACCATATGCTATCTGTACCCTTGGTTTCTTTTGTTCCTTCTCTTCTTACAAGACCAAAATTATTTTATTCCTTCTATTAAATTGACTCTCTACTCTGCAGTGTCTCTAATCAGAATACAGTGACAGCCAACAAAACCCAAAATCCCAAAAATAACAATCAAAAAACCCCCAAACAACAAAAAACCCAAACAAAAGCCAAACCAAAAAAACCCCCCACCAAGCCCAGTGGGAGAGCTGTGCCCGAGGTTCCAGGATTTTATCCTTAATGAAAAGCCTGACTCAAAGGGTGGTTCATTCTTGAGGAGAAATGGCATCGCTCCCATCTGGTTGCCATGCTGCAGCAATTTGGCAGAAGGGATAACAGATGCTGAGACTCCAAACTGCTCCCACACTCTTTCCCCGTCTCTAAAGGGAGTTGCACAGAGTCATCACTGAACTGTTAATGGGTGCAACATGTGTATTTCTGCAGCACTGAAGACTGTGAGCTTGTGCAGGAAGTGAGGGGTGGTGAGGCTTTTACAGCTAAAAGAACCACTTAAAACTCTGTTACTATTCAACTAATGTGTATTTTCCTTCCTTCTCTCACTAGTAAGGCATCTGCCTTCCCTGTCATCCTCTCAATGTGGCCATGAAATGGCTTGAAACTCGAAACAGACTAGCAAGGCCTGTGGAGTGAACCATAATTGCTCCTGTACTCTGCTGGTCCCCTGGGAAAGACTCCCATTGAAACATCCCAGCAAAACTGGCAAAATCACAGCTCAGAGCAATCCAGCAGCTTCATCACACACAGACAACGAATGTGTGTGAGCTGAGACACAAGTTTGGGGATTTCTCAGCCAACCAGATCTTCATTAGGCATCATAATCTATGCTGGATCTTTTTTCCAGCACCTTCGCATTGCTTCCCAGCCCTGAGCTAGGGCTCACATTGGAGACACAGACTGACACCTACACAGAAAGCTCACAGATTTCCAACACCACTGTAAAAAATGCAGAAATACTGGGGAAGGAGCACAGCAGGTCTTAATAGCTGCCGGCCAGGGAACAATGAGAACACTTGAGTTATAGAAGGTGTTGTTATCTGGATTTATGCAGGTAAAGCAAGTTAAAATCAATAATCCACCCATCCACAAAGAACTTTCAGGGGATACTCCATTAATTAATGCCCAATTATGTTTTGCAAGAAAGAAAAACATTCAGGTATCTATTTGGCAGATCTCATGCAAATAAGAATTGCATAAAACTCGAAACTAACAATTTTAAGGAGATCTAAGGAGACATCTAAATAACAAATTAATTTCAGTGTGGAGAGAACCTTGCTGGAGTCCTCCAAAGTGTAGACTTAAATTTAAACTTAAATTTATCTGCCACAAAATTAAGTGTTTCCTATGAAGAGCAATCCCATATGAATGCCGTATGCATTTTGGGTTTAAGGACTACACCAAATAGAAGCAGTTCACTGAGGGGTTTGTAAACTCTTGCTTCTAGTAATGATGACGTCGAATCAGTTTGTAGATCCCAAGATAAAGTTACCCATAACACTTTCTCCAAGTAGATTTCATTATTGTTTCTGGGTAGAAAAAGACCTCAGCTGTTTAGACACAGAAGAGAATAATTACATGAGTATGGGATATTTTAGCATTAGTCTGGTTCATTCCCTTAAATTAGAAATTAGTATTGGATAGGAAAAAACTGTTTTTTCACTCATTATGCCAAATGTTCTGCACAAGCAGATGTAAGGTGCAAGTTGGTTCAACCATATACAGCATCTTTTGGACTAACTTGACCCATATAGCTGTTTCCCTCTGGGTGGTGAAAGCCAAGAATAAATGTAGTATGGTGCTGAAAATAGTGATGAGCTGTATTCAAACTCAGCTCCCCTTGGTGATAAAATTAATGGTGTATTTCCTCTGTTTTCCCCCGGGATTTGTCTGTGATGCTATTATAGTTAGAACAGGAAAAAGAGAGTTCTTCCAGAAGTGATCTCAACTTGAGTCATGCCTATAACAACCCTGTGCACCTACGGGCTCCTCAAGCTGCAGACAGGGAATGACACAGTTAAAGCACTCACAGTGCATGTAATACAGTTGCTCACCCGTGCTTCCTCCTCCCCAGCGTGACAGCGTGGTGCATAATTTAGGATCTACCGTGTGTTCTCAGCAAACAGATGGTGGTAAAGAATCCTGCAGGATTTGGTGCTATTTCAGTCTGGGGAATTGCATTTTTATTCCATGAACTCGACTTCCTTGGCTCCAGCCAGACAGTTCTGGCTCTTGCGTGCCTTCCAGCGTAGAGCCCTTTGCACGACCCCCTTGAAACCTGTGCTGCCTCACTGAGCCCCATCTGCTGGGAGGAGCTCTTCTCGGTAGAATCTATGCTGAGATAAGCCCAGCCCACTGATTTTGTGATGCCATTGTTGTGGAGATCAGCAAGATGGTCATTCTTCCCTAACCACCACCTCATCGTGTGACAAAGCTCTGAACATCCCAGGAACCACCTCAGTGTCACAGCTCAACCACTGCTCTGAGCTTCCTGTGAGGCCAGCTCTGGAAAAAGGCTCAACATTTAAACAGGGACATGGTGCAGCTTCTCTGCCAAAATGCCTCTTGTCATTCCCCACCTGCATTTCTAACAATGCAATGCTCTCCTGAAGACACCACTCAGTCACCAAAATTTCTCAATAAATATGTGACAGTACAGCCAAGCCTACCACATTAATGATTTTCTTCAATTCTGTGAGCACAAGTTCATTTCTTAAGGCTCCAATGATTAGTAGAAGAGCAAGAATTTTGTATGTGAAGAAATGAAGATGAACATTCATCCTCTGAGACATGAGACAACCATAGTAGATTTCTACTCTGCAACTAACTTGTCTCAATGCTTGCATTACAAGCTGATTATAAAGCCAGTACTTGAATAGGTGAGAAACACTGTTCCAAAACAGCTGACACCATCTTTTCAGCCAGAAGTCCATCTTGAGGTTTTTAACATTTTACAGAATTATTGGAAAACTCTTCATATATATGTACAGTAACATTTCCCGGTGCCTGCATGCTTCCAGTACACTTTGAACTTAAGAAACACTTAGCATATAAAGAAGAAATCCAGTCCTATTCCCCAGCTATCCTGGGCTGTCTGAAAATCTTAGTCACAGAAAAGGCTTTCTGTCCAGGAGTGAATGACGTATCGCATTTCTTTGAAAGTAGCACATAATCAAATTCTCCTCAGCAGCTGCAAATCCATTTCTGCTGAAACAACCAACTTTCCCTCTAGATTTTTTCACTATAAATTTCCCAGGAGATGAGTAGATCACTGGTAGTGTGACTCTTCATAAAACAGCAGGAAAAATTTGACCAATTAATTACATTGGCTGCTCTGTACTGCTGTAATCTATTCCAAATGAAGAGATGCAGTCAGATTTCCCAGGAGTCAAAAGTATCCATGTTCAGGTTAATTCCTCATAATCCTCCAAGCATTACTCTCTGGCTTGCCCAAGCTCCTCCACCAAAAAAAGAAAAGCTGGAAAATGCTGTCCACTACCTCCATCAAATCATATTGACAGATTCATTCACTGACATCTGCCAGTACCATGGTTTAAGTGCTGCTGCTTAATTCCCTCCTGCTCCAAACATTAAGCTTGAAGTGAATAAACTTTACAAAAAGGTGTTAATGGACACCGCAAAGGATTTATCCTATTAGGTCACTTCTTCCATTGCAATACTCCTGCAAAAGAGCATTTAGAAATTTAATCCCAGAGAATTCCTTCAACACTGAAGAAACCCTGCAAGAAATACTGTGTAATACAATACGTGGAAAAGTCGTCCTGTCAGGACACTTGGGAAGACAAGTCTGGCGATGTGACTTGGCACTAGTTTTGAAGCAATAATTAACAGTGAGAACTGAGGAACTGAGATGGAGTCAAAACACTCCTTCCCAGCTTTTACCAGGAAGGTTTTCATCCAGGAGGCACACAGGAGTCCCTGAACTGAGTGTACTCAGCTCCCTCAGTGTGGCCCAGAGGGAAGGGTGGAGGTTTCCACAGTTTGCAGGGACTCACATCTGGGCTGGTAGGGAGAAGTGAGTTTCACAGTGATCTCCTTCTCATGGAAATGCAGGGAAGACAACTAAAACCCCTGGTAAAAGATAGGGATTCCTGAAGTCTTCCACAGTCCAGGACATTCTCAAGGCAGCTAAATATTATCCTCTCCCCATGCTAATGTGATCTTCCTGCTAAGGGAGGGGAGCCTGACCATATTGAACCATACTTACCATATATGCACACATATCTATGTACAGTCCAAAAACCCCAAGATATTTTGTACACAAAGCTTTCCAGCACTATTGGTGTATTTGCATGTATAAATTCAAAATCACACGTTTGGAATACTCAAAATTAATGTTTTAAATCCTGACTTACTTGTTTAGCAGGTAAGATCCCAGAGTCTTAGCCACTTACACTAGCTGAAGTTTATTGACTGCACTTTTTCTTCCCCATTCCTGAAAATCTATATCATTATGGGTTTTCATTATACTTTCAATACTATTTCCTGAACCTGCAGGTCGTGCCATGAAACACTTGCTATCAATCTTCTAACCTCTTCATTATAGCATCATTTCAAAAAACAAAGTTAGGAGTAGGAACATAGGTCTACACAATTTTTTTTTTTGGATGGCAAAGAAATGAGCGTTTGGAAAATATGAAGGGAAGCAAGCAGATGGAGGAAAAAAAAGCAAAATGAGCTCCAAAGAATGCATCATTTTCCAAAGTAGTTCTTATATTTGTTCCACAAACAATATGGATCTGTCTTAGGGTTTGCCTTATGTGCCTTGTTATGTTACTATATCACCAAGAGTGTTCACATCCCTTTTATGAAATATTCAGGAAAAATCATATTGCTGCAGTCTACAACTGGAAGCTATAAAACTTCCTAATGCAACAGGGAATATTGCAGTTGTCTCAGTAATTGTAACCTCAATCAGCATGTGAATACAGCTAACAGTACACCCCAAAACTTGTCCAAACTAAGGGAACTGTAAACAAACCATTTGGCTCTGTTAGCAGAAGAGTTGCAGTGCAGCTTGAAGGTCATGCAGCAGGGAAGAGCTACAGAGTCATGAAGCACTGCAGCTCCTTGCAGCCCTGTTATGAAAATGCCATACCAAAAGCTTACTGTTTACAGTTGTATTTATTTTGTTTGCTTCCTGTCTTAATATGTGACATCACTGTATTAATTTTCAGCCCAGAACTCCAGGAAACATCTCCAAGTTCACATGTTCTCACAGAAATAATGTTCTCTAGAATTACCACTCTTTGTTCAAAAAGTTATGTAGTGTCAGTGTTGAACAGAGATTTTGGGATATAAGAAATCTCTAAAAGCAAGTGAGCTCCAAATACATAAGACCTTTAAACTCAGCTACTAATTGAAAAAAAAAAAAGTGTGACTGCAGACTTAACTTTTTGCTTTTCACAAATTTGACATGTGACTAAGCTGGTTTAGCAAGTGCTCCTCAGTATTCTGAATTTAGATTACAAGCACAAAGATGCAAAAGTTAATGGCATCACCCACAGCAAGTGCAATCTTCCCACCTGAATCTTCCTATGCTGCCAGCTGGCTCCATAGGAAGCTGGATGGGAGGATCTCTTGGGCTTAGAGCTATCACAATGTATTTTTACTCCTGAGGCTTACCAAGTTTAACAGGGCTCAGTCTTTTCATCTTTTCTTTCACTGCTTCATCTGTGTGCACACAGCTTTCAGCTCAGTGTTGAGACACTTAAAAAATTACTGCAATGGCTGAATTTTGTCCAGAAAAATCTTTAGTCTAAGCTAGCAAGGCAGAATAAGCACATGACCCTGAAAAACCACCATTTGATCTTATGGAATACTGGTGTACATGGAAGCTTTACCACCATATCAACCAAACAATTTTTCTAAAACTCCCCCTTACTTACTGTCGGTTTTAAAAAAGGAAGCTGGTGCAGGTAATTTTGGAAGGGGCATGCAGAAAGATCTAGCAGTGACAGGAATCAAGCCATGAGCACCTGCATCTCGGTTCACTGCCTTCACCTCAACACTGCAATAGGATTTCTGCACAGGGCTCCAGCTGTGTGCAGCACGTTTGAGAGACAATGTTGGCTAAATGCGTACCAAGTGGCATTGCCAGCCAGCATGGCTTTGGTGCTCAGTAATACTTTGGCTTTGTCAACAGCCCTGCTCATTTCAGTACTGAACTTGGAAAATAAGAGACTAAGCACAGCATTCACCATCTGGCCCTCTGTGGACATCCAAAAAGCCATGAAGCTGCTGTTCCTGAGGAAAATTTTATTTTATGACTTGTTAAGATATCAGATCTCGAGCTTACCATTTGCTCTAACAGTCATTAAACTTAATATTTAATCTGACTGGCTAGTTGCATTGCCACTACTTTTTCTTGTCAGAAATTAATCCAACCCCTTTCTAGCTTGCTCAGTCCCCATCCCCCAGGCTAAATAGTCTCACTTGCAGGCATTATTACCTTAGAAGTAAGCCTGCACCACTGAACCTGACTGTGGAAATAGGTTTCAGATAACAGCCCTACAAAAACCATGAGGGGAGCAGCTTTAATGCAAGGGGCCAGAGAGGCTCTGAACTTTCTGTATAAACATCTGATAACCAGGTTTTTAAGTTCAACACCTGCAGCATACCTGGGGTTTAATCTCACTTCAGCTGACTAGACAATTAAGGACTGGAAAACACCTTAATAGAAGTGGCTGAAAGGCCAACAAAGCCATTTGAATGACTGTACCTCACACATCTCTGTTTCAATTACCTGTTCCTTAGAGGCTGGCAATTAATTGTTGTTTTCATCGATCCAGGCTCTCCCGGCCACCTTGCCTGGCAGGCTGCTACAGCACTGGCAGCATTCCTTGTGTTCCCAGTGATACTCACTTGCCCCATTTCCACTCTGAATGGGCTTGTCTGCAGCTACCACATCCATTTGCAGCTTCAATTTCCATTGAATGAGAGATGACTAAGCCAGGAAGATGCTGGCTTTATAGCTGGGTTTTTTTCCTTCGTGTACCTCTCCTTCAAACACAGTCCTGTATCTTTGGCTGTAAAAGCCATTATCTTTATCTGAGCCAGGAATGTTGTGCTAGAGCCCCTTTTTGAAGCAAACGCATGACTGATTCCCTGCTACATGAAACCTCAAGAAAGTACAGGGTGAAAGTTTTCTCAGGCAAATAACCTGCTAATAATTCTAATTAGTCATTTATTAATTTCCATTCAATAAGAGCTCTTTCAAAACTGGATATATGAGCAACAGGGGCTTTCCCATCTCTCACTACAGTTGGCACACACAAGTGTAGAATCAACTTTTAGGTAAAGCTGAGCAGAGAAAGCTAATTCCTTGCTCCTTCTCAAGGACAAGCACAGTGCCATGGGTCTGCACCAAAACTAAACTCTGAACCTGCCTGAACCTTCACCCAGTTTCTGTGTCTTTCAAATTAGAGGCTGAAATAAAACATACTGTCATCCCATGATGTTCCAGCTCCACGAGCTCAACTCAACCTTCTCTCAACTTTCTCTCAAGTCAGTCAATCTGCAACAACATTCTGCTGTCCGGCTTAGTAGCAGTAAGAAATTAATACCGCTCACTGGTTTTATAAGTTCTTGGTCTTCATTAAATCTTTAGCAGGCAGTGATTATGAATGGCTCAATACAGTTTCCTTGATCTAGCTTACATTTCAAAGTCAGCCCATGAGAAGGGAAACATCAGATAATCAAGGCATCAACTTCAATTTCATCACCAGTTTGTCCGTATCACTGTAGGCATACTAAAGAACGTGAGTGTGGAATCGTTTGGCAAGGGTACCATGGAGACAATCAGCAAGGCTGAACCCCACAGATACCTCAAGAAAGCAAAAGAAATTAACTTTATTATAATGCTTGCTGTGCTCTATGTCATACATCTTCAACAGCTCAAAAAGTGCTATTTACCAGTAGTCAGCAAGATTGTTCTTAAGATTATTATCAGTGTCCGAGGAGAAAAGGCTAGCAACAGCACAAGGAATGTCTGGGTGTGTAATGTTTCTTCATTGTGAAGTATTGCCTAGGGTGTTACAGTCTAAAAAAATCAAAGACCCAAAGGCCAGACTCCTTCACAATTTATTTTTAAAATTCAGTTTCTGCCCCAATCCTTCAGCTTCCTCTGCACAAATGGTGTCATTCAAAAATGAATCATTTGAGCAATTCCCACAGGAATATTAGAAATACGAAGATTTGTCGTCTCTGTTTGACATGAACACGAACAAGAGCTGTGACCTAACCTAGCCTTCCTGCTTCAAGAAGTGCCAACAGACTTACTAAAGAACACAAACTTTTCTCTCCATCACTTTCTCCCAGAGGACACAGTCCATTGGAGAGGGTGAGTTAATTTTGTTAGGCCTTCATGACAAAAGAGTGAAGGTCATTCCATTCTGCACAGATGCTGCAGAAAATGTCTGGCAGTACAGTGGTTTCTGGCATTTGAAGCAGCACTCTGATTCTGCTAATGTGAACAGTTGTACTGCATTTTTTGCCAAGGCCTGAATTTGGCTCTGCATAGGCCAAGAACCAGCAGCCAGCATAGGAGATACAGCAGTAGAGCTCCTTTCATCGCCTAACATCTGCCTTGCCCACTCTTACCAGGCCTTCCACAGCTGATCCACTGCCTGGAAACAGTCTCTACTTGTTCAGCACATCATCTGTTAAAGCGGCACCCCACTCCTTGAGAGCTGCCCAGCTGAGCCGAGTCAAGGAAAGGTCACGTGAATCAAAACAGAGATCACTGATTTTATTGCTCTGCTCCCCACTGCAAACCACTCTGTTACTGAATTCCAAGCCACTGCACTTAGATCAACTTATTTATATCAACCTCTAACTTTACATTAAACTTATACAAAAATACCCATCCATATCCCACAAGTCACAGGCAAAGGATGGTTTACAATTCACAGACAATGAACTGTATTTAGCATTGGGCATCATGTTTTACTGCAGGGTGGTAACTGAAGTTTTGTTTCAAGTGCTGAGTTTTCCACTAGTAAGAATAGAGCCAGTGAAGAAAGGTTATCATGGCTTGGTCCTGTCAGCAGCGGAAACCTTCATGTTCAACTGATAGCAGTTACACACAAGAAGGCAAAATGTTGTCTATACTAGTAACACAGTGGAGTAATTTTTTTGCTAATGTGTCTAACTCTACACAAAATGTTTAAATTTCTAATTGCAACTTGATGGTAAGCTCACACCTGATTTTAAATGTAACTAATTTTAAATAAAAGCACTCAAATGAAGCCTGAAGTCAAGAAATGCTGCATTTTAAACCTTCAGCATCATAAAAAAAATATGCAAGACCAGCTTTTATTCCAGTAAATGTTAATTTGTAGCCCCCCTTTCTTCTTCTATGAAGTGGAAACAATCTCAGAGAAACAAGACTATTCAAAAGATATGAAAAATTATTTTTGTAAGTGCCTCCATGGTGACATGTCATAGAAAGGCTGTAGAGAAACTCATTTTCAGAACAAGTATGGAAGTAAGAAAACTACACACTACATATTTTGATAGCAATTTTAAATGGATAACTAACTCAATAAGCAACATTTGACTGAAGCAAAGGCCTCTAAAGGACCCTTTTTTTCCTGTAGAATAATATTCATTTCTTAAAAGTCCTCATACTCACAGCACAAATGTCCCCTGCTCTCATCCCAATCAATCTAACCCCAAAGGCAGCCTATGACAACCTTTCAGCTTCCTTTACAGAAGGATTATTTCTATTTTGCTGCTCTTCAATGCTAATTGAGCAAGAATACAAAATTCCACTTCCACATAAACTTTTATTTAGTGCCCTTCTGGTTTCCATGCCTAGATATTATCAAAATGCTGTTAAGGGCAATGTAATTAATTATAGTCTCTAATAAATTTTTCTTAAAAAAAGGAAGGTAGCAAGAGACGTGCCTTCATTTTATCAGTCAACCATGTATGCTGAAAGACATAATGCATTCTTTCTCTAAAAGCCACTTCTCTCTCTGGGTGGCCTCTGCCCTAAGGAATAAAGGGACATTGACTCTGTGTAATAGTTTGCACAGGTACACTATCAAATCCAAGGATGGACATTAAATGGTTCCCTTAGCAACAACCCTTATCAGCATTCCTTGAATACAAAGAGAAGATATTTTATCCTCTAGAAAATTTCCTTCTGCTTAACAGCAGACAGAATAATGTTTTGAAATTCCTGCTTTACACAGTGTTCTTTTATTATTCCGGGCTACATATTGGGAAATTAATGGTACAGTTCAAGTACTCTGAAAGCAAAGATAGAAACTCAGCTAGAGGTTACCAGACCCTTGCTGCACTCCTGTTTCCATTTGTGGGGATGTCTCAGGCCACAGAATTTCACTCCCCACTGTACAGCACCACCTCACAACAGCCTGCCAGGATCACCCACACAGATAAAGAACAGAAGAGCAAGAGGCAGGAATGGCTGTGTGGAAGGAGGGGACCTTTCATGCTAGCTTGTTGGTGGAGACATTACAATGTCGAACTGCACCTTAATCAGTTCTGCCTGGTGAAGAAAAGCCTTTCATCAGACTGAAAACTCAGAATTCACATCAAACAGAAATGTAGATTTTAAATCAAGACAGCATGCATCCTTTCAGCATCAACCCAATCTTTAAAGAACCCTAAAATATGGGTTCTTCCCAAATGGTACTGCACAGGTGCCATTCATCTTTAAATTCTTGGCACACTCCATCCTTGGTTAGGGATTTGATCAAATAGCTCTCATCAGCAAGCCACTGCAGTGGCTTATAATTATACCTACTTCGATTTCTTGAACTTCACTGTAATTGTGTCTTTTAGTTTCTAATGCACCACAGCCAAGCATATGGACATGCCCTTTAAGCAGCTGAGTTAATGTTGCTTTCACTTCTGTTTCACTCTTTCAAAGCATCTCCTGTTTATAACTTATGGAAATGTACCAAAATGCTCTCTGAACAAAAAGCCCTCTTCAAACGTCACTGCCTAATGTTGTATTGCTAAGTAGAAACTATTTGTGACAAAATAAAGGCAGACTCTTAACTCCTCCTGAATGCTGAGCCTCATGCTGGGTAGAAACACTCTATGCATCTGTCAGCACGAGTGCTTTTGGCACGTTTTAATTTCAGAGACTTCAGGTGCAAACCATATTTGCAACTTCCCTGTCCCAGTGCAGAGACCCCTCAGCCCAGAGGCTGTCCCCTATAAAGCTGGGAGAGTGAACAAAGCCATCACTTGGCATCAGCACGTCATTGCCATGGCTCCCTCTGGAGGCATCTGCTCCCTTCTCTTACTCCAAGGATGACAACCTTGCAAAGAGTGGAAACAACATTCTTCAGGACAGATAGAAAAGAAACCTATTCTCTGGCACTGGAAAATACTTCTCCCTCTATATTTAGTAGTTTTGCTGCTGACAAGAACAAAACATACTGGCAGAATAGAGTAGGATCTGTATGAACTCATCACTGCCCAGAAACCAAAATACAGCTGGCAGGTTTAATTACAGTCCACTAGCCCTGACGGTGCCCTGTTAAACCACCCAGCTCTTGTGCCAAGGAAAGTAATGCAGAAAGGGCTTTTGCTAGAAGCTGGTAGGAGTTTTACATTGGAATAAAAAAGGATGCAAAATGGTAGAAAGCTGGCTAAGCAGCTGGCACTAACCTTGACAGTATTTAGTTGCAAATACACAAACATCTCTTGAGTAGCTGGCCCCCAGCTATGAGAGCATTCATAGACCCTCTCGTTCTGCTGTGGAATATTGGAAGTGAGAATTCTCTTCTAGCCTCATCCCTGAAATGTAAGATACAGTTACAATACATATCATGCTTCATCAGAGCCTTACTACAGTATGGTAGCTATGGAGTAAAATAGGACAGCAAATTGAATGTACAAATTAAGAGCGGTGCCCAACATTCAGTTTGATCCTTTGACATGAGTTGACTCAGCTCCCCACTACACACGTGTCCAGGACAGCCATCAGGCACAGCGATCCAGAACTCAACGAGCAGTAGCAGTCTCCTAGCTGTATAAAAAGGCTGGTTTTGACAAAAGGCATCAAAGAGAAGGTCCTGTAGTAGAGCAGAGTTCCTCAGAAACAGCAACTCAAACACACACAAGTACCAGAGCAATTTTTCTACCAGCTCAAGCAGAATGAAGTGCTTATAAACAAGGGCAGCCAGTCCTTCTTTCATTCTATCATATGACCACTAGAATTAGGACATTCCTGATGGGTACTTGTCTAACTTGTCCTCAAGAATACCCATGATAGATCCTACAGCTTTCTTAAGCAAGAGACTTTCTCGTGTCTTTCTTCTTGCATGAGGGAACATCTTCCATAAAGTTTTAAGCTCCCTTTAAATAAATCCCATACAGGACAACTACTTGACCTAGCTACCATGGAATAGACATCTTTATGAATTTTATAGCATGTATCAACTATAAATAGTCTGGTTTCAGAACCTGGCCTTTTCCACATTAAAAAGAGGTCTGACATACATGATTAAACTAATCTGAAAATACACTCACTGCAAACATGACAGAGAGAAACATCCCTAACTTCCCAACATCAGCTGCTTCCAAGACCATAAACATGGCCAATTATTGTATCTCTCAAATGATATAAAATAAATAGACTAAGTTAGGGGTTGTTTGTTTATTGTATTTGCATAAAAATCTAATGGGTTTAAGGGCATTCTGTATTATATTTATCATTTCCAAAGAATAAATTCTTTACAATACAGTCTGATTTTAAGAAAAATTCCTTGCAGTGTGGTGTATAAGGTGCATTATTGGTGTTTATCAAGTTTCCATTGAAGTTCAATTAGAATGGTGTGGATAAACATGTCCACTCACCAACTGTTAGTCTATGTGCAAAACTAATGTAATTATAAAATGTTGAATCCTTTTCCTTTTTATAGCAGTCTAATTCAAAATATCTGCTTTAGAAATTATATTTTTCATTAGGAAAACATAATACTAGAAAAGATGTTATTTCTGCAAGGGTATGTAAACAAAACAAAATACCCTATAAAACTTCATGCTTCTTTACATGCATTGATTTTATTAGACCCCTTGGCTTTAAGAAAAACGCATCAGTAGGAATTAAATTTGCTTCACTTACAGTATAATTGATTTCAGGAAGCTATTGAATTTTGTTTGATATGCTCTGACTTGTAGATAAATTAGTCCAAACTTCCAAAATATGTGCAAATCACCACTCTGGCAGTAGTGGGGCTCAGCAGAGCACGGATAGTGGCAGGTCAATACAGAATTGCACTACTTAAATGAAAATCAAAACCCATGAAGTCCTATTTCCTTCAGATCTCAGCAGAGTAGACTTCTTTATAAGTTAGATACATCAGCCTACATGCAGGTTAAAGTGCTTCTCTCCCTGGCCAAACCTATTGGTTCTAAAACTGTTTGTGAGTGTCTTGGACAAAGGGAGCCTTGTTTCCTCAGGGTGAAAAGCACAGAATAAGGCCCTTTAGAAAACCTGTCAGTCTGTTTCACTGGAAGGGTAATATAACCGTATGAGGGCACCTCAAAACTGAAGCTGCACATGTAGTTTGTCTTGCACCTTCTGTGTATATTTTAATTGCGTCTTAATTTGCTCCAAATCTTAAAGGCTGGTGATGTACTGTAAAAGATTTTTAAAAATAAAAAAAAAAAATTTAAAAAAATCACTGCACGTATGAGATTTCAACTCTAATTTGCCCAATTCCTTAATAGCAATGGAAAACAGAAATGAAAATTTTAAAATTGGTACACTATTTCAGCTGTAATATATAATGCACAAGAAAAACACTCAGATTTCCATAACTACTTGCAAGTGTTACATTCAGTAATGTTGTATTCCAACTGAACAGGAGCTACAAAACCTCCATAAGTGAGCTTCAGATGCATGCAGCACACCGTGTCTTACAGGCTGATAGTTAATGTCTTTAGTGTGAAATTTGGAACCCACATCCAACAGTGGCTGTCAGTCAGTGATAACTCCTTAAAAAATGCATCACAGTCACACAAACTCAAACTTTCAAGTTATCTTTTAACTTTAATCTTTAAAGCACCTTTCTGATTTCTAATAAAAGTCTTTCAGCACAAGCCCTGCATGTCTCAATTTCTGGAAAACATGCAAAAAATAAATGAGTGATCTTCACTGTCCTATTCACCAGCAGCTACTTTTTTTCTATTTGTCTTTTGTTGCATCATTCAAGACCTGCAACCCAGAGAAATTTTTGTTTTCAGTTCATATAATATGCCCAACAAATAATTCTCATTCTTTATATGCTTAATTTTCAATCAAAATTGACCTGATAGAATTATTTCAGTTAATCAATTCTTAATATGAACTGAAAATGAAATTTTAACAAAATTTTTCTTTACCTAATGCATTTTTTTCCATATGCTGTTGCTGAAAATCCTGAGATACCTAAAAGTCTTTCCCACATGCAAAAAGCATACTTAGCCTTAGATTAGTACTTATTCTAAAGAATAAAATAGTTGCAGTCACCCCATCAGAAGTCTTATGTTTAAATTCTTCAATTTAAAAGCAGCAAGCCTAAACTTCATTTGAGATACATAGGCATCAACATGCTTTCCTGGAAAGCTCTACACTATGAATTTATTTGCAGATACATGAAATCACTTCAGAGGGGAAAAAAAGGAGAAGAAAAAGTCACCCACAAAAAAACTCCTCCCCCCACCCCCAACACTTTTACAGAGATGGGATCTCTGTTTTCCTCACTTTCACATAATTGCATTATTAGCTGTATCCCCATGGCGGGATACCACAGGACCTGTGGCCTGGCAGTCTGTGCCTCTGAGAGCTCACAGGAGGGAGGGTGCCACTTCAACAACTGTGTTCCAACGCTGCTTTTACAAACAATTGATCACACTGAGTTTACAGCATTCATTTTAATGTCCTCTGGCTAGCAGCAGAAGGACATCCCTGCTATCATGCCTATTCAGTTTCTCAGAATATTTCACTCTCCCTGAGATATATATGCATTGGAAAACAATAGCTTCATTGAGTAAACTCCATTACTGTTGCAAGCAATATGCAGTGTGTTCCAACCATCATATTTATATGGAAATGAGACTTTGTTTCAAAAAGGCATGTTTCCATAAGCTCCAGTCACTGCCCACTGAACCTAGGCACTTCGCTTAAAATCGATGCATTTAAATTTGAGATAATATTTTTGCCTTTTGCTTTTCCTCACAAGTTGTTTTACAAAAGCAGGGGCTGGTTAGTGGTTACAGACTGACCTTTTCCCTGAAAACAAATTGAAGCAAATGGAGGTTTTTTCAATTTTACATCGGACAGCATTCTACAATGAAAGAAGCTGATCAGAGTACGAGTGAAAGTATTAGAGCCAGCTGCTTGGCAGAGACTCTTAGCCAAGCGTCTCAGTAGGTGGGAACATAAACTATTGTTCTGGTCAACAGCTTCCTGCTTTTGGGACTTATATGAGGTCGTAGGGAGTATTCTGACATTCACTGCAGAAAGACAAAAAAAAAAAAGAACAAGAAATCACTTCTATTAACAGTGTTTTACTGTTACAAAGTTCTTTGTGTGTCACACTGAAGGAAATTTTAACCTTCAAGTTGAAATTATACTGTGCTTTGAGCCTCACTGAAATGACCTCCAGGATTCCTGCCATCTTTGTCATCCCTTTCATAATGCCCCAATTTGTCAGCATTTCCTATATTCATGGAGCCACCACCCACACTGGAGACAAGTTTTAAAATTCATTTGCTATGTTTTCCAACATGCTAAACTTCACAGGACATATCCTGGACATAGCAGGGCCACACGACTCGTGCCAATACGTAACATACACACTTGCCACAATGTACATGCAAATTGCAGTAATGACATTTATGTAATTAGGCTGGAGAAAAACAATGGAAGAACATTGTCATAAACATTTACAAGCAGATTTAAATTATGCCAAGACACACAAGCTAGTAATGCACATGCAGCAGTGATCAAGGCTCTTAAGCAATGGGGCAGCCCGTTCCAGTGGAGAGCCATAACTTCCATTTCAGTGAGTTCCTGTGTAGCAGGAATCTCCAGAAAAGGAGAAAGTGAGCTCAACCAGGAAAATGGAAATCAAAGGGAAGGACAAAAATCGAAGGAACTAGAATTTAGAGATGTGCACCCAACAGAAAAGTCCTGAAGTCAACTGCAAGAGCGGCTCTGGCAGGACAGCATGGCAAGATACTCAAAGTGAAGCCAGAAGAAGACTAACTTTCCAGAAAAAGCTGAAAAGGTAGGAAAAAGCCTAGCATAAAGCCAAAGAAACTGTTGAGTGGCACTGAGAGCAGATATCTAGAATAAGGCAGAAGACTAGGTTAAGACTCAAAACAGCAGGAGGGAAGAGGTAGCACTGAATACACAAATAAAGGCTTAGGCCCTGACCAGATTGACTCAGGAGTTAAACTTGAGATATATCACCACTGCTCAGTGGTAGCTGTTCCAAAACTCAGCTTATCTACCAAGGAAAGTTTTAGTCATCACACACAGCTATGCCCCACGTGTGGACATTACCCAGCCAGTCCAAAACAACAGGCTCATCCACTGTAATTTTCAACCACTGACCTCTTGTGACAACACGGGAGGAGGAGCAGCAGGGAGAGAAATCAATTAAGTTTTTCTGGTGATAATACACAAGTCTTGCGTCTTCACACAGTTCAGCTACCAGTTGGAGCATATACTGCAGCTACTACCTGAGTTTCTGGCCTCGTTAAACTACTCAGAGATTCCATACAACTAATTTGCATTAAAAAACCCTGAAGTCTGGATTTTAATAAGGGCTGCATAAATCCCAGCTAAAACAAACTAGTTAAGAACAGGGAGGTTTCTTCTGTGCTCAGGTCAGTGCCATTAGGCCACTGGCTTTAACAAGAAAACACATTTCAAATAATAATCAAAACATCAGAGAATAATCAGATGGTGGGGAAGGGAACACATTTTACACTTCTACCATTTTCATATGCTTTTCATTATGCCTAAATACTTTCTGTGACTTTAAGTGACCCTTCCAGAAGACAGCAGCCACTGGCCAGTGACCCAACACTATCAAGCACACACATTAATATTCAGCTAATTCTACTTAGCAAGAAGACACCTTACCTTTTTAGAAGCAGAAAGCTCATAACTACCAGAACACAAACCCTTTAAGCTTCATTATTCTAGCACTTGATGCTTCATTATGGTAAACATGTTTAGTGCTTTAATCCTTTAAAGAAATATTTTATTAAAGGGTAAGAAAGTATGCATATGATAGCTTAAAACACTTCAACAGTCCTTATCCATAGGGTAGACGCAATAAATTTGTCTTCAGAGTGACTCAGGCTTTTAAGAGAAAGATGAATCTCACTCGTGCCCTTATCAGAGCATGGCAGGACAATCACCTGTGTCCATGTGTGTGAATTTGGCACACCCTGACACACAAGGGCTCACTGCCCATGCAGCCCTCCCCTGGAGCAGTCTTGTTTCCCCTGCCCCAAAATGAATCACTTTAAAGCAGTAACTATTGGAAATGCCTTCCTCCTAGCAGGGCATCATGACACTTCTCCTCATGTGGAGCTGCTGCTTCTTAGATATTTAGAGCTAAATTTGCAGGTTGGCTCTGCTATTGCAGAGCTCAGTATTTTTATACATTACACAAGCCCTCAGGCTAGTTTCTCAGCCTGTTTTGCTGGAACCTGTGCCCTCTTACGCTCAACGAAAAATTCTTTCTTTAAGCTACGAGGAAATGCATGCTTCTTTACTTTTCTGCTCTTTGGCAATAGCACCAGTAAACAGTGAAGTCTTTGAAGAAGCTAACTGAACTAGGAGAAAAAAGTGTTACAAAAGCCCTGAGCCTTGCATAAACACTTAAGAAATCAGTATTTAACTCCAGTGTAAAAGTGGTCACCTTAATCCTCCCTTCTGTTTCATTCATTGCAGGACATTTTACAATTTTACAGGACAGCAAAATATGGAATAAAATATCCTTCCAATGTCAAGACTATCTTGATGCACACCCAGAAGAATGGGTCCAAAATATCTCCCATGAATCAGTACTGATTGAATATTTAAGAATTCAAAGAAAGAGCTCTTGAGCCTTGTATCCCTTGCTAAATAATTTGGTAGTAAATGAGGCAGCAGTAACTCTAGACAGAAACCATTTTTTTTCGTATTACTTAGACCAGTATTAATGAAGTACATAAAACTGAGATTGTCAGACATTTGATTTCCATCTGAAAAGCCACTATGACTTGTTCCAGTAGTGATTAAAGGCCGAATAACCCACAAGGGATAATGGTCCCAAACAAAATCAAGGATCCATGCCACAAAAATCAATGATCACCATATATAAATCTAAGATAAACAATTCATGTAGTCTAAAAAGTACAGAATACTGTGCTTTCAGCTGACTTATGGCCAAAAATCAGGACTCCGCACAATTACTTGCATTCAAACAAGAAATGCACGATATCTGGATTTAGGTAAAACAGAAGTAGTATTACCGTGATTCATTTTTCTGGCTATATAAAATTAAGTCTACCCCTAGCAAAGAAATCACTATTTCATGGTGATATATTGAAACAGGGCCCAAAGGATCTACTCACTAGATCCTCACACGATCCAAAGGTTATGTAAAAGAATTATTTCCTGCACTGCAGAACAGAAATAAGGATCAGTCAGTAAAATGCTAGTATCATTAGCTTGATCAGATGAGTCAGTGTCATGGGAACAAAGGCAAGTTTCTAAGGCCAAGCTAATATAAGCAACTTCACAGCTTGTATGTCCCTCAAAGCACAGTGAGATAAGCCACAATGAACACCGCAAGTTTGGGGTAAGTTCAGCACGAACTGAGACAAAGCTTTCCGAGGTACCTGCCCCCAGCTCTATGCTTTAATTTATAACCTGTCTTACATGCTTTTCATATTTCATTTGGGAGCTGTGGAGCTTTCAAAGTAACACTATCAAATCACTTCTGTGTTTAGAGAGCAGATATGCTACAATTCAGATTTCAGACAAGGTGTCAAGTTTCAGGGTTAAGCAGAGCTATTTCTTTCCACCATCCCCATCCAGAAATTGACTGCAGCTTTGCTCACTTCTTACCAATCAATTTAGGCTATATGACTTATGAAAAGAATTCAGTTAGCAGTCACATAAAGAATGTTTTTTTTGTTGTCCCTAATATTTCCCTTGTCCCTTCAGTGTTTATTACTCTCAAGTACTTGACAACAGCGACTACCAACACTGATTTGAAAAAATTACTTTTCTAGGGCAGCTTTTGAGAGGTGATTGAAAATGCCATTATGATACATCAAAGCTTTGGTGTGGATACTAGGGTTGAATGAAACTCAATCTGTGATCATGACATATCTTAAAGCATCTGTTACCTGAACTATAATGTTCGCTATGAGGTGGCATTGCTCTCAGACTTCTTTTTTCTTTTGTTTTTGGAGTAGGTAGGCATTAGTAGAGGCTGGGGAGGGTGGTTTCTGTTGTTTTGACAAAGCCTATATGATTCCAGGAAATTTTTGCCTTCATGCTGTTGCTATTTTTCTGTCATCAACTTGTCCATTGGATATGTCTGTTGATTCACCATCTTAATATCATATTATCAGTGCTAACTTTGGACATCTACAAAATGTTCTGCAATATTCTAGTTTATATCACAGCAATGTCATCTCCTAATTAGTGCTTCAGAAGTCTTCTGAGGACATGGAAGGACAGAACAAGAGTTGGACTAGAAGGGAATATTTGTCACTCACTCTGCAACACTGAGAGCATCATTTTCCTTCTTCCTTTTCTTCCTCTGACATTTTGATTGCAAGTTCTTCCAAACAAACACCAAACCTTCATAAAATGGCTATATTAGTGTTAGCTGAGACTTGTAGAACTGCAAGAAATACCATTTGTCTAAGACCTCCCTCTACTGCAACTAACAGACAGACCTTAAGGGCCATGAACTAATACAGCATTTACATGGACCTTATTAAAGCCAAAATGGCTCTTGATGGGGATAATTAAGACAGTCTTAAAGGCCAATCAAACACTGACCAGCTGCTGAATTTTCAGTGGAAGGAACAGATAAATGTTACAGAATATTTGGCAAAATAAACCAAGTCAACAACTCAAATCTTTCACAGCAGAACAGGATTACATCATGGTTCAGTACAGAAGGGGCAGTTTCACCAACAACTTGATAAGGACAAGAAAGAACATCACATCTCAGCATATCTTCAGGAAGCCCTTATCTCTCTGCTCAGAACTTAAAAACATTAATTTTCTGCACTCTCAGTAATCAGCTTATAGCTCTCTCTTTGCTGTATAGTAGCTCAAATGTCCCAGTGATTAGTGAACTCTAGGATAAATGAAGTAGCAGGGACTGCATTTTGCCTGAAATATCTTGATACAGCCAACTCCACTCAAAAAAATATTAAAAGAAAAACAATAGTGGCTGTTTTATTATCAGAGGAACAATTAAAAGCAAGCTGAATTTAGCATTACAACTGAGAAAACAATTGGATCTTCTCATTTTCTCTCCACTTACTTTATTACATGAACGTTCCTGACTCCAAAACATCAAGGTGAAGAATTAAAGGGCAATAAGCCTTCATTAGAGTGGTTTAAGTTAAATTCTTACTTCTAACATAAAAGAAAGAAAAATCAGACGTGAGGCTGCTATTTGTTTTCTTTCTCACCTTGTAGTGATGCAGTATAACAGAAAAAGAAGGCAGGCGTGATGAGTACCCCTCACAACAATTTCATCTTAAACCGTAAGAAAAGACAAGCAAAGATGTTAAAGATACTTCCAGAAGTATCCCATTCTACTTGACCATGGTGTACCACTTACATCTCTCCTCCTTTCAGGGGGAACTGACAATTTTGAGACATTTTAGAGCACTATAGTGTCATAGCACCACCAAAAATAATTTGAGACATCAATACAAAGCTTGATGAAATGATGACAGTAGGAACAGGAGCAACAGCAATCCCACTGCCTGGGTAAGAAGGTAGGACAGACCTACATGTCTGCCCGTATCACATTACTTGGAGGATGGGGGAAGGCAGAAAGGGAGAAAAGCCTTCCCTCAACTCTGCTATCTAATACTCCTTCATTCCTCCTGAGCTTCAACACTGTATCATTCCATAGCCACTAGTTTCCCTATTCCTATTCTCCTGATTGTGTCCTTTAGATTTTTCAGATCTACTCACTAGATCTGCTTCTTTTCTTCCTTCTCTTAGAGTTGTGAAAATTTCACCCTGCCTATCCCGATGCTCTGAGTACCTCCAAATGCATACTGTTCAGTACAGACAGCTAAGCTCAGCCCCAGGCTTGTCTGCCCTCTCCAAAAGACCTGACATTGCTTTTGTGGAAGAACTGAAAAATCTGGACTAGCAGCCCCTGCCAAAAATCTGCCCAGTAGAGTAGTTGCATAAGGAACCAGATGTGATAGCTTTTAGAGTCTTTTTTAATGCTTTTTCCTCTCTTTGGGTCAGATCAAAGCTATTAGGCACAAGCAAGTTTTATTTTTAAGGAAAGAATTACTTCTATGCAGATGCAAACTAGATTCCATGGAGTTTTGAACAAAAATATTCATATTGAATGCATGCAACTTCATTTCTCCCCCTTGCAGGTCAGGCTATGTTAACAGAAGCATTGAAATGTTCATCTCAGATAGCCACTTTCTATTTGCCTCAGCATTCTCGACAAGCTTTTTTTTTTGTTGTTGAAATTTTACACTATTTGCATTGTGTTACTCAAAAATCTGCTTTATTTTCCCCTCTAACCTTAGATTTTGCTGCTTTTCCATCTACCAGTATTGAAAAAGAAACTTCGTTTCCCATGGGAACAAAAATTTCCGTGGCTTTTTGCATACTTACACAAAGGCTGATTTCATAAACTATATAGGACCAGTCCAGAGAGAAAATGTTGCCTTTGGTGCCATGCCTATGGCTCTGTCTTTGCTTGGAGACATGAGAATACACACACAGGCAAAATTTGTCATGCACTACATGTGAATTTTCTTTACCAAGTTTGGACAATTAGTCCACTTCTAGCTGAGGAAAAAGAAAGGAACAAAGCTGATTCCTCTAACACAGCATGCCCTTTCAGCAGTTAACAGGCAGGACAATAAGAGCTGCAGAATATTCAACTGATGTCACTCAAGATAAAAACAGACCCAAATTCTTAAAAGGGCTTCTTATCCAGCAGATCCTGTGCTTGCACAGAGCAGCTAGATAAGCTTTGTCCAGGTTTGTGCTCATATTTGTGCTAGAAAGCCTGCATGAATTTTCCCAAGGAAGCAAACTATGCAGAAGAAAAGAGAAAAAGTAGCTCCACTAACAGAGGCATGAGACATCCTCTCTGGGGTCAAGAACAGGCACCCAATGCTCTAGAGGCATCCTACTGCTGCACGAAGTTTAAGAAAATAACCATTTCATAACTTCACATAAGACTAGATAAAACAGCGCTTAAGTGCACTCTGCTGCCTGTGCTATGCTTCATCTTGAGGGGCTGTCACATGGAACGATGCATGAACTTCATTTGCTGCTCCCTGTCATGTGCTAGTATTTCCTTCTGAGATGTCTCTCAGTACTGCTGCAAAAAGATTTCCAAGCCATCTCCAACTGCAAGCTCAAAGGCACAGGAGTCATCCAGCTGTAGATAAGATAGGTACACGTACCAAACCTAGAGCACCTTGACTCATTCCAGCTACCTAAAGCAATGGAAGGTAGTTGATCTCCTCTTACTGGCATGACAAATATTTTCTCACCTAAATGGAAGATTCAGCTCAGTCACAGGTGATCATGGACAGTGTGCTAGAAAAATCCTTTAGTTTAGAAAAAAAAATACTGGGCTTAATTGACTTGCAAGCCTTCATAATGCATCTGAGCTGTGCATTGGTGATTGGATGATGGGCGCTTAAGGACTCCAATAAAATGTGCTTTAGGAACTGAATTCACCATAAGATGCATAATTCTTCAACAACTGGAATTATGTACAAGTGAGATCCTACCTTACCTTCCCCAACATGATTAGGCAGCATTGCCAGGAGGGTTGCGTAATTACATAACTCACAGGTTAATAACCACACAGAGGAGGGGTGAGGTTGATAAAGCCAGTGATGCCTTCGCGTATTTGGTAAAGCTACACTGAAAACAAAAACTCTGATTTTTGAGGTCTTTCTTGCTGCTTCATTTTAACTAGGGCTGGGGGTGTTATTTCATGCTTCAGTAGCTGCACTAATAGAGCTGCTCTGTGCTGGCTGAATGAGATTTTCCTGGTTGTGAACACCAATGGCTTGAACAGTTGGGCTGATCTGAATTAACCTATACAGCATAAATACACTTGAGTCCACAAATACAAGATGACATTAGCATAGATTCCTAGCGAGCTAACTCAAATTTAGACACTGTAAAAGCCTGGGGGGAGTCAGGAAGAGAGTTAATTCAAAAATTCAGACGGGAAAACCACCAAACCTACATTTATATGGAGAGACAGTTGTAATTTGTGTGCATGAATGCTAGCTAATTCTCTGGTAAAATTCTCACAGGGAAAATAAAAACCCAAAACAAGGGGAAAAAAATTACCAACATAAGGATGCCAACCTTCTTCAGGTGTAATTCTAGGTGAGGACTAAAATTTGCCAGAAGGAATTGAATCAAGTTTGCAGTAGGGTCTAAATTGGTTCATGTAATTGCTCAATATCCTAAGCCTGAACCTGAGGCAGAAACAAGGACACTGCACTTGCTGAAAAGAACAGCAAAAATCGCTTTACTTGCAGTGAGTAAGAAAAACAACAAAATTCTGCTTTTACAATGGCTTCAGTAGCAGTCTATTATTGTTTCCCAATGTATAAAACAAGGTGGATCATGGTGGTGTAATTAAGTACATTCTCAAAAAACCCCATAGAAACACCAACTCTGAGCAAGCTGACAATAAGCAGTGTTCTTAGCTTCTTCCTTCAGAGCCTGTCTTACTGAGATTTGTGACACAGCAGCTGACACATTACTGCCTCCAAAACTGCACCTCTCTGGGAAAAGTGCAGGAGTACAAGCACTCCTCTGAGCTATATATTTTGAACAAAAGCAACTGCTTCTTTAAACTGAGACCTTTTTCCTCCTCTTAAGAAGAAATTCATTGTTGGCTGCTCTGTGATGACCAAAATAAGCGTCTAGGGTCTCCAGGATGATATTCTACCAAAAAGCTGTACACTGATCTCTTAAGCCCTTAAAGAGCCTTCCCTTCCATCCCCCCTTGGAGGAGTGAACATTCATTTATTCAGCCCCCAGGTGACCCCTCTTCATAGACCTCTTAGAACTGCACATAAAATAATCTAAAGTACCATTTTGTTGATTACATGCCTTTAATTGATCTTTGAAAGATGCTTCCTCCTGTTGTGAAAAAGGAGGAAATGCTCACCAAAGGTTGACCAAAAGGTCCAAATGTTCAGCTTATTCAAGGGGAACATTTGGGCACCCAGCTCTTAGCTGTCACTGAAGTTTTCACAGCAGAGAAGATAGTAGAAACCGAACAGGTTACTCTCCACAGTCCTGTCATTAATGCATATTTACAACCTTACTAACAGAGCCAAGCATCTTGTGTATTAGATACCTCACAAATACTCATTCAAATGAGTGCCCATGTGAGGGATGGTCCATAGAGATATTTCAGGCTATGAATGTTTAAGTTTCAGCCGCAACTGTTCCTATTCCCATCTATGACCCATTGGGCGTTTTTCTAAATTGTGCATTACTTACAGCAAATACAATTATTTTAGCCTTCCTGGATAACTCCTGAATTTTCTAGGATGATTCTTAAACTGTGACAACACAGTTCAGCATAAATCCATGTAAACAGAGTTGTAGAAATACTGTGTTTATTTCAACTGCTATGAAAATGTGGTTTCTTTGCTTCAGGGCAGGAACTACCAGCTTTTAGAGCCTGAGTGATCAGCATTTACAGAAAGTTGATCATACCCCTAAATATTAACCACAGAGTAGAACCAAAGAGGAAGGAGAAAGGTAGCAGAGCTGCTGCCATGTACTTCAGACACCTTTTGATATCTTACACAGATGACATGAGCTTGGCAGCTTTACTGCAAGGAAGAATTTATGTGTGCATCTTTTTCTCTTGCTTTAAATTCAGGTCAGATCATCTGATAAACATTATGTAAATGGAAAACTTTAGATATTTATAAGTTGGAAGCAAGCAACAAGAAATGGTTACAAGAGGTTCCATGTAGCAATTATAAAAATATTTGCTCCTAACTAAAGAGATTTCCTGAAAAGAAAGAACTTGATCATATTCAAGATACAAAATAGGAAACTGATTAAGATTTGACATTTACTTGCTTAGCCCAAGGTCACCAACTAGATTAAACAACAATGAAAAGAACAAAGGGAAATTAAATGGACCTATGAAAGAGCAAAAAGTTACAAAATGTAGAAATATGCAAAAAAGATTACTGAAAAATGTATTTGGATAACATTAAATCTATGCTGCAGTATTAGAAGTTAGAGCCAAGAAAAGTCTGAGAGAGAGACTGCGTTACAACTACAAATTATCTCTTGTCTATTTGTACTCAACAAGCTAGTCCTTAATTACATAATCAGTTTAGTCTTTTTTCCTGAGTGAACAATAGGTATGAGTCTTAGTGTTCCATCCTACTTTTCCATGACTTTGAACTTACTCAACAGTAACTATACTCAGCTCCACCCCTTCCAATACACAAAGTCTCCCTACCTTAGTGCTTGGCTAATCAGGGTGTATAGGATGCCTTGGCTTTTTCTGTATCACTGGGCAATAGTTTGCTGTACAGAGAATACAAACTGTCTGCAACTCAATTTATGCAATTGGCAGTCAAACCCCCCCCAACTTCAGTGTTCATAAGCAGCTGAAATTGAATTCAGGATTTTCCCCTGTGCTGAACAGGGGATTAAACTCCAGGCTGTGCAGTGTGGTTTTTCATTCACTTCCAGTAAGGAATACTGTGAAGAAGGGAACATTTACTTGGTCCACCAGGAAAGCATGAAACTCGAGGTCATGTCAACCATCCTCCACCATTAGAAATTAGATATTCAGCATCTTCCAGAAGGAAGATTTCTAACATTAGTTAGGTTAGAGAACAGAAGAGATACACTTGTTTCTGTCCATAAACTGAGCCACTGTCAGCACAAAAGCTGTCAAATACACAAAAATACTGCATTTATCAACCTAAAAGGAATACTAGTGTTCTATTTTGTTGCAAACCAATTACCCTTAAATTTCCATCTGCACTTTCAAGAAAGATTAAAAGTTATGCTTATGAGAAGACCGGGAAGAGGTACAGTTGGAAATGTGATTCTGCATGGATGGAGAGGTACAGTTTTTACATTTATACTTACTAAGGCTTCCCAGATTTCTGTACAATAACAATTGTCCTCTACTTAAAGAGGTTCTGCACCTAAACAAAGAGCACTCACCCTGATTTATGTACCTTATTCTTACGCACCATGTTTAAACCACAACTCTTCAAAGCAAGGGCTGTAATGCATCTCTGCAACACTGAAATTTGAACTGTAATTCAACTTGAAGTCAAGGTATTATAGCCAAACAAGTTAATGTCTCCTGCCTTGCATAGATGGAACTCCACAGTAAATCTCACTCTTGCTTGTATCAGAATGATGGGAAACTAGAAAGAAGGCAAATCTTTGGCTTGCTAACAAGATGTTGAGAGGGGGACTAATAAAACCTTGTCATGACTTTCAACAATCTGGAAGTGAAAATAGTTTTAACAGCTAACAGACAGAGTGTTCAGGAAGACTGCCAGCACAGGTGTTTAATCTTTTCTATAACACTTTTACCAAATTACTGACTGATCACGTGAGCCTTACCTCACAAATCTGGGCCATTTCTAGAAAAGGAAGAAATAAGGAATTAAAAGCAGATAACTTATGATGCCTCCTCTGTTGATTCTTCCAGCACCTCAAGACTGACAACTTCAACAATGCCTGAATCGTGAGGCCACGAATCAGGCTCACAGTAATTATGGGATGTTTACATTTCATTCATGACCATATACATCCACACAGAATTGTCAATACTATATTAATTTGACATGGGCTCTTCACAAGCAGTTGATTCAATCATATGAATCAGGGGGACCCAAACATAAAATCCCAGATCAGTATTCTCCAGGAAAGTTAAAAGAACTCTTAGTCAAAGTAAATTGTTTGGTGATTGAGTCACAATCCCTCTTCAAAACAGATTGTCTAGAATGCTTAGGACAAAATATTCTACAGATGAAAACATGTCACCTTATAAGTAAATGAAAAGGAGCCATCTTCCTTCAATAAAATATACATTTAAATTATGTAAGAAATTCTCATTACATTTGCTACCAAAACAGAGAAGGTCCTGGTATCAAAAGAGCATTCCTTTTATTTCATGCAAACTACAGTACACACAAAGAAATTCATTTTTAAGAAGACTGCGTGCAGAAATAACTTCTGAAGTGCTTGCCATCTCAGCAGGCAGGCATGAGACCGCAGTGTTCTGGTTTGAGGTGGCAATTGTGAGGTACGTATGTGTTCAAGAACCAATATCAAAATGAGACATTTAACCCTGGGTTATATTCCAAGCAGCCAGTGCTCAAATGTCACCATTTATCTCTCCAAGCTTTTCATACAGGCAGTTTTTGAGCCTTGGCTTGTGCAACATCAAGTGTTTTATACTCACAGGTACAGTGTTCAAGCCTTGATTTATATCTCAGTATCTTATACTCTCTGGTACACTACTCAAGCCTTGATTTATAGCTGGGTTCAGGGAATCAATTCAGATAAAATACTATTTGGCTAAACCTTTACCCTCTTCCATGAGCCAGTAGAAAGACTAACCTTTTCTATATCATCTCAGAGGGCTGTGCCCAACTTTTTGCTCCACTTTTGTGGAAACTATTTTGTTCAGCAAAATCCCAGTTTTTCTCTAGTCTCCTCCCAAGAATCTACACAAAAGAGTTGATTCAGCTCCCTAAAGTTTCAGCAAGTTCATTGAACACAGGTTGTTTTCTTTCTTCTTCTCGCAAAAAGGAGATCAGCAGATAAAGTGTCATCTCTGCAATTCCCTATATCTTTAGGCTGTCTTACGAAACATAATTACAGACAATGTCTTCCAACACCAATAGTTACAACTATGATAACAACTTATGCTAAGACCATCTGGGTTCGCAAGAAAAGCTCAAAGCTTTTGAACATTATGGTATTTAAATTTTAAAAGTACTTATTGAAAAAGTTAATTTTATTTGTTATTAAGCATTTGAATCAGAAATTTTACTCTCAGCCAAAAGCAGAGAATCGGATGAAAATATGAAGAGTTGCTACCCAGATCTATTGTATTTGTCTAACCACGAAACCTTAACCATATAACCATTAGACCTAGAAGGAATTTGTTTTCATTACCAGGAGAGCATGCTACAGATACCAAAACCCTCATAGCCACATGGCCACACACACAACCTGTACTTACTTCCAGCACAGTTTCTCACTTCAAAACTCAGGTAAGGCAGGTTTCTAAGGCTGTGCAGTAGGTACCTGAAAATCTAAAATTGTCAAGAATTGAGTTTTACCAGACACTAGCTTCTCTTCATAGAAACTGCTAATCTGAAGCCTCGAAATGCTTATTTTAAATGGACTGAGGGGGAGTGGTGTTAACCACCAAGTCCGATTGTTCAGGTTTTTTAAAACATTCTTCTCCACATAGAGAACCTTTGCTTAAGATATCCTTTCTGCAGTAAGATGATTACAACATCCTGAAACCTTGATGCTATTTTTGCCCTTTTTGTTGCTTTGACTAAAAAAAAAGTAGTTCCATATCCTGAGCACAGCCTCATGTAAACAAATGAGGGCAAAGAAAAGAAGGTCCTGGAAAAATAAAGAGGGACTGGAATCTGAAGAGAGGAAGGTCTAGCACAAACTTCCCTAGCTCTAAAATACAGCATGAAACCATCCCAACAATCCTGAAACAATGGAGAGGCAACGGAATTGCAGATATCTCTTTAATCTTTCAGTTTTTCAGGAAAACTAGTCTTACACAACCATTCCATGTCAGCTCCTCATTGCTGACTTCTCTCCCCAAATTCCAGTTTGACGAAAGAGGAAAGGCCACCAAGAAATTATGCTCCTGCAAGCCTCAAGCCTCATGTAATAAGCAGCATTAGGGCAGATATTCCTGCTGAAGGGAAATCTACTGCCTCAGTCAACTCTTTACTCTGCACCAAATGTCTATTTCAGGACAAAAAAACCCCCAAGAACTGTCGTTAGAACAAAGCCGCAGGAAATATTTCACTAGATCTGCTCTTCAGAGAATTGCTTAAAACAAAACAGGCCTTAAATGAGCTCCAGAAGTCTGGGGGGTGAGGGTAAAAGCTGTAGCACCCATGAGGAAGTCAGAGGAGTTTTCTTCCAAGTACTATTTCCACAAAAAGCACCGAGTTGGCTCAGCCTTGGTATAACTGCGAGGTTAGAAATCATCTTACACTAACTGGTCCCATTAAAACATACACTTTATCTCAGACCTGCTTTCAGAGCCTTCCATCCCTGTCCTTTCCCATGCATTACATATTAAAATGGAATTGCACTCATCTGTACCAGAAAGGGAAGAACGACAGTAGAGACACTGACTGTGTTGCCCAAGTCACAAGAGATTGACAGCCTGGGGAATGAACTATACCCTCATAAATCTCAATACAAAATCTTAACTATAAGGCCATTTTATTGCTTTTGTGATTCCTCTCTAGCAGCTTAGTTTCCCAATTATAAAAGCACCTTTTATGTTACAGCCTCCTCATCACTTTCTCCTGAAAGTGCTTCTGAAGTTATTTAAGCCTATATTCCATTAAAAAACCCTGAATGAATTCAGGTTATCACCATAGAATAGCACTCCACTCAGCACTGTTTCCTCCAAGGTAATTTTCATACTTTAATTATCTCATTGCTTGAATCATCTTCCATAAGAAGCCCACGACAGAAACACTACTCAAAGCAGTGCACTTAAAACAGAGAGTAACACAAACTCTACTTGCAGGACTGTCCTTCACAAAACCTCATTTACACAGATTCAGAGGGTGAAAAAAATCAAAATTTTACTTTCGTCTTCCCTAGTGATGTTAGCTCCTTTTAGACATAAACTATTCATAATAACACATTTTCAAGATCCCTGCAGGCCATTTTATCTCAGATTAAACATCATTAAGTACTTTCACTTACTGGAGTTCTCAAATTTGCACTTTATTGGGGCCAGTGGTTGCAAAATGTATGGTTTGTTGTGCTTGCACATGTTTCTTCTTGGAGCATACATTAACAGGGCCAGAGAAGGATGGCACATACTAAGAACACAAGCCAAGAGTTAGACAGACTACACGGGAAAATAAAAGTTAAAGCACTTGAAAATGTGCCATCAGGTAGTTGATTGTCCCTGAAGGTAACTTGCAAGTTGGTGCAGAGCTACAGCAGCAAAAAGAAAGGAAACAAGTACATCATCTTCCAACTTGCCTCTTTCAGCTGCCAGGTAATTAATAAGTAAAAGAAGAGTATAAGCCTAATCCCCTCTACCCTTTGCAATTGATAATATAGTACAATATGAAAATGTGCATACCCTGTTTTTAGCAATAACCTAGAGACTCACATCATGTTAAAAGTACTGCAGTCACTGAAGATCACACCCACTAGCTTTAAGAACTATTTTCTGTAAAACATAACTGTTGTAGGCCAGAACCTCTCTGCCTTCACATTCCTACACATTTTCCACAGAGCTGCATGGACTCGCCAGACAGCGCATCCTGTATCCTCCACCTCTGGTACACTGCTCACCTCTTGCTACCTCATTCCACCCTCCTCTGCCATTTTGAAAGTCTGGCTCCATTTATGTAAGACCCTAATACATAATGCCCTGCAATACCAAGTGACATGGTGGCTTCCAGGCCAGAATGGGGGGAATGGAACCGAGAATCTGGAAATTCAAAAGCCTGATTTACTCCAACATCTGCAAAGATCTAACCAAGCACCAAGCTGTAAAGTGGAACTGCCAGGGTGCTCTGTGCCTGGGGTGCTGTGGGGACCTTCTGCAATTTCAACATCCCAGGTGGAAAACCGGTTACATATACCTGCAAAATATTTCTAAATGTTGTTCGCTAAGCCAAATGCTTCCCTTCCCTAGAGGCAACTGTACAGCTGCTGGGAAATACACAGCTGTCACTGTCACTGGCTTCAGCAGGGCTAGGACACGTCAGCAGCTGCTGCAGAGCAGCCCCAAGGGACGAGTAGGGGAACAAGGCACCAAGCTGACATCCACAGAGAGACTGCATTGTTCTTTTCCCACTCACACCACAAGTATGTTTCAAAGCTTCTTGGGCACAGGGCTGTCTTCAGGAGCTTATTTCACTGCTGTAAGTAAGAGTGCTGGAGGTGATCTCAGTACTTGACAGGACACTACATTGCATTTCTTTCTGATGCTGCAGTTTACTACCAGGTAGAAAAGGGCTCAGCCAAAGACTTTTGTGATAATGCAATGCACTCAAGGGCTGGAACCTGGCAGTTGTATGGCACAGAGACTCATATAAACTATGAGTAGCAGCCATGGGTTTTTTAATTTGCACAAAGTGCCTGGGTTTTCTAGATTCTAGTAATTTTGACATATTTTTGCTCTAGACCATTTCAAAATTCCAGAAACCAAGCAGTCAACAAGTCATAAGATCTACAGAAAGGACTGAACCTTGCTGGCACCAATTTTAACGTTAGTAAAGTGTCCTCAACTTCCCTGCCCTATAAGAAAAAATTACCATATAGCATTTTATAAAATATTTTAGGTGGAACAACTCATTTTCTAAGCACTCAACAGAAGCAGAGGCATGAAAGTATATGCAGACAGAATTCAATATCAAGAAAGTTAATAACCTAATTTTTTCTTTACTTTGATGTTAGCAAACAGACCATTTAAACTTTGCTTTGCACATAGAACCCTGAGAACAATGATTTTCATGACAATGAAAAAACACATCTGCAGAACAAACTGAAAATTGAAGATAAACAAAAACACATCATCATATAAAATGCTATAATGCATGATTTAATAGCAGGAAACTATTTCACCCTGTGGCTTATCTTTAGTTTTTCTGTATAAATTGACCAGATAGTGAAACATCAGAAAGCAGGCCCCAGGGCCAAAAATTTCCAGATCAAAGATGCAATGGAATACTCCAAGGATCCCATCTTGCTAAGAACAATGGAATTTGAAAGGCCAACTAATAGCATGGGTTTAGAAAGGCTGATAGCTGAATATCTGTCTATATGAAGACATGCAGTGAATCAACCTTGGTTGCAACCTGTTTGTACCGTACCAGAAGTGTAAGCCAATAGTGATACCCTCTTTACAAAGCTGAACCCAAGAAAACATTTAGCCTACTTGGCATATTTAGGTTGTTTACAGGACATCAGATTATGCATGGTGCAAGAGACAGAAGCTAGACTTTTGTATGTGTGTGTGCATACATGGGAAGAGTATCATACAGACTGGTCCAATATTTCAAAAACAAGGCTTGTATGGATTCACATCCATATATTCTTCCTGCTGCACCAAACTTCACCTTGAAACTCTCTGCTCCTCTTCTAGTCTAGGGGAGAGGCCAGTAACAACACACAGATGTCACCATTAAGAAGTAAAAGGTTTCAACTCCAATTTTAGTGTCCCTCTGCTGTGTTGGATTTTTGATCAGTCCTAGACCATGTCCCATATTTCAACAGCAGCTATTTCTCCTCATACATTCCTTAGAGCCCCTCCCAAAACAATCCCCATGAATACTGTTCAAGCTATTGTTCAGCAGGCAGCTTCTAATTAACCCTTAACCTTCATCAGGCTAAGGAGGTATTTTGTCTGAACCAGAGCCCAGCCTCCCTGGTGTGTGTCTGCAACCAGCGTGTGAATGCACACCACTGTACAGCCACTGGGCCTCCTGGGGGCTCAGTTACAAATCCTACAAACCCAGCTCATCTGTATCAGCTTTTTCTGCTGCAGGAACATCTTACAGAAAAAGGCAGAGTAGAGCGGGATGGCAAACTTCAGTCTCACTCATTTCTTAGTCTTTCTTTAGAAAACTCCCTGTAATACACCGCTGATGCAATCCATGGATGGAGAGCCAAGTATCCAAGTCACAGCCAAAGCAGACTGGTTGGCAAATCACATTTGGCAGCCAGCAAGACATGGAGATACAAGCCCTTGCCACACCAGGTTCCCTACGCTATGTGCCTATCACAGCCCAAACTGCCAGCACTAATAGGCAGAGCAACCTAACATCTTCCATATGTAAGACCTCATTTAATCACTTTCCCCTGTCCCAAGGTATTTTGGATGACATTTCCTACAAAGACTCTCTCAGACTTGGGATTTTTCTTCCAGCCACGCAGAAAGAGTTTATTTGCTCAATGCAAAAACACTGTTTTGTCAACATTTTTAAACAACTGTTAAGTCTAAAAGCTTTTATATCCATCTGCTTTTGAGCACAGAGTGAAAATTATCAAGCTGTCAGGAATGTTTCTTATTTAGCCCTATAAAATCTTTCAGATTTGGCAGTGTTAAGCCTCTATAAAGCTGCAGCTTGCCCATGCTCTGAACTGACAGGTTAGAATCTGGCAGCTCAATTTCCTGAAGTTGCCATCTGCCCTGATCATTCTACAATCCAAGACTGAGTAGCACTTCCTTCACACTTGCTGCTTTCAGTGCCTATCAAGCTGGACAAAGAAAAGCAGACTGGATCCATGTATTTTTATACTCATATCAAAGTTCTGGCTGTTTCTGCGCAGGAGAAAAAGTGCAAGTCCATTCAAAAGCAGACTTCACGAACCATAAATTGGAGTCTGAGTACAAAGCTTCCTCAATTGCTTCTTTCTACTCCTTTGTATATTCAAATCACTTGAAATTCCTCCGAGGAGCAGCTGTTACTTGCAACTTCACTGTTGTTTGCTCTCCTGCCCTTATGGAATGGACACTGACTTACAAGGCTGTAACTCAGCAAGTAAATTCTAAAATATCTATTTTAAGTGTGCTTAATACACAGGCACTGGAGCTTTGAAAGCATGATAGAATTCTACAACAAAAAGAGCAATAGTCAGTCTTTTTATTTCAGTGCATGCAATTAAACCCAGTTATACACACACATAGTTTCATGCACAGAATTACTGATGAAAATAACATGCACTCCTAATTACACAACTGTTTTAATTGACTCTTGTCAGCTTATGTTATACTACTCAGCAAGTCTGATGGCTCAGTATCATTTAAAAATAACAATCTCTATCATTTGTACCTATCTTTACTGGAGATAAAAGGAAAGTATAGGCCAGATATTCAAACTCCTCTACTTAACAGGAGTTAGTAAAGTATTACTTGCTAGTTATCCACCTGACTTCAAACATGAAAGTGTGAAACGTTCTGCTTCATGGAAAGATGGAGCATTGTGCTAGCCAATGAGTACAAGCAACATTCATATTGCATGTATGGAACATGAAGAAAAAAATATCAGCCTATATCCATCATGATCAGTATCAGGCACTGTAGAGAATCCTCAGCAAAACAGGTTCCCCCAGAGCAAGGATCCATTACCCGCAACCAGCAGAGCAGTAAACTGCACAAATTGCTCCCAGGACAAGAGCTTAAAATATCCAGAGAGTCAAAGCTGAGTTAGCAAACACTTCCCCAGCATCCCTCTCCCGGGGGTCTCTGATCACTTGCTCAGGAAAAGCCTGGCCGCTTCAGGAGCAGGACCTGTGTGAAAGCCAAGGGGAGAACCTAAGCAGTCAGACCTCTCCTTTCTCCCAGAACTGTTTTGTGTCCAAGACTCACTACACTGTGGTGTGACCAGAAAGCTTCAGTTCTAGGTTCAGTAAACTCAATGACTGGTTGAGGTTTTTTCCCCTCCAGACTTCCAACAGGGTATTTAGGATGAATAGTTTGCAAGGTCCTTCTTGTTTAATCACATATACTGACAAAATTAGCAAGGTCTTATTGTGCAAAATAGAATACAGCACTTCACCATTCCAGAGCAAGTCTTCAGAAAATACAGTATTCACCAAGAGTTCAATTATTCTATTTAGCTCAAGTCTCAAATGCGTCTTCTTCACACCCTTAATATGGCTAGTCACATTTTGCCCTTGGATACCTCAGAGAATATGGTTCTCCGTTTCAGAAAGAAAAAGGCAGCAGAGACAAATAATAAAAAGTACATCTTAATCTACTAAAAGGAAAGGACAAAACCTAAACTGAAAGCCTGGATTTCAGATGCGAGAACCAATTGATTTTTATTAGAGACCATAAATGAGTGCCCTCATTCCATTTTACTGTTATAGCATTCCCCTGTAGTCAATAGTGAATCCAGGTAGAATACACCAAAAAAAACCACCCAAAGTAATTTTTCAAGTCAGCTGTTCTTGTGACTTTACTGCTAGAACCCAAGCCTTCAGCTCCTTTGAAAGGAGACCTCAATGGCTCCACATCAGCCCCTTCCAGGGCAGCAGTTATCTGCCACTGTGAAAACACTGCACATAATTGAGCAGAGTTTGAGGAACATCTGCTCATGAAAGAAACACCTATCTCAGCTAATCAAAACACTTCAATAAAATGTTTCAAGGTTATCATCTTTTGGCTCTGAATAAATTAGATTTTCTACCACGTGTCTTCCCTCTCCCATGTGCATTCAGGGACACAAAATGCCCATGAAATCTCTACAACCTACAGTCTTGACCAGCATCCAGAATGGAAAGGTTCTCTTTGCATCATTCTATGTGCATGATTTAATGTGTGCCTATGTCTTGACAGAAGATCTAGAGCTTTTAACAACATTTAGTCATATCTGCTCAGAACAGAACACAGGGAATATATAAGATTTAAGAGTCAGCATGAAGCATTTTTCAGCCTTTGCTTATGACCAGAGCAGGGAACAGTTTGATTTCAGTGTTGTCCACTGAAGACAAATCCCCTGTTGTTCTTTTGAACGCAGAACTTAAATCCATCATCCCATACCTGTAACATTTAAAGTTAATCTAAGAGCCCTTCTTTCCCTCTCCATGATACTTTATCCAAAAAGTAACCAGAAAGTGTAGATTAAATGCCCCTCCACCACTAAGGGCCATAGTAAATCTTCTTGGAAGCTGCAGAAGAATAAACACAAATGCAAGCACAGACTCCTACAACATGCCTGGCTGGAGTGCTAGCACGGATGGTAAGAGCAGTTAGGTGACCCACACACATGGAGAAGCTTCACACTTCTGATTTGTCTTTTCTGAAAATAAAAAAGCGATAAAAGGCCAAACCCCTGAAATCTTCTGAACATGTCTCAGCTTGATCTTTTCTGGATTGGAGTTCAGGAAATGCCAAGTTTGGCATGGCAACTGACAAGTTCTGTGACCTCTGACAAGTCAATCCACTTTTAAAGCTTCATCTCTCTCACAGACCCTTTTTTAACTGTTGTGTTCTTCAGACAGAATTTGTCTTTTAATATGCCTGTATACAATGTCCTGATAAAATCAGGTCATCATCGAGCTCTAACATCAGCTTGAGCCTTAAGGCATTCTAACACTATTTTTATTGAGACAAATTCATTTTTACTTTGAGAGTACTGGAAGACTGTTGAGACCTATTGAACTGCAAGAAAATGCAAACTTGCTTTAGCGAGAAACACCTGAAGTTTTATGAGCTGACTATAGAGTAGTAAGAAATCCCCAAGCTACTGCGAGTTGTAAAATTAAATGCTTCTTTCATTTGTACATATGTTTAAGTATGTTGTCTGTTAGTTGTTGCAGTTTAAATTGTTTCATAAAATAGCAAATTATCTTTATAATCCCTTTGGAGTGTTCCATAATTATTCTATAAAGGCAAAAGTATTTATCAATCATATGTAATTACTTCTAGTGCAAAGATGTATTGGTGAAAATTAAGATATAACTATTCAGAGAACATTTTTCTTTTATTCCCTTACTATCACACTTACAGAGCAATCATACCTAGAATAAACAAATACATTTGAAGAACAAGTACTTGGATAGGTTATCACAGGTACTTCATGTTTTCATGTCAAAAATCCTTAAGCTTTTATTGGATCTCTGTCTCAAACCTTTCTGAAGAAAGAAAGTACTGTTTTGTCAGCTTAAAGGTCAGAATTTGAGGCAAATAAACTAAATTAGCATGTCCTTCCCTGGCTATCCCAGTCTGATGCCCTGAACAGGATGAAAAATCCCCTTCTGTTTTTCAGCCAGTACATTCACACAGACCACTAAGTATGCTTGCCAAATTTTGTTTGCAAATCAGGGCCTTCAGCTGACATAATGAAAAAGCTACATATATTTAGAATATATATATATACATATATGCACACACTCTTCCCTACAGTGGTAATTTCTACTCCTGGTTCTGATTGATTGAACACCCAAAGATCAAAGAATTCCATTACACTCTTGCTCTGGGTTTTCCATAATTATTTTATTACTTCATAAGACCAGGGTGACCCCTGAGAGTGTCTGAGATGAAGGAAGAAACTACATAGCAAGAATTTAGGAGAGATACACTACACAAATTCCTGCTAATATCTATTTATCAGAAAGTCTGCAGGAAGCATGACTTTTACCAAGGTAGTTACTGCTGATATCACAGTATGTCCCCAACAGCTTATTATGGCATTTCAAAGAGCTTGTTGATCATTAACTCCACTATTTGCAGCGTAAAGCAACACATGGAGGCCTGGCCTTAAGATACATACTCAAGGTCAAACAAGACTTCTAAGAAATCAGCCCAGATCTCCTCTGATTCCAGGATCACAGGTTTTGATCTTAAGATGGCACTTCGAGAAAATTTGACTACCAAGGAATATCTTCTCAATGGTTTGAAAGGCATCTAATTAAAACTCTTGAAATATTTTAGAAACACCATGGGCAGGGAGCCTTTGCACCATAGCCCAGGATGTTAGAGCTCATGCAGTCAGTAGAAAAAAGATACTGTAGACAACTAATCAATGTGTTGAAAACCATTCTCTGAAGGATCTCTCACTGGGGTTTTCAGACAGCCCAGGGCAGGAGTCTCATTCCAGCTGTCCCTTCCTGCAACTAGGAAAATGAGAGCACAGAGAAAGCATGCCTGTAGTCTGCAGCAAATACAGGGGGACAAGCAGCATAATCGGTCCTACACTTTCAGTGCCAGGAATATTCAATTTCATTTTAACTGGCAAAAATCGCACTGATTCAAAAAAAGTAGATTCAAGCATTAGGTTTGATTTCCACTGAAAGCAGCAAGGTGGTAGTGAACGAAAAAACTGAGAAGTGGCACAGAAGGAAAACACACAAATAGGGAAGTATTTTGTCTCTGTGTCTTCACGCTAACTTCAAATACCATAGTGCAGAGCACCTCAAAGTGTTACTCATGGTCACACAAGTGAAGAAATTTCGTAAGATACCACTGACCTTCTTTTTCCCTAAGGTTTAGAACTCATGGGGGTCTTAATCGTGTTTGCCCTGCTCTCTGTCTTTGTTTCTTTTGGGGATATGAGCAGCAATACAAAATTCCTGTGTCTCTCTGCCAGTGCAACATTGTTCCTGCTTTCTATAAAAAATCCACCAATAAATGTCAGCATAATAGAGCAAGTCCTCGGTGAATTGGTGACTTTCAGCAAATGCTTATGTTGCATAGATTCATTTATCTAATTTGAAACAGCTTCATACCTCACTAGGAGAATATTACCTGGTAGAAGAAAACGCAAAAAAGTCTCACTGTCCTCCACATACTCCAAGTCAGATTCCAACTCCAAATAAAAAGGCACAGTACAGTTCCTTCAAAAATCAGAGATCGGACCCTTGGCACCTCTACAGTGCATCAGGACCTGAAGCACTTGGCATGTACGAGCCCCCGTCATTGGCTTGCAAACATTCCCCAGGAAGATCAGCATATTGCTTTGTTCACTGTTTCTGCGGCAGCTCAGAGTTCTCGAGCTTTTCTTTGGTCAACTGTAACAAAAGCAAAACCCCTCAGCTGCAGCAGGAGTTTCCAGACCACTTTACAGAACAAGTCTGAAGAGTTCCACTGGTTATTTTGATCAGCCTTGTCTATATAATTTGAAGACTGAAACCCTGAAGCTTTTTCAGAGCTCAGCTTAGAGTTCACTAGTAAAGTTAATTAAACAAGACATCACAATCTGGTTATCATTTTTACCAGGATAGTTTTTATAACTTAATTATTTTTTATCTGTTTATTATTGCTCCTTCTTCTAACAATAGCAACAAGGATGATTTTTTTTTATAAGCAATAGGCATATTTCAGTGCCTTATATTTTCTCATTAGCGAACAAATGCTTTATCACTTCAGAAATTCAAATACTATTAGAAGTACCATTCAGTATTTAGACCAAAATTTAAAAATTACACAAAACAGCAGCTAGAACCACTAGGCCTTCAGCAAAAGTAAGGTCCTTTTCCCATGCAGTCAAAAAAGCATTCAAGGGGAATAAAAGACAAGCAATAAAAGCCTGACTTACGTTAGAAATTGCAAGAGATGTATCTTCAGCAGTACTTATTCATAAGCTGATTGAGCGAAAGTAAAAGTTCTTTTATTTGTAAAATAGAATGTAGTTATGAGTTACCAAATGGGACTCTGCCATTAATACACTATTAATGAAAATCCATTTTTCAAATGCTAGTTAGGAAAGGCTAGAGAAGTGGTAAAATCCAAACCACCACTTAGTTTTGCAATTGTTTAGATATATACCTCAGAAACAACCAAAATTTTCAGAACTTCCTCCAATGTCAAGATGTAGGATCCACTCCACACATCCTTCTCCACATTCAGAAGTTTCATATTAGTTTCATACCATCACAATGGGAAGTCAAACTAACATTATCTGATTCTGTTTATCAGAACAGCATTGTTGTATAGTTTTGAGATTGCTAAAAAGGCAAGAACAATAAGAACAGACTGTACCAGGGAGAACATTTTGTGATTGTAATGATAAATATACCTGTGTATAAATACTTTACTGTTAGCTTTAGTCCAACTAGACTATTTAGATGGTACATTAAACACTTTCATTTTTGTGTATGGTTAAACGTTGGAGGACCATTGCCATGAACTGAAAATCATTCAACCACTTCATTCATCATTTATTTGTACTTTAGATGTTGCCTTTTCTGCCTCTAAATCTCCCTGCCAACAATTACAGATCACTTGAAGGAAGGAGGGGGTGTGAATTGTTAGGGGCAGAGGAAAGTGAGGACTAACCCTACTTGTCTCAATACCTCTGTCAGCTTCTGTTTGCATGCTGAGTCATATACTCTAGACCTGACTTTTCTCTCTTCAAGCTGATGCTTATAAACAGTCTACCCCTCACAGTGCTGTCATCTTTCCATATGCTGTTTTTGACTTTACCATTCTTATCTTCAATTTTCTTCTAAATTTTAGGGTAGCAGGGGTTTCACTTATCAAACAGCATTCTATTTTACATCTTTCCTCTCCTTCCTCCCCTGGTACTGTGGGATAACCTGGATGCCAGGGCTGTTGACTTTTTTTGGAATATATTGCTATCAAAATAAGGGGAAACTAAACAGTTTAAATAATATAAATAAACCAGCAAAGAAAATTTCACTTCAGTGATGTGAGAAGGGGTTTATACCAGAACTCACTATTGCGGCACATCCTTTTTTGTTAGAAGAAAAAGGGCCTGCATTTCAGGCATAGTTTCATCTTCTCATGAAGGCCAATGACAGCTTGTTGACATTAACCTGAAATAATGTCACAGAGTTGTTAAGCATTAAGGCAAGGAACTCCCAAAGACAAATTGTAAAACAAGGCTATGGATGTATGGTCACATATTGTACTAGATAGTTTTCCTTCATAATAAAACTTTCCATCTTATCCTTACTTCTCAACTCCTCCTTTTCAACAGCTCTGTGAGATGTCACGCATCTCCTCTCAGACGGTTTTACCAATCCTTTGTAGTCCTACATTGTGAACACTTATCAAGTGTTGCCAAGTCATCACTAACAAAACACTGTTTTCTTCAGAAAGGAAACAAAACAGCCACAGGTGGTTTCCAGCTACCCACAGGACTGGGACTTCTGTGCTACCCTGGGACAGTAAGTGAGCCCCTGAAAGAGACTGAATTCCACACGTTGTGAACCATTTATCAAATTTCAAAAAGTAATCAGAAGTGTTTAGAATGCTGAGGCTGTTCCTCTGATACATTACAACACTGTAGAAACATTACTACACTGTAGCTACTGTAGAAACTGTCATGTCAAAATCTCCACACATCCAAATACTCCACATCTTCCAGTTGGCCTGCAAGCTCTCCGCTGTGCCACTCAAGCCACAGCAGGGCACAAAGCACAACCAGAAGGCTGAGACTCCCTCCCCTGCTGGTGCTTCCACATGACTGGCCATTCTAGCTGGCTCTGTGTCACTGAAGAACTTTCACAGCAGTGAGCAGCACCATGCTGCTGGCTTGCCAAGGTTTGCCCAAGTATTGGAGACAGTAATTTTCATTCCAGAACAAAACCCTATGGTTTTCAATTTCTATAGAAAATCTCCTATTTGTTTCCCTTGAAATGGTACACATAAAATAAACCAATAGATACTAAAATGAAGCAAGAGATCAAACTCCAGTTTTAATCCATTTGCCACCACTTTCCTAGAAAATCAGAAGGGAATCTTAAACTCCACACAAATAAAATTAGTTGAAAAGCATTAAAAAACACTTCTCTACTTGCAAAGATCAAGTTTTTACTAGTTTTGACTTCTAAATCTTATGGGAGAAGAAGGCTAAGGCTAGAATTAGGTTCAAGAATTGCGTGCCACACTCCTCTGTTACCAAAACTCTGCAATCCTACAGCCAGCCAGATCACCCTCACAGCAATATGGTTTCCTTGGGGGAGTCAAGACCAACAGATACAGCAATAGCTACATTCCACATTTAAACAACTATTCCTCCCAGTCCTGTCTGACTACAGAAAGGACGACTGCCTTCAGAAGATTTTTCTGTAAAGGAATTAAGTGTTTTAATACACAGGTAAAATATCCTAAAATTGGGATTACGGTGGCAGAACCATGTCAGACTCCAGATCACTCAGCTTGGCAAAATAGCCTGTGCTTTTCATATCCCCTCTTCACTCTGTACACCAAGACCTAACACTGCTTTCTGTAGCATAGCATTCCTGATTCAGCACAATTACATTTCACATACAAAAAGAATAACACTCTTGATGCAAATAGATTTTTACAACATTCTTCATTTTTTCAAAGCTGATTAGGTCCACTGCATCCAAAATTGTTTGCCATACAAAATTACCACAGCATAGCATGCTTCTCAAATCACCCCTCAAGTCACAAATATTTTCGGAAAAAGGAGGTTTGGACCTAGTCCTGTGAAGCCAGCCTAATTTGGCTAATTAGAAGTAGCACTGTAAATTTGCTTTCTGATTTGCCACAGACCTGTTTCTAGTAATTTGACAGCTAATAACAGAATCATGCACACACTTAGACACAATTTGAGCTTTGCTCCCACTGCTGCTAAAAACAAAGTTAACATATCTGAATCCTGCTTGTGTTAGCAGCAGCACAGAGGGAACTAACAAGTTTCATTAGTCTATGTATAGCCCAGATTGTTGTGAATAACACCCTTCCTGGGTATCTGCTGAAGATTTGATCTGCAGGCCCAGGAGAAAACAAAGGGATTAGAGCAGCAAGCACTTATACTTATGAATCACAAGGTATTTCAAGTGTTCAGATTTTACAGAGGTTTTCATATAACCTGTGTGCAAACTGGAACGTGCACCTGGTAAGTGTTTTAAGGCTCACCTTTTCAGTGGGAAGGGTAGAAACGGCCTGGACCTTAAAAATATTTTCTATGATAACATAATAGTATCAAGTCTGATGTAAAAGTGAGAATCTTCCATTCATTTAGGATGTAATCCTCATTCCTTGATTATTGCATGGTGAGAGATGTTCCCATCCCAGCAATTCACCAGATAACTTGGATCATTTGGCAAAACGCTCTATATTTATGCCTACAGATCTCCAACTCATTAAGGTCTTTTCTATCTCCCTCAGTATAGGGCCATATATAGTGATAGTAACCCTGGAGTTCTTTCCATCAACAGCGCGGCTGCCCCAGGCTCACTACATGGCCAACTGGCACTTTCAGTGGGCTGTGTGAAGACAACATTTGGTGCTGTGGGACAGGAGGATGTGTTGGCTGATGTGGTCCAGTATGAGAACTTCATGATGTTGGACATAAAGGGAGAAAAATACACAGCTTTCTTTCCTACACAGGCAGTACCACGTAATTATTCAGAATTAAGATAAAGTAATTTCTGCCCATGATCAAGACTCTCTGACCTGAAAATAATCAGCATTGCTCTCCAGCAACAGGGGAAATGTTTGTCTAATTCATGTAAGAACAGTAACTTATCACAATCAATAAGCTTTTTCCACAAGTGAAAGAGATAAATGTGACTCCATGCCTACAGCGAATTCTACTGTTCTTATTATATTTTTGCATGTTTCAACTTGGTGTCACAGAGGAAAAAACCCACCATATTACTAGACCTTCTTTCTATCTCGTGTAGCTGTGCCATGATTAAGTGTCCTGATTTTGGTTAGGGTAGAATTAGTGTTTTCTTAGTAGCTGGTACAATAACTGTAAAGATGAAATTGCTTCATCCCTCTGAAGTTTTTATACAAGCAGTTTAGAGTAAAATATTTCTGCACAGATGTCTGTTAATCATTTTTTTAAGCTCCCAGCTGGTGCAAAGTAGAGGGGCACAAAACAAGCAAGCTGCAGACACTGCTCATCTGCCACTTGGTGTACCAAGTGAAACTCTAAAATCCAGGAATTTTACTAAACAGTTCTAAACTTTAACAGGAGGGGGGTTTCTCCTCTAAATTTACAAGAGCACACTTTCGACAAAGCAGCAGCAAATATAGTTTAGGAGATATAGTGAATAACAGAGTTCTCACAGATTGACTAGCTGTTCACTCCTGCAAGCACAGACTCTGCTTTGGTACTGATCCAGACAGGAAGAGACCAGGATGGATTGACTTTGACAAATGTAAGCTATTCAACATATGCTGGCAGGAAATGTTTACATCAGTCAACCACAATTCTGCCAGGACCGCTAAACATCTTGTCAGTCTACACCATGAATGTAGTTAACACAAGGCAAAACAGAATACTGAGGAACAAATTTGAATAGATGGCTCTAATTGGAACTAACAGTATTTTCAAAACCTAGGCAACAAACGCTCAGGCAGTTGACGATCCCTCGCTGCTCACACCTTCCTGTCTGTACCACCATCCTCTCTCGCAGTGAGTCAGTAATGTGGATGCCAGCCTCCAAGCAAATCTTTCTAAATAAAAGTGACCTAAGCTTTTCTACCTTAAAAAACTATTCAACCAGTTACATTAGCCTATTAGCCTCACACAGCAGGACAGGAGGCCTCAACCTAGATCTTGCCTAGCCTGCAGAGATGATTATGCTATGAGAATGCTTCCATTGTCCAGTGGCAAATACACTACATTAGTCGGGAGCATTGTGACCTCTCTGCCAAGGGCACTCTGCCTGAGGGGTGCAAATCTATTCCCACAACTTGATCATTGTTTTTCATTGGTTCAGGGAAGGGGAGCACCAGCTTTGGAAGTATCCACCACCTTGTCTTTTTCTTGGGAATAACCACGTTACTGCTAGGCTGCAGGAACCACCTTGTCTTTTTCTCATCAGCCATGCAAAACTGGGTTGGGGTGCTGAGCACCTTCTTGTGTGCAAATCACCCTCTTTGCTATACTTTCATTATTATTGTTGTTGTTGCTGTTATTGTTTATTTCTTAGGCCTTTGCTGTTTGATTCCATTAAACTGTTATCTCAACCCACAGTCTCTGCCTTTGTCCCTCTCTCACCAGAGGTGGTGTGGATAAAGCAGAGCAGTTTTTCCAGCGTTTAATTCCCAGCTGATTTTAAACCACTACACTGACCAAAGCAGATTCCAGATATATGGAGCTGTAATCTCCAATGCAGGACAAGATGCAAAATGCTGACATGCCATTTCAGGATCAGGTCTCTGCCATCATCAGTAAGTGACCTAAGGCCTCTGTCCCACACAATTGAATGAACTGACTACAGGTGCTATCTTTAAATAGGAAGTACTTGAGGTTAATGGCTGGCTGTATCTGCTGACAGCATTTTTGAAAAAAACATGCATAATGCATGATAAGCAGTGTTCAGAGGAAGACAAAAATAGCTCTGTATCAAAGAGGCTGGTTCCTTATTTGCCTCCAAGGGCAAAGGAACATGCTGGTCTTGCATGTAAGCAAATCACTTTTTCTTCTGAAAAGATGTTTCATCAATTCTCCTACAGATAAACATCTGCCAACATCAATATTCACTGCAAAACAAGAAATCCTCCTTAACCAGAAGGTATAATATAACTTACTTCCAATTAAAGCTCTGTCTTTGAAATATAATATAGTTCCTGGGCAGATGGGACTATTTGCTGAGACTCCAAAAGACCTCAAATACTGACATCCTGCTGTTCTACATATGATGAAGTGTATGTGACAAGGTGATGTCACAGTGTGATAAGTCCTCATGAGATGAGTAAGGGAAGTCATCAGAGCTCTGGCCAGTTATATGACAGAAAATTAAAGAAATAAAGCAAGCAGGAAAGCTCAGGCCTCTGGCCACTCTGTCTTAAGGAAGAATGATCAGACTCAGGATCTGAAGGTGGTTTGGAAATTAAGATAAACACTAGTAAGAATCTGACCAAAGCAGACAAGGACACAGTCAGCTTTGGGGGTCTCCAGGGAAATAGTGCATTATGCCAAAAATATAAAGACATTACCTGTGTGGCAAGTCTGATAACAAACTGCATACAGTACTCGGCCAGTGCCACCAGGAAGTGATGAACTAAGGGATAAAAATCCACAGAGCAATAAATCTGAGTAACAACCACTTGAAAATGAGCCTCAAATACCTTGCTTACTGCATCCAGTTGTCTTACCCACGCAGACATTGAATTTAGACTCCCAACTGAAGCCTGAAGCTGTTGAATTTAGACTCCCAACTGAAGCCTGAAGCTGTTGAGGGTCAGATCTATTCTTCAACAGCCAGCTTAAAACAACAAGCTATAAAGGGTTAGGTACACAACTAGGTACTGCTTCTGAGAGTGACCAGTTTTCAGGTCTTGGGATTCTGTTGGTCTGACAAATTGAGTATGTCACTCAAGGAAGGCAGTGATTTTTATTAAGGCTGAGTGTAACCACTACGCATGGCTTCACATTCTGGTAACAGCATCCCAGACAAGACTTTCTCTAACAGTCTTGAATTAACTCTGGTTCTTTATTCAGTTTACCTAGAAAATACCATTGTGAAAGCAGGTGTTTCTTTAGTATTACAGTGTTTCTCAGAAGCTCTTTGGAGTCTGCCCCAGGAACTTTACAGCAAGGCAGCTGGTAGATGACAAGAACTTGGGTAACTATAGAGAAGCCCACAAAAAAATACCTTCCCTGAATAGCTCAGCTGCCTCACAGAAGGAAAACGCACATGATATGACTAGCAAGATGTCCCAAGTAAAGGTGCTAGCCAAACCAAAGCTGCAAATCGTAATGGTAAGGAGGGAAAGGAAAGAGCACCAGTTGTGTTCTGCTTGCTTTTGTACAGGCTTTTACCAGATACGTAGTTCTAAGGGTAACACTCCCCACCCTATCACCTACTCCAAATGATGACATAACACTGTAAACCCTTATGTAGTAATTCTGCATTATATCAGATATCTTGGCTAAATCCACTTGGAAAAAAAAGGCATATCTCTGCCAAAGGAAGAAAACAAAGTTTATCAGGATTTTTTGAGGGAGTAGGACAGCTGTGGACTAGGGAAAAAGCAAACTCAACTTTTCAAAGGGTGGTGTCAAGATATCTCAAAGATTCTTAAAGGACTATAACTGCTACAAATAAAAGGCAACAGCCTTCAAACATTAATAACCCACTAAAAGATAAACAACAAAGTAGGAAGGAAAGCACTTTTTCATGATAAAAGAAGTTCACTAGTGTGGTCTCAGATGGACCTGTGTTGGAACATGCATTATTCAATGTATTCAGAAGTGATCTGAAAAATGCTGTAAGGAATAAAGAACAACTGAGAATAGAATGCAATATTTTCTGTATAAATTCATGAAGCAAATCTTATCTTGAGCCTTTCCAGTTCTCCTTATTTCAAAATGAGTGTAATGGAACTAAGCCAGCACAGGAAAGGCAACAAGAATGAAAGATATGTATCAATTCCTGTATGAGGCTAGATTATAGACTAGAAACATATCATCTAGAGAGAAAAGGATATGAGAATTTTACACCATCAACAGCTTTGACAAAGCACAACTAGTTTTTTCTAATTTTATTGCATGCATTTTCTCTATTATCACAGAAGGTTTAAAAATTCAGAAAGTGCTTTTTGATACTATTTATAACTTCACTAAAATGTATTGTCATAAAAGGTTGTGAATATCAAAGACTTACTTTTTTTTTTCTCTTCTATGACTGCCTAAATACCATCTCTGCATATTTAGTGCTGACTAGCAAATTACAGAAGCTAGTCTTGTACTATGGTCCTACAGAGCTTAGTCTAAATCACCAAAATCACCAGAGAACATCCATAAACTGGTATCTCAGAAGCTTTCTAGTTCCTACATTAAATCCAAACCCCCCTAAGAGGTCAGCGCAAATACATCAGAGCCTTACCTTAAGGCTGTGAATTTCCCTAAGAGGTGGATATGGATGGCTGCTTGCAAAGTCACCTTGGCTCTGAGTTGGACACTACACACACTTTTCAAAGGCTCACTGAACAGAAGAGAGGCCTACATCTAACACTTCTTTCTCCTTTTTTCCCCCGCCATCTTTAGCAAGTACTTCAGGAGCCAGCTGCAAATTAGATGAGAGATTACTTGAGGAGGAGACAGAGGTGATTACTATAGAAAAGAAAGCACTTACCCTCACCACAGGTGATTACCGTAGAAAAAAATGTAATTATCCCCCCAACAACTTTACCTAAAAATCCTCCAGGAATGCTACGCTGTTCCAAAATGTACTTGCTTCTGCTGCTGTAAATATTAATAAGCTAGGAACCAAAAAGTATTTTCACTACTTCATTCATGGAGCATGATAGAAGTATGATAAATGTAACAGAAAGAATAGTGCTTTTATCTCTTTCAGCTGAGCAGAATACGGTATCTGTATTCAGCCTAATAGAAAACACATGGGATTGATGCAGATGAGTCTCTTATCTCAAGAGCTTTTCTCCAGAAGTGAGACAGTCCAAGGAGAAAAGTCTCCTCTATTCTGTTCTCAAAGACAGAAGGAAAGTGGTAAAAAAGTCACACTGTGCCCAGGTCAACAACAAGCTACTTGAATACCACCCCTTACCACTTCAATGAGAAACATGAAACAGTTAGGGTTTTTTAATTTCTTTCACTACCCAAGTGGTTTGACACACATATCTAGAAATATTTCAATCTACCTGGGGACCACTTCTCCACTTGACTCTTTATTGTTCAGTTTATGTCAATATTTCCGCTTTCTTCATCAATAAATCCACTTGCCTTGCTGCAATGTAGAATTTGGTAAAACGTTCACAGTTCAATCTGCTTTTTGGCACAATGTGTGTTGAGAAGGCTTTACAAATTTGATACGCTACCTTCAGAACACCACTGGCCAACCTTTAAGCCAGGCCCACTAATACAACTAAATTATGTTAGCAAATAGAATTTCTACAGTGGGTAAAAGACACTTGTCTAGAACTTGTGGTCCTTCTCACTGCCATTTTTCAAGCTGCTTTTCTCAAAGCTTTGGTTTTTATATACATACACACTGCAGTCATTCAACCAACTTTGACCAAGCTCCGTGGGGTATTTGTGCAGACCTCCAAGATGGATACGTTGCCTCACTACCAGTGTCCTTGCTATTACAAGTCCTATACAGTCAGAGAAAGCTGTCCAAATATCTTACTAAATCACAGTAGCACTAACATGCCACATGGACCTCAGAACACAGGTATTAGCTTCTCTTACACAAAATCCCTCAGATGAAATCTAAACCACTGCAACGCAGAAGATGAGGACTGCAAGCTGGTTATGGCTTAGTGGAACCACATCAAATTTGGCACCTATCATTGCAAGGCACATCAAACCACACTAATAGAATAACCTTTCTTCTCCCAGCTGACACCTTTTACCCAAAGGTGTCCTGACCAAAGGAATTCAGCACACATCTGGTCACAGGGGAGTGACTGCTGGAAACAATGCTCTAGATTTGTCTAGATTTAGACAACACTGTGTCTTGTGAAGTTATGGGCTAGATGACCACTCCAAACAGTCTGTTATCTACTGTAATGCAAAAGGTACATCACACCTTCCCTCCTTGAACAGTCAGCTGAAAACATCACTATCTACACCTAAGGTAGTGTTGGGATTCTCTGCAGAAGCTCTCACGATTGTAAACACTGCAAAACGTAACTTCAGAAAAAGACTGTTCATTTTGAAGCCTTTTCTTCATCTGAATAAAGGTATTTTTCCCTTTAAATAAATAAGAGAAAAACAGGAATGAAACAAGAGGAATTCAACTACATTCTGTAGTATAACAGCAGCTAACCCATCTAGTTAACAGTGTTGTACCAACATATAACTGCACAGGACATTGAACAGCATGGTCACCTCTAGAGCTTAGAGCTGGGCTGCCAGCAAATCTAGCTGTAAGCCTGCCTTTATATAATTATTTCATTGAATGACTAACCCAGAAGCTTGTATTGGATTTACTGCAATCAGCCAGTTAACAGCAACAGCCAAAAAAAGGGCAACATGTCCTTTCATTCCTGCTTAGATTACATTCCTGTTGTTATCCACCGCCAGTCCTCTCTTCCTGAAGGGTGCACACGTGCTTCTGGCAACCAGGGCAAGCATAAGTGCACTACACAAGCCTAGAACCAGGTCTAAATCTCATAATGACTTGGGAGACTTCTTCCTTTATTAGAACCAACTTTCAGCATGGATCACTGCAGCAAGCCTGACACAGGTCATAGGAAAATATGGCTCACTGCCTGCCCAGCCATCCACTGAGCAGTCTGTTAGATGTGGATCTGTTTGCTATTCCTGTGGGCTACCAGCTCTGGGAAGCAGCTGGGCTCTGTTTCCAAGTCTGCCTCACTAGGGCAGACTGCAAACCCAGATTTTTTATTTAACCACCTTCCTAGAAAACTTTCCATTGTGATTTATGATATTTGTAAAACACATAATAAAATAAATTTTGATATTTTGGTTCATACATCTAATACAGTGTCAGAAAAGCCTGTAACCCCAGCACAACAGTAGAATCTTTTGCACTGACAAGCAACTCAAGTGATAAATGTTACATTAAACTAGTTAGGAAATGTATCTTTTCCTTGCCTGAATCTGCCCCTCAAGCCTGCTCCAGGCTGGCCAGAGTCCTCTCACAGCTCCTCTTTAATTGAGATATCAAGCAGCTTGCTCTAGAGGGGAGCACAAGCTCTTTTACCAAATCATCAATAAAAGTTCCTAATTCACTAGTTATTCTCCCCTCCTGCCCTAGTCAGTACTTCATATGTCTGACACTTAGGAAGATTATTGTTTCCTCTGTAAATACCTTTCTGTGGTCTCTGAAGGGACATCATGAGCACTGTGGAAACATGCCAGAAAGGCCAATCAGTGCTGGTAGGTTCCTACATCCTGCCACCAGGTTAGCACACTTAGCTCCTGACATCTGATCTGATTCATTAGCTTATTCTGTAAAACACCTCTTTCTAATTTCATTATGGGTTCACATGCAGCTCCAGTGACCCGACATGTCTCTGCTTGAGTCCCCACACCCCCACTCACACAGCCCGACCAGGATTCCTCTGCCTGTTCCATGGCAGAGTCTCAGATGCCTCCTTCCATAAAGCCATCGATTCACAGGGCAGTAAAAGAGAAACAACTTGAGCTGGTGATCTGAGCAAAAGACCCCTGAGTTCATGCCTTTTTTCTCACCCTTTTCCAATCACATTTCCCGCCTTTTATTTTGCATCTTTTTTTCCTCTCGCTTCCCGTCCTTTTTCCCCTCATGTTTCCCACCCTTTTCTCCCCTCACGCTTCCCGCCCTTTTCTCCCCTCACGCTTCCCGCCCTTTTCTTCCCTCACGCTTCCCGCCGTTTTTCACCTCACCTCTTCCCCTGATTTTTCCTCTTACACTTCCCACCCTTCTCCCTGCTCACGTTTCCCGCTTTCTCTCCCTTTCTGTATTGCACCCTTTTTTCCTACTGGTCATCTATATACAGGGCATAACACAAGCCTGGTTGGCCTTCCCAACCAGGACTTACAGATGCTGAAGACGAACCTCGCGAGGGCTGCAAACCCTTTGCTTGTCCCAAGTCCGGTGGTTATGAAGAGCAGCATTTCTGAAGAACGCGTGCCCAGCCTCCAGCTCACAGGTAATCCCTCACAGAGGCCAGGCCCACAGGGCAGTAGCTGTTACAGATTGTTACCTGATGCCATGAAATAATATTTTCAAATTACAGCAGCAGCCACTCATGCTATGGAAACTATAAAATTTCCACTTAATGCATGTTAATTGGATTATTATTTTAAAGTCATGCTTGCTGCCCCTGCATTAATAACAAATGAGCTCTCTCTAATTATTATTAGAGTAACTCCCATGCAAATTAATGATGAGGCCATTAACATCGTGCAGCTGAATTGCCATTAATTCTCACATTTGAGCAAATCAGCTAATAAAGTAGCAATAAAAAAGGGAAATTCCTTTATGCACTACTGAATTTCTTCACTCATACCAAAGGCATACAACAAAGGACTGTTAAGCACTTTTTCCTTTTATAAAATGTTAAGCTGAAATTATTCATCATAATCGGGAAAAAAATGACTACAAAAAGCTGCATTTGTAAGTTCTGCGTGTTTTTAGGTAGTGCTAAAGTGCAATCTTTTAACTGCTGCTCATAGGGTATAGTGTAACATAGAGAGAGACAAAAGCATGAGAACTAAAAATTTTAGAAATTGTTCTACATACAAGAGCACCAAATAATAACTGTCACCTGATAACCTTTGCAAGGATTTCTACATGTGTAGGAGTTCTAAATCAACACAAACTATGCTTTTCAAAGGGATGTAAGAAAATCACTGTTTATAATATATTGATACTACAGTACTGCACATTTATGAACAGTAAATTCCTCCACAGCAAAAATCCTCCACACCCACCTTCAACCCATTTCTTTCTAATCTCAGGTTTAGATCATAATTTTTGTATTCTGAATATAGTTGCTTGCATTACCAAACACACCCTATTATCTTTATATTTCTACATTATGAAAATTAGAATTTGCCAGAAAAATGCAAGTTGCACTGCAAAAACCAATATCCATTAGTTTTCCAGGCAGAATACCCATGAATGAGAATATATAAAAGATGCATTGCTCTGGATATGATTACGATGTGCTCTGGTGCAGAAGGAGTAAAAATCTCCCTGGTTAACTTAAATGAGCACATTGCTCACAGTAGCAAAACTACATCATTTGATATTAATACTCTTGATGTTGATATTAAAATCAGCCAACTGATGTAATTGAAAATATTCAGTACCTCCTCCAAGAATGATGAGTAGCAGTGGTCAACATTTTCTACTGCTTTTCTAAGAGATATGTTTCTATGTGGATTACCCAGTACTGCAATTTCAGTTTAGCGCATTATACAAGTGCACACATAACTGCAGCCAGATCAGTGAACTCTGTGCACGCTTTATTAGACTTAGCATACTCAGCCATTTGCAAGACCAGGAATAAAATATGAAGACCAGCTTCCTAACTAGTCACCACACCAGTAGAATAATAGACGTGCTTTATAGACTCCTTTGGGTAAAAAAAAAAAAAAAAACAGGAAAAAAACCCAAACCTATGACTTTTAGGGGAAATATATAAATGTCTTATTTGTGTGGCATACTGGAATACATCCAAATCATCCAGTGGCAACTGTGGTTTAGGGTTCCATTTATCCCATGTTTAATAAAGGCACTTCAAAAGACTGTCCAACTTCCTTTAACCCTCAAGTTTAGATTAATGCTATATAAATACATCCTTGTTATCTGGTTTAAATATAATTGCTCATTTAAGGTTTCATTTCTTCCCATTCCAGAAGGCATTGACTGAAATATACTGCAAGTATAACCCAGTATTTGGGTTATTTCTTTTACATGTGCCGTACTTTTAAGTCTCAGTCATCTTGGAGCTAATTACTGTCTTTCTTAAGTGTTTTAACAATTTTTCTGCACTCCAGTGTGTAGACTGGTGTTCTCTGTCTACTATTTCTCTCATAATTGCTTCAGGAACTATTACTTGTCCATTAGGGGTGACTGCCCATCCATGGGGGTGAAATCCACCTTCTAATGCCTCAGTTAATTGACAATCTTTTGCTCTATATTATGGCTTAATACCTGGTAGGCTAACCTCTCATTGTGGAACCAAAATGTGGATGCCTTTTTCTGCAGCCTTTTTAGCCACCCTCTGTGCTAAGCCATTTTCTCATTTTGGCCCTATTTTGTTTGGTGCGCTCTACAGTGCATAATTGCAACTTCAGCTGGTTTTTGAACCGCTTTCAATAAATGTAATATTTGTGTCCCACGTTTGATTGGCGTACTGTGTGCTGATAACAAACCTCTCTCTGTCCAAATTGCCCTTGGGATGCACTATGCCAAAAGCAAATTTAGAATTCACCCAGATGTTTACTTTCTTTCGCTCAGTTCCAAGCCCAGGTGAGAGCAACCAGTTCAGCTTTCTGTGCTGAAACATTTGCCATGAGAACCTTAGATTCAGCTACCACACTCTGGGTAGTTACCACGTATCCTGACATGTGTTTTCCACTGCAAACAAAGCTACTTCCATCTGTGTATCATTCCCAGTCTGGGTTCTCTGTTGGGCTGTCCTTTAAATCCAGTCATCTGGAATAAACTTCTTTGATCGTTTGTAGACAATCATGTTCTGGAGTACTTCCTGCTTTGATGGCCAACAGACACATAGCAGGATTAACAGCAGAGGTGGTTCTGAGGGTAATGTCATCCAGTTCTGTTTGCAACACTTGGTACTTAAGCACTGGGCTGGGGACAGCCATAGGCCCCCCTTTTTTTCCACGCCTGTCTGTAGCACATGCAGTACACAGACCATCATGCTTTGTCCCGGAGTCAATCTCCGAGATTCCTAAATCGACAGCACTGTAGCTGTGACGGCTCACAAACAGCTCAGACACCCTTGGCTCGCATTATCGAGCTGTTTAGAAAAGTATGCAACAGCTCATCTCTGTTCTGCCTCTGTCCCTGTCCTGGGAAGTGTGCTGGAACTCCCAAAGCAATATTTTGTCTCTCATAAGTAAATAATTCAAAAGTTCTCATGTAATCTGGCAAGACTAAAGCTGGAGCCCTCATTAGTGCTTTCTTAAATTGTTTGAATGCAGCCCGAGCATGATCAATCCATATAATAAAATCTTTATAGGCAGTTTTCAAAAGTCCAAACGAAGCTTGCACTATAATCCATAATTACTGATCCACCACCTGACCATTCCAAGAAAGGCACACAAATCTCTAATAGTTTGTCGCTCTGGGATTTAGCAGACAGCTTTTTTTTCTTTTTGTGCTTAGTTTTATTTGACCTCAGAGAATTTCAAAACCCAAAAAGGTCACGCTCTTCTTTATCACTTGGGCATTCTCCCTCAATACCCTGTAACCCTTTAATCCTAAAAAGTTTAACAATTCAACAATGTTAGGTCTCAGCACTGTTCTTTAGTTTCAGTGGCTATCAGGATATCATCAACATATTGTAACCGAGCCCCTTGCGGATTAAAGGACTTCCATTCCTCTAATTCCTTTGATAGTTGATTCCCAAAAATTGTGGGGCTGTTTTTAAATCCTTCTGGTAGTAGGGTCCAAGTCAGTTGAGTCTTTCTTCCTGTCTGTAGATTTTCCCACTCAAATACAAACCATTCCTGGCTGTCACTGCTTAGAGTTATGCAGAAAAAGACATATGATCTTTCCATTGAACTTCTTATGCAAAATTTACATTCAAAAATAAGGGAATGGAATTATTTTGAACTTCAGAGTAGAACATGAAATATTAGCTGCCTTTAATCTGAGAACTGCATTAAAATCTGATCTGCTCTTGCATCCAATCCACCTTGGTTGCTGCACTCTTGGAATTTTTCAGGGATCAGAATTTTCAAGTTGTCTTAAATTATATTCCTTGCACGCCTTTGTTACAATGGTGAGAAAAGAAGATGATGCTCAAGAAAAGAGTGTTCAGGAGGTTCATTTGCCATGGTATTAACTAAGCCTATGCCAGTACCAGGGCAAACAAATGCTGTTAGGCTGGCTCGTGGTGTTCTGAATTTTAAAATTCATACCTTTAATTCTAAGTGTACAAGCAAATGTTTTGTTTAAGACAGATGTTTCTGTAAAGAGAGCTTTTCTGAGAAACAAGGGAAAGCATGTTTGGGGAACAAAAGGTCAGCTGAAAAGAGTTCTGAATGCCAGGAATAGGATATTGATTTTTTTTCTATGTAAAATCATTCCTAATGTGCTCTTTCCAACCACTGACAAGGCTTATTCTACTCACTGTCTGAAGAAAATGAATGAGAGGCTACCAAAAATCTGTAATATGGAAAAAAAATTCTTTCTTCAGGGAATAAAAGATTTTGATTCTGATTAAAGGTGCTTTTACTGACTGACTGTTCAAGTAGGTGTAATTTCTAATTACTTTAATTATCTCATTAGTAGTATAAAGATGGAGCTATTTTAATCATGTGTATAACTGATAAAACTAATTATTAAGATTCATTATTAAGCTTATATCCAGAAATATAAAGCTATAGTTCTTTTGTTATTATTGTATGTGGTTATTTTTTTTACTTTATACTTCACTGACTCCATAAGAAACACTGAAAACACAAGCTTATCAGATGAAGAAATCTTTTTGGTTTTTCTTTTTTTTATTTAATGTGTGTGATCTGTGGTCTTTTAAGATCATAATGAGGCCATTCTCATTTTGCTCACACAGTGCTGCATTTCACCTGGTGGCTCCTGACCCAAACAAACACTATTTGGTCTTTGACTTTGCAGCTATTTGGTTTGATTATGAAAAAAACTTGATTATGAAAAAAAGGATTGATCCTTTACATATGTGAGACTATTACATTCATACTGAATATTCTATAGAAGAACACGGGCCATTTATGTGGATAATTAAAGGATTCATCATGATTAATAACTTTTCCATGAAGAGCAACATTGGTTAGACTAAGACATTCTTAGGCTGCAAGAATAATTATTGGGGGTTTGCCATATTTGAATAGGTATGGAGCACTATGACAAAGAAAAACATGAATCCCCATTTTAATGGAATCCATTGTATGTCTGGGAGCTGTCAGAATCCTGATGAATTATGTTTGCAAGAAGAAGAAGTGATTCACTATCAATGAATTACGGAATGTTAAACTGATTGTAGTGCTGGCATATAGAATCTATACAACTTCTCAGTAGGTATGGAAGTCTGTGTTGCAAATGAAGATTTAATAAGTGTCATGCAGCTATCACATGTGGATTAAGCTGCTCTTATAAAGATTTTAATTCTCAATTGACTTCTGCTTTCTACATAGCAAAGGTCATGCTGTCTAGTACTCCAAATACCAATTTATGTCTCCCCTTCATTACAGAGAGTTCATATCCATTACAAATTTGCAAAGTATTTCTTTAAATTATTTTTCATGAATACCTGTGGCTTTGGAAAGGAAAGAAATCTGAAATTACTACATAAAGCAAAAGCAAATAGCTAAATACCCACTGTATGATGACGTTTTGAAATTACCTCAAAACGTAAATGATCAATGCTTCTCTATATTTTTGTAGCCACACTGGTGTGTCTGTGGCTTCTTGAAACAGTCAGATATAGCCTTATAGTCCTAAAAACAGAAATGGAAAAAGTATACTAAAAAAATGTACAAGTGATTGATGGAACATAAACAGGTGCTGTTAGACATCCCTTGTATGATTTTAGGGACTATGGGATTTTTCTACACCTTTCTTTCTTACCATTTAAACAGAGGTTGGACCATTGATTGGTTTCTTACATTTCATGCCTAGAGGTGAAACATCCAGAGATGCAGAATCTTGCTGCTGACAGAGTAGTGGGGTTTGCACCTGAGCCACCTTGTTATGTAATATGAATGATAGTAAAGGTTTAGGTGAAGATGCCGGTAACACCCAAGGACCATTTTTTCCTAAGTTTTGCGGAGTAGAGCCCTGTGTGGCTTTGTAAATATACATTTTTCTGTATCTTATTTTAATACCAGATAAGATTTATTCCAGTAAATATAAATACTATGCTTAATAGTGTGCATTCCACTAACTGTAATGTCAGAGAATTACTCGTTTTTCCAAATCTGCCAGTTTCCTTTTTCTACTTTGTCACTCTTTTATAACAGAAGTCCTCTAACTGTGCATGTTTATAGATTGAGTGTTTTAGTCAATAAATGCTTTTATTGACTTGCAGCGAGTTCAATATTTGGTTAATGTTAAAATGACTGGCTTATGGGAGAACTCTGAGAAGTGACTGAACCCTGTAAAATGGGTAGATAAATGTTTATGAACTCAGAAGTGCTGACAGAACAACACAATGAGAAGTTTCGTCTGCTATGTCTTCATTCTCCTGTTGCCCCGATGTAATGCATCTCTCTGCACTGCTCTTTTATCAAATGGATAATGATTTTCAATTCAGTGTTTTTCTGTCATAAACTCTCTGCAGTGAGTTGAGGTGTGACAGTTTGTGGTAGTTTGAGCATTCGTTCCCAAAGTAACCCAGATAAAGATATTAATCTGGGTTACTTTGGGAACCAGTCGCTGCAATATAAACTCTCTCCAATAAGACTGTACTCTAGAAACAGCAATGAGCTAGGATTTAAGCTCAGGCAAACTATTGAAGTAACTGTTCCATGAGACAGCAGTGAAAATATCACTAAGTCCTTTCTGCAGAACATGGCATTTTCAGAAAGCATAAGAAACTAAACTAGAATTTCTAGTGTTACACTAATAAATTTTCCAGCTTAAACATATGAAGATAACTGACTGATTAAAAAAACAGCTTAAAAAATGTATAGCAGATTTGAAAAATAAAAATACTTCTTTTCCGGTCTTGGCTGCTTTTGTAGAGGGTAGTGGCATGGTCAAAAATATCCTGTTAAATATCTGGATTTGGAACCCATGAAAAACAAATGCTACTTCATCCTATTTTTCAGGCTTGTCTTTGGAAAATTAGCTATTGCCTCTGTGTAACTTTTTTAAAGCAGGGCTTGGGCCCGTTTACCAGGATAGCTTTTGCACTGGAATCACTGAGTTGGTTTGCAACTTGAAAATTTTCTTTGAACATAATAAATCAGGTATATTCTTTGAGTTTCTGTAAATTCCCCAATGCATCCTAAGTCTAGGCCTCTGCCATTTGGCAAAGGATTAACAGACCAAATTCAGCATTTACCACTTAAATATTATTGTACGACTAATCTGAAAATCCTGTGCATCATTCTGAATATTCCGAATGAGGGTACTTTTCCCCACGGGATTTGCACTGCTGATAAAATAGTTCTATTTGTGAACGAGGAGTTCTGTTTTGAATTCTCTGCCAGGGTCCTTTTCTGCTGAATCTTTGGAATGAAATAGCTGAAGAAAAACTTAGACTAGCTGAGAATCTTATCTACATGAAGGCTTCTCTTATGATTACCCAACAAATTATTTGCCTGAGTCTAAGCAGAGAATATTGTTTTACAGGTAGCTGGGGTCGTGTCACAGACAAGGAAAAGGATAAGTGAGAATAGAACTTGGAAAGAAAATTGCTGTGTAACAAGCCACTGTACTAAGAGTGGTCACACTGTGCTTGAAATAAGGATTTAATTTAAACTTAATGAGTTTCCTGCATGCTGATTACAACTAAATTGATTAGAAATATATGTTTTGGTTTAACAACTGTGCTGCAGGATAAGTATTTATTACATAGCTGTTGAAGTGGCTGTTTCTTGATCACTTGATATTTCATGTCCAATAATAAAAATGGATGTAATCTAAATGCAGAATCCATCCTACTTAAGGCTCATAATTAAATGCTTTCCAAAAATGTTTATCATAACTTCCCACTGAGGCTTGTGGCTAATTTAATGGTAAGATCCTTCTCCTCTCACCTGTGTCTGCAGCAGATAAAATTGTGGGAGGGATATGTTGCTTAATTAACCCTGTAATTCTTACATTTGGGTTAATTAGCATCTAAATTAAGGTTTCTTGTGTATCATATGCTTGGTGCTGTAGTCTATTCTACACAATTTATTCCTCTGCAGTAAAGATATTTCTGCTTGCTTACATGGTTTGATTGTTTTCATATGAATGCATTAAATTTTTCTTCTGCCTTATGTGCACCTCCTCGGATACAAGTGACATGACACTTCACCTGGTAACTAAAATACTTGACTTTCCAAAGAATGAACAAGATCCTGATTGCCCTTAGTATGTGAACAATCTTGGAATCCTGATTTGTTCACCATATACATTATGGTGAATGTGACCACATTCAGTTGAGGTTGGTAGGATTTAAATGTGTCCAAATGTTGTATTAATTTGGATGCCTTCACTGGGTGCATTCAGCTGTTAAAACCTGCTATCTCTACTTACTCATGAGGTATCAGTTTATTTATGATTGGCAGAAAAGCTGACTGGAAAATGACTGAATTATTCAGAAACATTTGTATTCATAACAGAGATGACAAAAAATGAAGACATAAAAAAATTAAGTTGTAGCCTTCCCATCATACTAGAGCAGGAAAGCTACAGACTTCAGTTTCTGACACTGAGACCATCAAAGAGAGGTACAGCCTCTTGCCTCCTGCATTCATTTAGTCTGAGCTTCCTATTGTCCCTGTGATGGATAGTTTGGGGATGTCCAAGCTAAAAGGGTTAAATAAAAATCAGAGTGAAGCATAGAACATAATTGTACTGTGTGGTTTGAATTTCCAGGATGGAACTTTGCTCAGAAGGAAAACAACAATTTGCAAGGCTCTGCATTGTGAATGTAGGGCCCAAGCACTCGGACTCTATTGTTGTAAGTTGAATGGCTGCACAGAATTCAGCTGTTCATTGGAACACAGAAAGTCTCTGCTGATCCAGAGCCAGTCTGGATAAACTGCTTTATTCAAAGAACTTGTAAATCAAATGCTCATTATGACTCTGAGGAGTGCCTTTAAAGATGGCCAGCCCACACAACTTGCAATCTCTAGCTCTCCATAAGTAGATACGAAAAAGAGTAGGAATTAAAATATTAAGCCTGAGCTGAGAAGTGTGGGGTTTAATCTTTTCTCATTCTGAACAATGTGTCAGTTTCAGGTCAAACTTAACTGTGATGAACAGTTTCCTGTAAAGGAAAAACCCTTATCAGAAAGGCTCCTTAAAACAGCTTATGAATTATTTCATAGGGAAAATAGCTCTTTTCGGAGCATGCTTCAGAAACAGGAAGGCCAAATACGTGTTCTGGGTTTCCAGCAATAGCAAGGCACAGTAGTGCTTTGCATTAGTAGAGTAATTTTATGAGTTACAGGATTTCATGCCCAGAAGCCATGACTGGAACCCTCTACAGACAATTCTTAGGAGCTTACCATGAGTGTATAGTTTTCAATCCACCAACTTTCAGACTGATTCAGTTGAGCTCAGTGTATTGTCATCTTGCAACACAGATTTTTCTTTTTACTTGTTCATGCTGTAATAGCGCAAAAAAGAAACCAAAACCCCAATCCCAGACAACCAACAATATGAAAACTTGACTGTGAAATTACACTGAAAAAGCTGAAACAGTGCTGATATGGAGTTAAAATTACTTCCTTACTTTTTCTGTGAAAAAGATCCTTTCCTAATGTGTTATTCATTATGGACACGTATACTCTGGATGACATCAGACCAATTGAGAAGCAATTAGAAGAAAATATTTTGCAGGAAACAGTATGCTATTCCCCTTAACCACTGAAATTAAATAAGCTAGCAAATAAATATTCAACACTGGTATTTTATCCACTTTTCTTTAACTGATCAAAACCAAGCTGTGAATCATGGGAAAACTGAAATTAGTCTATTGTGCAGGAAAACTGTGCACAGTATGAAAATAGATGTGCATGTGTGCATATGCACAGCACTAATGTTGTACTTACTGAGGTTGATAGAATTGCTTATTACTGCTGAAACCTCCTATTGTGAACAATTAAAGATAAGGTGCATGCCAAAATGTAACTGAGCTGAAATTTCCATACCTGAGAACTGCTGGAGTCTGTGTTTTTGGTTTGTTTGGGGGCTGGTTTTTTGTTTGGGGTTTTTTTGGTTGTTTCTGAGGCTAAACCCAGCAACCTTACTGTTCTTGTAATGTGGTGCTGAGAAAGGGGGAGAGATGCAGGTGAAAGAAGGACAGAAGAGGAAGGGAGGGCTAACTGAGTAGTGTCTAGACCAAGTCATTGAACTGCTCATTCAGACTTGAAGGAGCAAGCTGTGGATCCAAGACATGACAGATCTGTTCTGCCTTCTGCAGCTTTGTTCTGTCTTACCTTGCGTGTGTCTGTTCAAGAGGGTTACAAAGCCACTGAAATATAGAGCTAAGAGTTCCTGCCAACGTGGGGGCAGCCCCAGATGGTGAACAGCTGGTTCTGATGATGCCCCAGGTTTCACTTCCTTTTCAGAGAGGAAAAGAGCTAAAGGATTGTTACCAGCAGTTGTCACTGGGAGCAGCTGACAGAGTGCTTTTTCAATGCATATTTTTAGTTTTGCCCTGAATATAGCTTGGATGCAAGAATCAGGCTAAACACCTCTCTCAGCATTTTTATTGTAACTGTGAATCACAATACATTCCATTTATTACAGAGTGAGAAAACACACATTGTTGATTCCTGATACAGAAGTTACTATGTCAGAGCAGAGCAGGGATAAATTGCTGTGGAACTGGTGAGCCAGGCTGCATCAGCATGTGTATGTAACTGCTTAAATCAGATAAATGGGCCCAAGTGAAGGACAGTGGGATGCAAGTGAGCACATTGAGTATTTCTGCACAAAGCTAGCTTTTCCCACTGTGGTTCACCACATTTTGGTGCTGTTGCAGTGCAAGTAGCCAAGACTGTTGTAAGTTACTAGCATAATTATTTCATCTGTCTTATGCACCTGGGAATCAGCATGTAGTGATAAATGATTCCCTTAAGCAGATTGAACCCCCAGTCAATGATGATGAGCCAAAAAAATTATCTTATGCCTGAAGCTTGAATTAGAAAAGCAGGTTTTTTTGCAGGGGAGCTTCCTGTAAGGCTGAACCACAGGCACTACTACTGTACTTGGTATTGAATGTTTGGGAAGATAAGAAAGTATAATGCTTTTTAAGGTTGATTCTGGGTACTGTGGTTTCTAGGGACATAGGATTTTCTAAAGAGTCAACAGTGATAACCAAAAAAAGGTTGATAAATGGTGTTAAAATGTTTAACAAAGCATTGCATCCTGCAGTTTGTGGTAGCCTTTTTGTTTAAAATGTTACTGCAAAGTTGAAGTAAATATGAAAATTACAGTGCATATTATAAAAAGCACGCACCAGTAAAGTGGTGAAGCACAGAATAGCACAGCATAGCTGGAGTGAAAATGGTCACAAAAATCTGGCACTGAGCAAAGCTTGCCCAGGAGGTGATAAGAAAACTCAAATCACTATTGCTATGCAGACTTTTGCCTTATCGCATAAAGCAGCAGGTAGAATTGACTGTCAGGATTTATGTATCTTGTTTCCAATATAAGACTGGTCATCCAGACCAGACAGCATTAAATGGCAGCTTAGTTTTCTACTGAGTGAGGATATTCCCCTCAGAGCATTAGCTTAGATCTAGAACTTTCAGAGGCTAAAATCAAAGGTGATGTACCAGGAGCTGACTTATTTTCTAAGAATATCCACAGATCTGGTCAAAGTAAATGAAAGACAGTAAATCTTTTGCCACTCATGTCTCTTTAATGTGTAATTACTGTGATTTGCAGCGTGTTCAGCATATTTGGAGGAATCAGATAAGGTGGTTAGTGTTGGGGATTAGGTGTTTAAATATTACTCAAGGAAAGCTTTGATCTACTGACAATTCTTTTCTACTGAATTGGTAGCTGTAGAAAGATTCTTGGTGAATCCTTTGAGGTGAAGGTAAATATGTCTGTGATGTAGACCTTTCCCTTGACCACTTCTTAATCCATTAATTAAACTGACTGAATATTCTTGCACCTGACTGGTAGCTGTGTACTTTAAAATGTTGGTCAAATTGGGTTCCAGCAGTGGCAATGAGACATTCAGGCATGCCAAGATACTTTTTAATGGATATCAGCAGGATGGTTTGTCCACTGGGATTTTGCTTCCTCTAGCTTTTATTTCCATAGCTTTCTTAATTACAAACATGTAAAAAGACTTGTAGAAAAGTTGCAGACATTTTGACAGGACAACATGTCACTCATGTTTGAAACAACTGTAGGTGACTCCAAATGATGCAGAACTAATGAACTGGCCAAGCTTTGCTTATCAACCCAGTAACATAAGATTGATAACTGAAGTTGAGACCATTATATTGGTATGGCTTTGAGAATTACCAATTTTCAAGTAATATTTGTCAAGAAATGAGTGTCACTGGTTTAAAATTTAATTTCAGAGCTAAAACATTGTCATCTTACAGTGAAACTATTGAGAAAATTACAAAACTGGTGTTTTGTGAAGGGATTTGTGAAATGTATTCTTGACTAAAACATGAGCAACCCCATTTACCAGAAAGAGGTTTTTTATTTTATCTTAATACCAAGGGTTGAATAATTTAAAAGCTTTAATATTATTGGGAATAGATGCAAATTCCTCCATCTGATAGGAAAATTTCCTAACAAAGGAGCTTCCTTGATTTTAATTTTGGCAAGTTAGGTATGTGCCATTTACCCAAAGCCCTTTTATTTGCTGACTTTTCCTATAGACTAGTTAAATTCTAAAGATTGTTAAACATTGGAGATATTGAAGATTATTTTTTAAGCCTGATAAAGCAGTTTAAAATATTCCATATATCTAGGTAATACCAGTAGGCTCTTATTTATTTTAAACTTTATACATTAAGTGTTCCTATAGGCTTTAAATATAAAAGCAAAACTATTAGAAGTTACCTTCACAAATAGATTTCTTCTTTTTTGTTTAAGTTCAGATGAGAGGGTGTGCTTCTGTGGCTTAGATTCTGGGTTGAATTCTAATGGTTAATACCAAGGACACATAAATTCTGAATGTACTTACACAAATAGATGCATGACCTGATGTCAAGTTCTGCGACAGCTTCACTGCAATATTTAAGTAGCCAAAAGGGATAATAAAATTCCCTAACTAGACACTTAAAAGATCTACCTCTCCAGCAAGCCTTTTACCCAACACTGTGCAAAGTTAGGAGAAGGGGTAAGAATGGGGGAAAGGAAGCAGAGTTTCAAAAGGACGGTGAAGCAGGAAGTATTGCTGGAATTTTGCTTTACATTGGTAAGAAATTTGGCAGAAATATTCCAATTTGAAGTGACTCATTTACCTGGCTTAGCAAGTTAAAGTCAAAAGTGGTCCTTTGTGTATGGTGCATGCAAATCAGAAGTTCAGCCCCGGTTCTAACTGTGACCTCGTGCTGTCATATTCATTAGGATTTACCTGTTAGCAGCATCATGTTCAGAGCTAAATTCCACTTGCCCTTTAGCAGCAATAGGAGTGCCAACACTTACCCTCATGTTAGCATCACTACAAGATACTTGAGTAAGACATGGCACATCCCTTGCAGGTTTTGCCCTTCATTGCTTTTCCTGTAGCAGCATAAGCAGACTTCTGCTCAGGAATGTACTTAGAGACATGCCCAGCCAGCCATCAGAGTTAAGAGGGATACTTGAAAACAGGTCTGAAATACCTTCCTGAATTAGGACATTAAACAACCCTGCTTAGGATGCAAAAGGTATATTTAGGGAATAGTGATATAGGTAGCTGGACACCTGTTTACTTTTGAGGGAAGTTAAAGTGAATTATTCCAGTACTGTGTCGGTAATATAGCCAGTTCTGGTGCCCAAATTTACATTATAGCACTGAAATAAAATGCAATATGTTCTACATACACATTTACAAAATATTATGTACACAGCTGAACCAAAGAAAGACATAATTGTCACAGTGTATTTGGGCTTTTTCTTAACAAGCATAGATATATTTTTTTAATGCTAGGTGAACACTATGTGTAAATATTGAAGTGATACTTCATCCTTAAAAGCAATAACACAGCCAGGGGATAAACTTAGTGAAGTCACAGCATAACAATTAATTTTGTGCATATCTTTTAGAAAATAATGGAATTTTAAGAAAGTAATTAAGTTTCTTACCTACTGAATAGTCTTAGGGGACAGACAGCCAAAAATCAAAGTATCAGCTGTTTTGATATTTGTGCTGGCATAAAGTCACAATTAATTAGATCTAGTGTTACAGTTATGAATCAGTAGTGCTCCCTTAAAGGAAATAGTGGAAATGGATTTTAAAACAGTTGAGATTTTGTTCTTGCAATGGGATGTCTAAGTGGAGATCAATGAATCTGAGAGTTAATAAAGAGACGTATTAGTAGTGTTCTCCATTTGTCCAGGGCCTTTGAACAGAAATACACCAAATTTATTGCACTGTTTGTTGTAACAGTTTAGCTGACTGGTTTTCAGAAACGCAGCAACAAAACAAATATGGCTGAGCAATGTTCATGTGATTTGGATCACTTGTGTCATCCATTCTTAACTCTGACATACTGCAACAAGTTTGAGTTGCATTCCACCCTCAAAAAAAGCCTTTTTCAAGTTTTTTGAATGCAGGCTTCTTGACTCTATTAAAAAATAAATAAATAAAGTAGTGGGTATTGAACATACTCAAAATTATGGAATGAATAGCCATTACCAGGTTTTTCAGCTTTCTGTAGCTCATTAAGACATTGCTGTGTTGTACTGCTTCAGGGAAGTTTTCCGTGGCAGTGAATCTGCCCTACAAGGAATGCCTCCCACTTGAGTTCTGTCAAAGTCCCAGTCAGACATTTCCACCACATTTTCCAGCCACCTGCAGCCTGAGACCCTTCTAGCCATTTTGAAAATGAAGCTGAGTTGTCTCTAGCCAGTAAATCTATAGCTGGAGGGCACAAAGGTGACTTTTTAGGCCTTTTCTGATTCCAATAGCCATGGAAGAGAGCTGATCTGCACTGGCCCTTATGTCACTGACCTCAGGCTACTTGGCTCTGACGTGCCTGAAGATCTGCATCAATTTGGCCATTTTTTGTGCTGCATACCTTTGGTCATGCCCAAATCTATATATTCCGTGACAAAAGTTGGAAGCAGTTAGAGAAAAGGGCTACTGGAGCCTAAATCCCCATGCATCCCCCTTGTAAATTCATCTTTAAACAATGTTGCTCCACCATCTGCCAAAGTCCTGGATGGAGATTTAATATTTTCCCAAAGGGCTAGAAATAGCTTAACCACCCTCTAGCTTTGAAATCATCAACTACTTTTCCAGGAATTATGTGGTTCTTTGATTATGCAAAGCAAGCAGAGCAGATATTCCTTTCCGGCTCCTCCAAATCAGCATGAAGTGTGCTGGTATCCACAGTAAGAAACAGACACCAAATAAGCAGTGCTCTCTACCTGTATTAAGGGCTTGTGGACAGACATTTGTGGAATGTTCTCTTGGAATTTGCAAAGCACATTTTTGTAGTAAACCACTGATTGAGATGAATTACAAATTTTCTCATTTCAATGTCTTCATTGTGTAGTGTTTTAAACAATTATTGTTATCCAGGAATGGACAACAGTAGTTTCCTTAAAGTAGCAGGGAATTCTTGAGCAGCAAAAGCACAACTGCCTAGCATAGCCTTTCCTCAGGGGGTGAACTACTGAGTATCTTTTTAAGAGATAAAGATTTCTGTAGTGGTGTAAAAACCCAAAAACCTTCATTTCTGCAGCTGACAGGGCTGGTGAAAACCAGTTCAACACCATGTGTTTAGTTTAGAGAGTCTGGTTATTGTTATAGATTAATCAAACGGAAACAGACTTTCTCCCCGTATATTCCTCATTATTACTTCTATAGAATTAGAGCATTTGGCAGCCTGGGAGGATTCCTACCTGAAAGTGTTTAAACTTTGATAGAAATCCAGCTACCATACTAAATAGGATACATTTCCACTAGTGACCAGGGGAATTTTTCAGTCACCAATTCTGTGGTACAAAAGCCACAGATTTGGCATTGGGGTTCTCGTTTTGAAACTTTTTTGTGAATCCTCATCCAGTGAACGAACTTTAAAGTTCATGTTAGTTCAAGTTTCTAAATCCAGCTGTCAGTATTTACAGTAACTCAGTAAGAATGATTAACAGTGGTATTTTCTTTCTTGTAAAAACAGAGCTTTCTGAATACATTTAGTCCAATTCTTGTCCAAGAGCCAATTTGCCCTTACTGTAAAAGCAAATTAGTCTTGTCATATTTAGGGTTTGGTGGTTTAGGGGTTTTTTTCATTTTGTTGATTTTTTGGTTTGGGTTTGTTTTTTGGGGTTTTTTTCTGTGTCTCTTAGATTATAAGACTATAGAATTGATTCTCTCATCTTATGAATGACTTTGGTCTGCTAGACTGTTCTAGACCTTGCTGTGAGCAACACTTATACCCTCCTTTGTCTAGAGCTAGACCATAACCTGAAAAAGATGAAGAGGATTGGAACTATTTACCACAACTTGGAAGGAAGAGAACAGAGCTGCCTAGTTTATTTGAAACCTATCTGCTTGGAAAACAAACATACTAGCAAGTTATGAATACTACTGCTGCAAAATGAAAATATTTTCTGAATTAGATGGCTATCAACTGGGCCACCTGGGAATAATTCAACTGTGTATATGCCATCAGAACATGTACCAGAAATCCTCTGACAAGTTTTGGCTGTAGCTCTAAGTCCTCTAAAAATGATCACTTTTACAGCTGCCCCCCAACAGAGCTTCCTCCATATACTGCAAACCAAGGTTGAATTGTGAACCCATTTGGCATTTAATTGATATATGGTCTTAGAATTCCTGAAATACTAACTGAAACCTAAAATGCTTAAATTTTCATTCATCCTGCTGAATAAAGATCACTGAAACTTGCTATTTTATTAATAACTTCAGCTTTCACTTGTTTCTGTGCCATAATGAATAGCCTGGGTAGAAATAAATATTCTTCATTTGAACTCCCATCCAGTAATTACTGTTTGGAATTTATAGAGATCTGCCATGCAACTCCAAAATCTGCGTTTTTCCTAACTGCTAGCCTAAAATCTCTTAAAGAGAAAATGCACACTATCAAGTTGACTGGCCCGCATTATTGTCTGCTCAAGCTGCACATATAGCATATTCTGAAATGCTGTTGCCCCATGGGACCTGCAACAATATTCTTATTGTGCTCTGCTCAAATATAAAATTCCTCTCCATTCCCAAGCTCTGAGCTGAAGGGCTGAGCAGCAAAGGTTGTGCAGCTGTGGAAGGGACAGCAGCCAACCTTCACTCCGTGCTTGTGCTGATTAAACGGCTGTGCCTTCGGAGTGCTCACCCCCTGGCTCTGAGACCTGTTTGTTCAAGTGAGTGTTTCTGGAGACCTTTAAAGGCCTTTTTGTTGCATGCATGGAGAAGAAGAATTAAGAAAGTAATGTATCAGAACAGCTGGAAGCCAACCAGCTGTTGGAGGAAGCCACCTTTCGTCCTGGCACTTCTCCTCCACAAGCAAAGTGAGAAGCTGCTCTTGGTTGTAGGCCACCAGTGTAGCTCCAGTGTAGGCCACCACTGGGAGACATCCTTTGTGTAACTTTTCCTTTAGGACTAAAAAAAGAAAAATGGCACACAAGCTTCCATTTCTTGTCAAATTCCTCATTTTTCTGGAATTTGAAGAGAAAGACAATACATTTCTTGATCTGAGATCACATACCCCGCCTGGTAGTTTCTCCTGCATGCAAAGACCTTTCCCCATTTTCACACAACATCAAGAAGTCTCTCACCTGCCCTGCAACTGTAGTTATTATAGTTCAACAACCTTCCAAAGTGGAAACTTTGGGAGAGATAAAAACAAGAGAAGTTACTTTTATATCTTTTCATTAGAAACACCTTGAAGAATCTGATTCTCTTTTCATGGTGCATAAAAGATTTTTGCCCTAATTTCATGAAAATGGTTCGGTGTGGTATATAGTCTTTTGGAAACTGTTAAATGCAGAGATGACACAAAATTAAGATTCAGGAGATTCACAGAGAGAAAAATCAGTTTTGAGGACACGTTGTTGTTCTTGAGTGCACACCTGCTGACAGATAGGTGGGGACAACAGTTGTCAGAGCAAAATCTTTTTTTCCATGTTTTCTTAGATGGTGCCTGGTAACTTTGGCTGAATTATCAAGCAATCAGAAACTGGCCCCCCAACCTTTAGACACCTGCTAATGAAACATTTATCAGCATGGTTCAACTAGTATGTTTTTCCTTCACAGCTGATAAATTCAGTTGTCTATGTACTATCTGTACTTTCCTGTAAAACGTGTTTTCCTTTCATTTTCTTTAATTTCCCTTACGACCATTGTGAACTATTGCTATGGTCTCAGAGTAAAACACGACTAGAATCTAGCTCTTGGTGCAAAAAATATATCAAGGCTGCAAGATAGTCTGCATGTGGGAACCAAGTTTTCCACTAATCCAAGGGCTGGAGTAGATTCCCTTGGAAATAATCCTGAACAGTGTGAACAGCAAAAGACCTACACACAGAGAATGGGATCACACACATTAGTCTCACTTACATGCCTGTTTGGTGTGTCCTCATGATTCTTTAGGATCATACCTTGTCTTGGATTAGACAAATATCTTAGGTGGAAAGTACTCTGAGTAGGTGCGTCCCCCACCGCAGAGGTTTCTGGTACTTCTCTCTCTACAACACAGAATGTCTCAGCTTAAAGTGGAAAGAATTGTTTAATTAACAGACCACACAGTGGAAAGGGAAAAGGGGAAAAGGGGTCAGAAAACCTGAACAAACAGCTGATGAACTTAGGGTCCTTTTCTTCAGGCGTAGCTTCCCCTTTCCGGGGGGGCCCCGAAGGGGCTAGGTGAAGTTCCTCCGGTGGCTCTCTGGACGATTTTCGTCCGCTGTCCCCCGTGGCTCTTCAGGTTTTCAGATGAGAAAGCAAGTCGAAGAAAAGGGTTCAAAACGATGAAAAACAATTCCAGGGAGGGAAAAAAACCAACCCAAGCAGCAGCTACACCAGTAGCACTCACCACTAGCAGCAGCAACTGACCGAGGGGAAAAAAAAACAAAACAGTGTCCCTTCCTTCTCACTCCCCCGTAGGAGAGCCGGAGAAAGTTTCAAAACATCCCGCGCTGGCGGCAGAGCTCCCAGCTGCGGGACACAGTTAAAGCTACAGGACCATATTTTTGGTCAAGCATACAAAACGATAGGGAATACAAGATATCATTATGCCACCCCAGGACATACCTTTAATTCAGCTTACAATCAGGAAGCAACGTTTTCCCCCAGTTTAAGGTCGGAGATTCTCTCCTATAAAAGTGCAAGGATACTGGCTGGAAAGATAATGGACACTCTTAGTACACCCTGCTCTGTGCAGTGTCCAGCCGTGGCCTCTCCCACTCACTCCTTGTGCTAGAAACTCAGTAGTCTACTGAGGACTGGCTGCATGTATTGAATTCCTACACTGAATACAGGAATGTGTGGAAGGAACTTGACCTGCGCTCCAGGAGGTTGTTAGATTTATTGGCTCATTTCAATCTCAAAATCTATGAAACTATCACATGTGTCTGATTAAAAATTCTGCATGAAAATACTTGATCTGACTCTGTGTTCTCAGCTGTGTTCACTTATGACTTTTGGAGTCAAACTGCTGCTAAATGAAGGCTCATTAATTTTTTTGTTAGCATTAGGCTATATCTGCTGCTACCACCCTTTCTGCAAGAGCACAAGTACCTTTCCAAGTATCATTAATCACCTTTCTTTAGGAACTGCTCAATCCTAGCTCTGCAAAAGAGAAATTTGACATTAATGCTTGAATCAGAGCAGTAGTTATTTTTGACTTACAGTTATTTCAGCATAGCAGGTAGGACTTCCCAAATTCATCACAGCCCTGTTGATTTGTGTTCATTTCAAAAAGATTGTCAAGAAACAATAAAGCAGTACTAACTTCTCTGAAGTGCCTGTCGTAATGCAGAAAGCCTACAAATGTAGTGAACTTGGGGATGCTGTATATGGTGACTTCTTTCAACTTGATTATCCACATGTTACCAAGAAAGGTCTCTCTTGTTCACGGATGACATCTGGATTTTGGCACATACAGAAAAATAATCAGAACCACAAGGGCCAAGTTTAGCCAACTAGCTTACTGTTTTGGGGAGCTGCCTGAGGGTTTCATAGAGATAGAAGTAGTCTAGCAAATGGCCTGGTGAAGTAGCATCAGGTCCCACAACTATCTTAATATTTTCTTCCGTGATATTCAGCTGTGCTGGAAAACCTTTCTCTGCACAAAAAGCTGAGTTGTCATAAAGATGCTAGTTATGTTTTAAATACTGAAAAACATAGCTTACATGAGGCAGAAAGAATGAACATTTTTGTGCTGTCTGATTCCTGTTTGACTCAAAAACATATAGCACATTTCTCTAGAGAAGGCTGCAGATTAAGAACTAAGGTTGCATTAGCTTCATCTGCACATCAAGTGTACAGAAATCAACGTGCCAAAATAGATTGAAGTTCAGGTGGCATGTGAAGTTGTATGTAAATTCAGTAAGATAATTCATTGCTGAGCTTTTTTCCCCTACTGAGATGAGTAATCAAAAAGGAGTGAAAGAAAAACCTGGTATTGTGCACTTCGTGGAAGGTGAACTGGAGCAGAAATCCAGTGATCCACTTAGGTCACCACTGCAATCAAATCTCCAAGATGCCACAGACACCTTTGTGTAGGGTCTTCTCAAGTATTCTGCATGTGTGCATGGGGGCCGTTTTTAGCCAGCAGCCCTTGGAAAGCCTCTGCTGATTTGAGACCTCAATTGCAAGTGCCAATTCGGCTGATTTGGCCCACGTAAACAAAGCTGTGCATGCAGGCTGCAATCAAGGGAGCACATGTGCACAGCTGTGTTTATCTGACACTTTGCAAATCAGGATTTTATTTCTAAATAGCATGCTGACAAGAACAAGGTCATGGAAATCTTCCTATTAACACTCAGAAATAAATATATCTTTTTAGAATGTTACCTTAAGAGCTTAGAAAATATTATTCTAATTTCTAACAAAAGATTGAGAGTCCTTTTAGAGTTTTAACCTTCACTTAAATATACCAAACTACAGGACCACTAAAATATAGCTCAAAAAAGCCTTATTTAGTTAATGAACTGTCTTTTAGTAAATAAAAACTTGCCTAACACTCACCTTATATTTTCAAAGCAAAATGTTACATGGGATTGACTCTGACATGTCCAGTTCATTGAGGTGGGCTTCTATACCCCATTGACTTGACTGGAATTGAAAGGCTGTAGTCTATTGAAGTTGAAAACCTTGAACACTGGATTTCATTCATGGCAATAGAGGGTATGGAAGCGTGTCTTAAGGGTTCTGTTGTGAAGACAATTCTTAATTGACTTTTCTGAATGTTCTTTGGAATGAAAGATGGACCATGAGTTTTCAGGAGTCAGTTTTTTTAAATGCACTTCCTCTAGCTGACAGCATATCAGCAATACAGCTGCTGGATGAGAGATGTAAGGACTTCTGACAGCCAGAAAAATTGTGGTATTCCTGACTGCAAAGTTGCCTCCATAACTGTTACACGTAGGACACACCCATGAACAATCAGGAAACTTTGGAAAAGCTGTGTTGATGTATAATATGCTAAACGCTGCCATTAAATGCTTTTTCTCAGAATTACAGAATATCTGAGAAAAAAGCTTTTTCTCAGAATCACAGAATATTGAGAGAAGGGTTCTCTCGATATCTTCTAGTCCAACTACCTGCCAAGGCAGGGTCACCTAGAGCAGGTTGCACAGGAACAGGTCCAGGTGGGTGCTGAATATCTCCAAAGAGGGAGACCCCATGAACTCCCTGGGCAGCCTGTAAGAATTACTATAGGATTATACTAACTGAAGAAGTTGTTTGTAAAGCATCTAGGAAATGCCTAAATATTTATTATGAACTTGTGGTTTTGGGGAACCTGGCTGGGGAGACCACCCAGAAGAATGAGAACCAGGCAGGCTGATCTGATCAGACCAAAACCAAGACATTGGATAATCATAACTGCCTGATATGGAACCTAAAAGAAAAAATATGGACTCTTAAAGTAAAAACAAATGTGTGCCTCTTAAATTCTTCTGCCTCCCTTACACATACTAATCATGTTGTAGCTTCATATCTGTGCTATAAAAAGTTCTGTTTCTGCTCTTTTAGATGGCCACATAACAGGACAGAGAAGGTCCTTTAGTCTGAAGAGGATGAAAATCATATGGAATGGCTGGTTGCCACTTCACTACATAGCCCAATTCCCAAAAGACCAAAAGATTACCCCAGGTCATCTAGTTGCAGAGAAATGAGTTACCAAGCAGAAAAAAAAGTAGTGATACTGAGGAAACACAGCTCTTGAATACTCATTTCTTAAAATGGGATTCCATTTGCCTGGAGGTATTGAAAATTATGCATTATGAAAAGATTCCAACATAATAAACAAATGTTTGCATCTGTCTCTCCTAGCCAACTAACTGTGAAAGAAGATGGTTTTTATTCTATGAAGTAAAGAATCTTTCATAGAGAACTATTCCAGGTAACTATATTTACCTTCTACCTACACTTGAGAAAAGGTGAACATTTGTTTCCTGTTTCAATGTACTGCTGCGCTACAAATCAGTTTTCCAGTCTCCTCCTTTCTCTGAAATACCTCCTTACTGAAATAGGATTTCAGCAAAAGACTAAGAAAAGGTGTTTACTACTTTTAATCACAACTGTAAGTTCCAACTCAATCCTAGCTGGGCAGCAGCTGATTTAGTACATTCCCCAGACATTAGTGATCACATGATTCAGAGGCCTGTATTTACCTTCTTGTTCTGGGAAAGTCTGTGATGAAATTAAGGTTTTGTTCTTTCTCCCAATTCTTGCCCCAGCCAGTAGAACCCAATGTAATTTCAAAGGGTGAAGTACTAAGCCAAGTCCGTCTATGGAAGTTACAGCTGTTCTTTGGTGAGAAAGTTTTAACCATGTTATTTAAATTTAAAGGATGTAACCCCACAAAGAAAACTTAGTATTTCAAGGCCCCATAATTTAAAAGCAGTACCTTTATGCAACCCTCCAGTGTTTGTGTTCAGTGTAAGGCGTTTGCTAATAATTTGAGATAAGGTGGAAAACTTGAGAACAAGCAGAAAAACATCCTCAATTAAACTTGTGTTAGGTTAGCTACATGAAATGAGTATACATAATTTATAGAGCACTTCTTCAGCTCATTTCGGCCTTTGTCTTTGTAATGCTATAGCTGATGTAGGTTGGAGCCTCAGACGGTGTAACTTACCCTGCTTCAGTAGGATGGTCTTAGATCATACAAAAAGAACATTTACATTCATCTGTCTTAGGCTCACAGGAAGAAAAGTGTATTAACATAAGGACTAGAAATATTAATGACTGCACTTGCCCTTGTAAGAGGAACTATTTTAGATTACTTTTTAAAAGTTCAGTTACTCATTCTTTGCAGGTAGTGTGCAGTGTTCCTTTTGCTGGGGAACTGTGAATCTTCCCACTTTTTGATAGTGAAGCATGTAGCTCCACAGGTTGCGAACTAGAGACAATTAAATTGGATTTTAAAATATCTGTCCCATATGCATATTTTCAGCTTGATTAAATATTTCAGCTTGAAATAGTAATACTCTCAGTAACTGCTTGAGAGGGCTCAAGTGACACTCACTGTGTCAGACTGGATTCCTGCAAGTGAAGTTGGCCCTGACATGTCAGAGTGATGCCAAATGGAAAACTGAAATTCCTGGCTTTTGGAGAATGTATTGAGCTATTTCTATGAAGCATAGGGATATTCTTTTGTACAGAATAAAAACTTTCTGGAAGACAGGAACACATTGCGGGACCTCTAGCTCTAAGCCTGAGAAAGCTTTTGTGATTTTTATATCTCTTATTTCCATGTCCTCTGCCAAAGTTTCCCTATTGTGATCCAGCTTCTCTGCTATTTCTCTCTCCCACCCCTTTTGCAGTCATGATGGAGGCCAGCCACACAAGACACTGCTGCGAAGGAGCAGCAGCTCAGCCCTTCTTGTCAAATGATTTACAAAATTCCCACTCACAGCAAGCTCCCAGTCATGTAGAGAACAGAATGTTAGTTCTCTGCTGCCACGGCTGTGTGGCTTAGTCCCTCTGTGTCCTTACACTGACCAGGAATGAAAGGCCCTACTTTTGCCCCCACTTCCACTGCTGACCTTAGAAGAGGGGAATGCAATGTTTGGATTTCTGACATATCTGCTTTGACTGGTCTCTGGACAGCAGTTTAACAACCTCAGGACTATAAAGAAGGCCCTTCAGACTGCAAGGTCTGTGAAAAAAGAGTGGGAAGATCCCCTTTGGTTCAGAGCCCCTGCTCTAAGACAAAGGAACTCTATTCCCTTCTTGGGGAAGAATAGTTAAGTATTTAATAGACATGGTATCAGCTTGGTCTTGAAAACAGCTCAACCCCATTTTTTAAATAATTCAATAATAATAATTGAGGAGACTGGGGGGAAAATAGCAGGAAAACTTCAGCTCTGCTCTTGGAAGTTTGGTTAAATTTTATAAGGTGATATCTCCTAAGTGCAAACATTGAGCAAAAGCATTCTAAGTGGCTTTTATATAACAGAAATTCCTGCTGTGTCACCTGGAAACTTAAAATGCCGTGGTTTGTATCTTCTCTACCTTGAAGCCATGCACTAGACCTGTCAGGACTCTAATTGCAGTTACATACAGTTTTAATGTTTGAGGTGCAAGGTTTTTTAGTGCTTTTGGGGACTAATATGCAAAAGCAGGAAGCAAAGAAACTTTTGCATCAGGTTGGGCAGAAGGCTTATGCACACTGAGCACAGAGGCAGTGTGAACCCGACTGTTCCAGAGTACATGCTGGCTGTAGGAACACAGGAAAATGGGTTTGTGTAGGCCACAGTGTTGCTGAAAAGCTATATTCCTTTCAAGTAGCTATGTCACACTGGATGGATGCTCTAAAGATTGAATGTCTGCAGTCCCTGCTTTGAATCAGAATTCATGCAGTTTTCATACCTCTTTAATGAAGTTTGTGCCTCCTTTCCTGACCCCATATTGCCAAGTGTATGAGAAATGCCAGAGTGAACTTTGAAGGTACATAGTTAATAGAAAAAAGGATTATTATAGTCCACAAAGACCTCTCTAACATATACTGTAAAAACACAGAAAATATCACAAGTTGCCCTTATTCACTATTTAAAAAAAAAAAAGATTCAAAGCTTAAATGCTTTGAATAGCCTACTCTGCTCCCTTATAGCTAATTAACTATCCTGAATTTTAGTAAATCAAGTATTTTTGGCAAACATGTAGAAATACAGGTCAAATATAAACTAAAATATCGGCTACAAGGAAAAAAATAATGTTTTTAAACACCATTTTCTCCTTATATTTATTCTGCATCTGTGCCTATATTTAGCAGCAATCCTGTGCATCTCGCATATGGTGAATGATATTTTGATGCAGGATTTTTCTGATTTAGAGACCAATGGGCCATTCCTGTATACCCCATTGTGATGCTTCCAGCACCTTAATTGCAGATTTTGTTGTATGGTAAAGTAATTAACCTTTCAGTTTAGAACTATTTGCATTTCTGTATTTGTTAAGAGGAGCAGCAAGTTGAAAAATAGTTTAATAAGAACTTAATTTTCATTAATGTGTGTATATTTAAAGCAACGGTTTTTTATCAATGCCCAGGAAATTAGGCCTAACTGTCAAGTAAATTCTAGCTGCATTTTTTGTCCTTGGTTTCTTGTACAGCTTTAGAAGCTGAACTACTTATGAGAAACTAATTTGGGATATATAAAAACAAAGATGGCAATTCAGGGGAGTTCAAAGGAGGAGCCTCGAAATTTGGGCAGATACATGTGTGTTCTGTAATTTCTGTATAAAAGAACAAAAAGGCAAATATCAGAACGTCTTTAGTGGAGTCCCCCTCAAAAGGGTAGAGGGTCGTAAAAAATTGGAGCCATGAGCTCAGCAAGAGGAGCAGGAGTTTGAGTAACCAGAGGTTTAGGATGACCAGAGAATCTTCTAGAGAAAGTACTTTAGCATTGTCTTCAACTTTTCCTCCTACTTTCAGAAAAAGAGTGTCACATTGGGTATAAAATTTAAATAAAATTTTTACTAACCTACTTAATAAATATTGCACAGGTTAATGGAAGTAAGTGAATAATCATTCACGACACTTGGATGGACGAAGAGCTTTTGAAAGGTGATCCAATTCAGTTTTTCCTTCCTTTCAGTTCAGCTCACCTAGGGCTTCCTGTGGTCTAAAGCTAAAATCTAGGTGACTAGAAGAGCCCTGTAAAATTTTCCGTGCTGATTGTTGTGCAGTCAAAAAGAAGAACAATGAAAAATAACTCTGTGTGAATAATGGCAGATCAGTTTCACCCAGCACATAAGGAATTCAGGTCAGCAAGTGTCCAAAATGGGTTAAACCATGCTGAGTGCTACACAAACAAAAAAAACCTATGAAAAATTCCCAATTTTCTTATCTATAAAGCCCAGAACATAATAAAAAGTGACTCCCATGTGAATTAAAATCAAAAATCCCCATGAAAATCAAGCAGATGGGAGTGGAAAGATTATACCAAACTGTCTGGGGCACTGAAGGATGTCTGGTACCAGCAGTAATATTTACTAGCTAATCCTTCACTCCATATTCTCTTATAGACCATGAAGAGTGCTTTTTTACAATACAGAAATGTATATGCTGCCATAAACTGTAGAAGTTGCTGAAACAAGAATACTGATAAGTAAAATCTATCAGGAAGAAATAAATTAAACTTTAGTCCAAATTTCTTGTCGAATATTAACTTTCTTGGTACTAGGCCTTGTCAAAAAAAAAAAGGGAAACGTTCTTCAGAAAGCTTTGGTGAAGAAGAATTACATAGGAGGTGGATACTTGAATTCTTCATCCCAAAGCCTCAGGTGCCACAGATAAGTAATAACAAGTTATCGTAAGTAATCAAAGTTTGTGGCACTGTTTGGCAATCCCTGCTTGACTGCGTGTTTTCATCTTGCCCTCAATGCAAAGTAATCTCCTATAAAAATGTAGGTACATAAGGACCAGTGTGGGTTTATACGTTTCTTTTTCCTGATCTAGAACCTAGATATTTAAAAATGGAGGCAGTTTCTTAAGTATTCATAGGGTTTCTTACGTACACATTCCATCTACTTTCCCTTGTAGAACAAAACGCTCGTTAAACACACTACTCTTCCAATCAAGGTAGAAAACAATTTCAGAAGAACAGCACTTTTCATTATAATATCCTATAATGGACAGAGTATTTTATTTAGTCCTCTCTGCTGTGAATGAAATAATTGTTCTCTGTCTTTTGCAATTTATTATGTTAATACTGCTTAGAAATACTTGCTTTTATTGCAATTTAATTTATAATTCAAGCAGAAGAGGCACCTTTGTATGGTGTCACAGGCATCAATGCCTTAATGTGTATCTAATGTAGGAACTTCTCACATAAAAGGGTTAGAAAAAGCATTTGTTTGGCTGCTGAAGTCTGAAGGATGCTCAATATTGCTTTTTGCTGAAAGCTTCTCTTCCAGCAAGCTGTCACCAGCTTCTATAGTCTAGTTGCTTGAGAAAATGGCCTGAACTTGTTTTCTTGGTTAGTCAGAGAACATGAGGAAGGCTTCTAATTGAAAATCCAGTTTTTTCTGATGTTAGTAGCAAAGAAACAAGGCATTCCATGAAGAGTTTTGTTTCTTATAAATGGGGAAAGGGAAAAAAATATTGCTGATTAACATTAAACACTTTTCTGACCATAAACAGTTGTATCTTTTCTCCTGCTCTTCTTCAGCCTGTCATTCATTCTGTGTCTGGTCAGTGGAAGTGCCAAACACCAGCAGTTATTTGTGAACTCTGAAATGGCTTTTGAAGCCTGAGGATGAAGCAAAATACCTGCTTGAGCCTGTTTCCATAACCAGTACCCATGTCAGTGCTGTCCTATGCTGATTCTTTTCATTTTGTGTGTAACTTTCATTTCCTAATAAGAAAGGTAATTATAGCAATGCAATTTTTTTCTCAATCCTTTGTTCAGTGCCATTCTTCAGCATGTTATAGATAGTGCTTACTTTAGAGCACACATGTCAGGACCATTCTGCAGCCAGCCAAAGATTTGTGTGCTGGAAATCAGTTTTATGTAATATAGTCTCATCAGACAGTGCACTGCTACTCAAATGAGGCAAATTTAACAGTACACAGTACCCCAGCATTATAGCAGTCCTCTACCTTTCCTCTTCCAGTGGTAAATTTTCACAGGAAGAGCTGGGCAAGTGGTCCCTAAATCACAGTTTAACTACTCTGTCAAAGTACTGATTCTGCCAGATACATTCTGTCTCCTCTGGGGGCTTCGCCAGTGTAATCACACCGGTTTTTCCACTGAGAAATGCAGTTTGCTTTTTCTCAGGTAAAGCACCCAAGCAGACCTCTAATTTTTCAGTAGCAAGGACTGCACAATAGGTACTGCTGCTCAGACATCAGTAAGCGGCTATTTTTTGGGGGGTTTCTTTCCCTTCTTAGAGGGAACCTCCTTAGAGGTTTCTTTCTCTCCTTCTTCTCCTGCATAACGCAAAGTGAATTTCATGTAATACTGTTGTCTAATTTGGCCAGATGCTGGTATTTCCTCATGAGTAAAATCTGTGTTAGTGAGTGCAGGAATCCAAGAGCTTCATCACATCTGCTTAGAGAGCTGGAATTGCCTCATGCAGCTACCATGGACCAATGTGGGATTAGGGCGGAGCATGCAGGCAGTGTGTGAATTTGACCACTCCATTGCTATTAATGTGCAGGATAGAGGTCAAAGACCTGGTTGTTTACAATGTGACAGCAAATGTCCTGCTCTCAGTGATTTCTGTGAGAAATTCTGGTTTGAATTTTCTTGGAGCTAAGTTGTTTACAGAATCATATTCTGGAAACCACTTTAATAGAACAAAATATGTTTTGGGGCATATATGTAGCTGAACGAATCAGGCAAGCAAAGAGAAAAAATCAGTCCACAGATGGGAAGTCCCAGCTTGTATAACTGATGTTAGACAATGCATGTAATGCAGCTCTCCATTTCCCGAGTCACTCTGTTGCTGAAAAGAAGGATCCTGATCCTGGGGATGCTGAGACTCCTGCAGGATATCACAGGAGAGCTTAGATCAAACTGAGTAGGTTAAGGAATCTCAAGTCACACAACACACCTAGAGCGGAAACTTCAGAAACGTGCAAAATCCTGGTTTAGTTTTGGGTGGAGGACTTCTTATGTTTTACTTCTGTTTTGACATTAGAAAGACCTAACTTTGACCTAACAATCTTAACAGAAGGATCAGCTTTCAGTAAGCTTTATTCTTTACAAGAACCATAGCAGTGAAAAAACCCACCCTGCAGTGCTTATTCTTCTGCCAAAATTTCCTCTGAAATGTGGTAAGCTCCTGAAAGAGCGATCATTTACATGGAAGTTCTGCATGCTAGTGACATGATTGAGAAGAATATTTTAGATGGGTGAGATTTGCTAACAAGGCCCAACATGTCAAACTTAAAATCCATTAATAGCATTCACATCATCTTTGTATTTCTACCAAATGGCAGATAGAATCCAATTTAGCCACTTTTATGCCTTTTTTTTTTTTAATTCATAAAAACTGGAGTCCTGCCATTATTCATAAACAAAGCTGGAAAAATCAGAGTAAACTGCTGAATACCATCAAATACTTGGCTCAGATTAATTTTGGAGAATAAACAGCTCCAAATCAACTGCCAGCACTAAGTAAAATTCTGCTTTGTTTTTGGCTGAAAACATGAAGTTGGTCCATCTGAGCTAGTAGTCGGTTTCCTTGCACATAATTTCTCACAGCATTACAGCTTTTGGTCTGTACCAACCTACTAACAGATAAGCCTGGGTCATTTAGTTTTGCTCTGAGGAGGAGTGATAGCAGAACCACAGAGTTTAGCAAATTTTCCTGGTTTCCCGGTTTCTCAAATTTTCCTGTTTTTCCAGTGGAAAGTTGAAAATGTGAAGGTGATTTTATTGCACCTGCACTGAATGGGTCACATTTAAATACAAATTTGATAAACTGATAAATTTTTTAAAGAATTACATCTTGCCAGAATATGCAGGCACTTATTGTCTCAGACACTTCAATTAAGTTCTGATTTACTAAATATTTTCACCGTTTTTATCATCATGGGATCAGACTGTTTGTACACTTGCTTGGATAGAAATAACGTGCTGGGAAGTATTTTTTTTTTCAGGTTTAATAAGGCTTTTCTAAGGTTTGTTTTTTTCAATACAATATTGGAGAGTGTAATTGCTGTCTGTGTGCACGCTGCACAAGTGACCTGGCACATGACTCCACATGTGAGCAATACTTGGCTGGGGTGTCATATCAACACTGCACGCCAGGTAAAATATGCTAAGCAAATAAAAATATCAATAAAGAATGAGCTTCTCCAAAGAACAAGCAAGCAGCATATTAAAGCTGACTTGATTAACATACCATTAACATACCTGTTTGGGGGTGGGAAGGGGAAGAAGGCTTTGCGATAACCCACAGGCAGTACTGTAACATCACTTGTGCATTTAATTATATCCTGTTAACCATCAAGCTGTTTGCATTTCTGATTCTGCAAAGTGCCTCCAGCACTCCAAAAACAGCTTTGAAGATTTCTCCCTGGCCAATAATCCATCAATTTAATTAGTACACAAGATAGCTGACGAGATGAGCAAATACATTCCCAAATAACTGATGTGCTAGTTTTGCAACAATAAAATCTTCACGATCATCCTCCTCCCCACTATTTACTGTAAATCAGAAAATCTGAAATTTGTTTCTCAATCTAAAGGAAGAGGGAAAAGCAAACAAAACTAATCAGTTGTTTTACTACAGGACTCAGAACACAAAAGAAGTAATGAAATAAAATATAGTAATTTAGAACTTGATAGAAAGTTGATCTTGACCATATACAACCAGTTTATTACCTGAACATCTTCAGAAATTCTGGCCTCAGCTTTCAGTGCTCTGGTCATTTCTCATGTTTTGTATTTGCAAAAACCATTTTTTATTTTCTTTTCCTTAAAATGTAATCTTGCATATGCACACCACTGATTGCAATTTAGTTGTGTGGCTTTCAGGATCACTCTTGCCAACCAACTGCGCAGTCATTAAATCACTTTACAAATGGCACATATATTGCCTTAGCCTTTGGTAAAATTTCAACATCTTTCATGCCTAGAGGAGAGGTCAACAGCAACATCTGAAGTATGTAAACAAAGCAAGATGGCTCAGTATAATTCAACAATATACATGACTCTCCAGGCCAGGTATTTGGGCTGCCTTTTAGAAAAAGCTCCTGACAATAAACTTTGGGCATGTAGGACACCTCATTCTCATGTTAAAATTGCTTTTCTCACTTTCTGGGTTTAATTTTACATAGTTTCTGTCTCAGAATTTATTTTAACTGTGGAACATTCCAGATCTCTTAGCACCCCACTTAGTGACGAGCAGAAGAACTAAGCACAGAGAAGATTTATAGTATCTATATCAAAAGTGACAGTTAGATTTCGATCATACATGTAAAGGTAATATTTGTTAAGCATGCAAATGTAATGATATAATGTGTGCAATGCCACTTTCTGAACCAAATGTGAATGAGACTATTGGAAATATCAGATGAATATTATGATGAGGCAGACTTACTACCTAGCCCTTTATGAACTCATGCATATTTAAATTAGGAATATCTAATGGCTTATACTAGTTTAAGCATTGCAATATTTGCTGGTATAACACTTGTCTAAGGTAAAAGTGATAGCTTAAGGAATTGATGCAAAAGAGCATATTTAAAAGAAAAATATTGCTGTAGTCATGTCCCAGCCTCAGTTACTAAAGAGCTGCATTTCAGGGCACTCACCACTTTGTCAGACTATGCCTTTCTTGAGGCACCACTAATGCAGGTTTTTATCACAGTTTTTTATCTGCTCTGGCATATAAAAATTGAATATCACTATGAAATAACATCAAGAACACTTTTAACTGCTTCCTGAAATTGTTTTGTAAGGCAAGCATTCCTTGGCCATTGTTCATCTTCAGTCATTGCTCAGTTTCTTAAGAGTTTGTGGAGATTTTTACCCCAGAGGATCCTGTTTCAGATGCCTGGAACAGGAATCTCTTTCTCATTCAGATACCTGAACCATTACAACAGTTTGCAGCACTGCACCAGCCTGAAAGAGATTGCCACAGAATCCCACTTTTTGCCCCCTTGTCCTTCTCTTGGCCCTCTGCTCACTGCTTCCTCATCTCCCTACCAATCCCACAAAATGTCTGGGTAGCTGGGAGGTGAAGTTCACTTACCATTTCCGTGGCTGGGATGAAAACTCTACAGAAGTTCCAAAAACAATTTGTGGCACAGTAGGAACAAAAGAGAACAACACACAATGGAATTACTTGCAAGGCCATAAGCAGAAAACAGACTTCAGGAATTCCCAAGGGCACGGGCCAATTTCCCTGCCTCTGTCTGTCAGGAGCAAGTGCAACAGCATTAGACCTGTCAAGGAATGGCTGGGCAAACACAGAGATCACTCATCAGTGTCAGGGACAAGATTCTGAATTTGACAGCAAAGCAACGAGAAGAATAAGGATGAGTTGATAATGGAACTGCATAAGCAGCACTTCTGGCGATGGGAAAAGCACATGGGAATGAGAATGAGCTGCTGTCACTACCTCGCCTCTGTAGTGATGGGAGTGAGTGAGACTTGGAGTTTTATAATGACAAGCTAGGAAATGTTCCAAACTATGAGCTGCAGAGAGTCAAATCCCCTGGAAATATGAACACCATTAAGTCACCTTCATGGTACCTGCATATCTAAAAAATATTTGGAACAGTTTCTGGAAGAAGCAGGAATGCCTGAACCACAGGCCACCACATAAGCATCAACATGGACATCAACATGAGCAGCTAATCTTTTAAATTCCAGGAGCAAACTCACTAACTTTTACAGGTCCTACCTTTAATATTGATCTTACCTGGCCAACAAATATATAAATGTAATAAACTCATTTTGGCATCAGAGAATTTTATTAAAGTGAAGAGAAATCAATTTAAAGATCTACACTTCAGTGCAATACATTCAGCTACACAAATTCAGCAGAAGTGATGCTGTCCCATCAAAATGAAAACCTCCACCACATAATATTTTTAAAAGAAATCGTGGTAGTATTTTTATTATTTGAAGAGCCTATCTGGTACATAAAACCCCCAGTTTAAGAGCTACTTCAACCACAACCTAATAGATGGCAAACTCCAGTCCTGAGCAGGGACTTAAATCTTTTTCTTTTTCTTTTTTTCCTGCTATGGAGAAAGCCAGTTCCCACAAAACTATACTTCCTATATGCGGGAAGTATATGTAACTATATGTAAACCATACCACAACAACAAGATTCACATTTCCATCTGTAAGATCAGAGTACTCAGAATACACAAGTTCATTGCAACCCAGGAGTCTATAGGGAAAAATTGATTTACTGATGGATTACAAAGAGTTGCTGTCAACACGTTTTTCATCAGTTTGTGGAAAAATCATCTTGGAACACAAGGCCGCACCCTGTATACAAATTTTTCTGTAGGCTCAAGACTCCTGTAATTTCTTTATTTTGTAACTGTAGACTGAAAGAGGCATGGCTTAATGCTAACTTGTCAGAGACCTTTTTACTGCTTGCAGCGACAACATCTTTATACGATTTAATTGCGAGCTGTATAACATTGTATGCCGTGGCATCTTTGGCAATGTGTCTGTCCAATGTCCTAGATGCAAGTGCCAGCATTCATGACTTTATCTTTAAAGCTACATGTATAATTCTAGAGATAATCTTAAGTTATAGATGAGTCTTATGTGAAAGTGTTTCTGCATGGAGACTAACAACCAAATATCCCTGAAAGGTGAGTGACAGGAGGAGTTGATGCTGCCAGGAAATGCTCAAAGAAGAGCAACAAAACCCAACACTAATCCTTGCATCTAATTCGGAGGTCAAGTGAATTTGTTTAACTTCTGAGCAGTTGCGTTATGTGGTCTTGAATGCTGAGTTTTACATGGAACAGTGCAGATGGGACCTTTTGCATACCAATTCCAGGTCTGAAAGAAGTTGGAATGAAGACCAAGACTGATGTAGCATTACTAAGTCCACTCCTGGCAGATTACCCAGTTAATGTTACACTGCTGCCAATGAGACTCAGTCAGAAGAATATTTATTGCTAAAAAGATAATTTGCTCTGTGAATTGCATATTTTAGCAAGCAATTATAAAGCAGAGTCAGGTTAAGGATCATGTTATCTTATTACCCTTACCCTTACAAGCTATGAATTATCATTAAAAGTTTTAAGGCTTCTGGTTATGAATGAGAATCTTGACTTCTTGCATCCAAGTTCTGGAACTCTTTTTACCATAGTTAAATAGATGACTTGCGCTGTAGTCCTCAAAGTCACCCCTGGTATTCACTACAATTTGAAATCCCCACAGCTCAGGATTGTTTCATGCTCTGAAGCTGACTGAGCTGACTGACTTTGCCTTTTTCTGAGGTAAGGTAATGTACTGGCATCACGACTGCCTCAAGAGACAAAATCTCACAGTGAGTCACTTCCAGCCTTCTTGTTCCTCCTCTTTTGGAATGAGTCACGGTGCTTGAGTCCCCCCGGTGTGCTTGTCAGTTGAACTCTGGTGCTCAGAGAAAATTTTAAGGGAAGAGTGGAAAAGGTTTCACTGAAGATGATGATGGCAGAAGACAACATGGCTCTGTAAACAGAAAATAAAGAGAAAAAGTGACAATTTGTCTTAATGGCAGTATTGCAAGTGAGTGATAAAGGACCTTGGACAAGTTGGGGCATTTGAAAAAAGAAATTGATAAAGAAACCACAAGGTGGGGCATGGCTCACAGAAACTCTGCCTTTCCATCTCAACTGCATTCCTTTTCGGTGACTTGATGTCACTGGTGACACTCTGTATTAAATTAGAAATAAGTGGATGGCATCTATCTCTTGTGGGCTAACGATGTATCTGAATATTTGCTGGAGGCTCCCTGCAGCGATAGGTAAGACCTGGAGATGCTGATAGCAACACCTTAAAAGATTCAGATGAAGCAGTGAATGAGACTTCATATAGGCTGTTGGAAGGGAAGGAGGAATTGTCATGAATCTTTCCAAGGCACTAAAAAGTCCCACACTTGCAGTGTGATTGTACTAGGACTGAGTCTGAGCTCAGCTCAGCTTACGACAAAGCTGATGCTTGGCTAAGGTGGACTCTGTAGGTAGGAAGTAAATGCCAGGGAATTGTAAATAAGTGTGCAGCCAAAGCAATCCAAGAGCAAGGTGGGTGAACTCAAAAGAACACTTGTGCTGTAGTTTCTTGCCATTCCCTTTACTTTTAATGTAGTTATGAAACACCTAGCATGATTTGAATGCCTAAAATGGAAAGGTTGTTGTCATCTCCAAGTTCTGTGTACATGATTAGTGTGCCTTATTTCTGCCTGTGCTTGCCTTGGCCACTACTTACGCATCTGTGCAAACAACTGTGAGAGAGCTTTGCTGCTAGCAACGGTGTGATCCACTAGAGCTGCACCCCTGAGTGTGTGTGTGGAACAGGAAATCTACTGCAGATACCTGAGGCATGTCTACCTCCCGCAGCTCCCAAATCTTGGCTGGAGTAGTTGCTGCTTTGACAATGAGATCATCTTTGTTTCTCAGCTTCTGGTGCCTTTCTGGTTTTTCAGTTAGGGTCTCTTTGAGCAGTTAATGCTTGTACTGTTTTCAGAGGTTTGTTTCATTTTCTGGGTCTTCCGTTTCCTGATTTCCAAAGTGGAAGTGTGTATTTCTTTATTGAAAGTAACTCATTAAACTCCTCTGAAAAAGACAGAAGTTAGTGTATATAGTTCAAAAATGGTGAAATGAGAAGCATAAAGGGAGATTAATTATCTTATTCTATGGTTCTTTCATGGATAGACTGGGAATACTCTTGTTATTGATGTCTCTGAACAGCAACTATTCTAGGCATGATGGAGTGCCCCTCAGAAAATGCAGGCTGTGTCCAGCCCACAGATGACAAAGTGCTGTCACTGCAGGCAGCAAAGCTAACTTGGCAAGAGGGTCCTTTTTTGGCAAAGGTCTTCTGCTGACACCTGGAGTTTTGTTAAACACTGCAGTAGCAGCTAGAGGTGTGTGTAATTTTCATGTTAGGCCATCACTGTTAGACTGGCCAAACTCAGTGGTACTGACCTATGGCAGTACAGTGCTTTTATTGACAGGGGTGATTTGCTGCCACTGTGTTATTGGTGTTTTCCAAAAGTAGAACATTTGGTAAGTCGGTGGATCTGGAAGCCCCCTGGCCACTTGTAACCTTCTGTCCTGTATTAATATTTGAGGTATAGTTATCATAAAGCACCATGGCTTGCCTCTGCTGGAAAAGAAAGTTTCTGCGAGTAAGTAAATTAACAACATACACACTTAAATGTAACCCATTTTTCCACCATAGCTTTGTTTCAGAAAGCACATTAAGCTACTGTCAAGGGAATAGCACACAGAGAACCAGTTTTATTTAGTTAGATTAATTCCATTTTAGTATTTCCATTAGCCATTTTAAACTTGGCACTGCAAAGTAATAAAATCCTCCAAATATTGACAGATAGAAAAGTAAATGCCACCCAACCATGACAAGCTGTTTTTCAGCCAACCTCCTAGAGATAGAAAGACTGCTATCATAATTTATTTATATATTAATAAGGCACATGATTTTTATCACTGGTTATTCCCTTCTAGCAATTAAGGCAAAGCTGATAAAATCTTTGTTAAGTCAACATTTTTGATAACTTTAAAAAATTCGTAGCTAAAAATCTTTCTGGGCTGCACACTGGGAAGAAAAGGATAAAGCTTCTCTTGTAGAGCGTGCTCTGTTCAGTGCTTGAGATTACAGCTGAGTCCATTTACAGAGGAGGGGCAACAGAGGCAGAATGCAGCCTGAGATGGAATGTACCCAACCATCATTCTTAGGTGTTCCGCTCCATGTTCTAGGAAAGCTGACATTTTGTATATGCCAACGTCAAATTATCACTTAACTTGTGTTGAAAGCCAAGGTCCTTCATTTTTCAAGAGGAGGTACTTACACCTATTAAATATGGCCCCAGCCTTGGCTGCTTGATTTTGGCGTAGATTTAAAATATTTAAATAATTTGTATTCATGGGGTTTATACATGCTAAGGAAATATTTTCTGATTCGTAAATATTGGAAAGGTAGAACACATCTGTAAATAATAAAGGCACTTCCTGTTTTTCCATACTTGTCCCTCCCTTGATTCAAGACCAGAACTTCAGCTGATGACAACGTAGCTCCAAAGTGTCCATATCAGCCGAGAAATTGCTCTATTTAGTTCTAGTGTTTGCCTCAGAATCATGATAATTAGCATTTATTGTAAAGTATAAGTGATTTCTACTGTATAATTGCAAGGAGAAAACCAATCCTTGGAGAAATCATGCTTGGAAAAAGCATAAAAATTATTTGGTGTGATAGGCATACAGGGACAAAAAGGATGCCTTCTTTAAGCGCCTGTCTTTCCTACAAGGCTGTGGATTTCATAGTAGAACTGAAATATGCTACTAAAATGAGTTGTTTTAGCTGTAGAGAATTTTACAACTGTTGCTGGTTTTTACCTGTTAATTCAGCCTTTCCAGCTATGTATCTTAGTAAAAAACAGGGGTACCAAATGCAGTTTTGTTAATGTATTTAGCAATACTAGGTTTTCTAATGAGCATTATCATTCCCAATTTTAATGAGATTTTTAGAATTTTGCATTTGATTCTGCTATTCACTGCACTTTTAGTTTTTAATCAAATTTTAGGTTTTAATCCATTTTAAAGTTAGCTGTGAGGGATCCAATGGTTTCATGCAGAAAGGGAAAGAAAAGCATAAGAGTGCCACCTCACTGCCCTAGAAACAATTTTTTCTTTTAGTTCTCTACACACTGAATCCTTAAATTACCTCAACAACCATGCTGACTTCATACACCGAATTAATGAAACTCTGTTTAACCTGCAAATCTTATAACTAGCAAAACCAGGTTATATTTCCTTAGCCAACACAGAATTTCATAAAACTGCTGTTCTGTAATTTACTCTTAAGCCACAGTAGCTCAATTCCTGTGGAACTGTAAAATATGGTATGACTTAGGTTCAATATAACAGAGCGAAAGAAGTGCTAATTTGATAATTGTGTGGTTCATCTGAGTACTAAAACACAATAAAGCATGCCTTATTCCATCATAACAGGCTACCTCGGGGGGATTATGATGGTCTCATGCCTTTCACCACCCAAGCAGCATCACATTGTACACCAAAGTGTGCCCAAAGGGCTTTGCTGCAACTGCAGTGTAGGTTTCTGACAATTGTTTTCATTCTAAGAGATGGACTGCCTTCTTTTAACCATGCTGTGACAAGTATTTTCTGTAGACACAAATCCAGTTTAATATAACTGTATATAAGGATAGAGTACACGTGATCAAAGTAGAAACTACCCTTGTTTTTTACTTAGCATTCTTTCTAAAGGTTCTGACTTCAGATACAAAGAAAAATTAAAAGAGGGGTTCAGGAACAAGATCTTATGTTCTCCAGTAAATCAGAGAAAGGTTGACAATACAGGGATTTTTTCTCTTCATGTCAGTGTCTTCCTTAGGATTAAAAGATACATGCCAGGTCTAATATTATCACATGATGTTTTTGTTGTACAGTACCATGGAGAAAGAGTGAGAAAGTTGTATCAAACAGTACCTGCAAATATTTGGAATCCAACCACACACAGCTCCTGCTGTAAATGAGTCTTTGGCATCAAAACCAGATTGGAGTCTGAAACATGCAGCAGCAGCTCTTGTTTCAAGACTTCTTCACTCACCCTGGCAGCTCTGCTGCTGCCAGCTGACCAAAGACCTTTTCTAATTACTTTAATAATTGTGAAGCCTGGTCTATCATGTTCTAACAATACGAGTACTCAATCATAATTGCATGACTGTTACCATCAGGCTTCTTTCTCGGTGTTTGAAATGGCATCTTCTAATTGAATAACAAGGCTCAACAAGGCAAAGTATGCATTGGCAAAATCTGTAAAAGCTATGATCTCATGATTGCTATGATCCCAAGATGAATATTCTTCTTTGAGGTTGTCTTGATGCTGTTGTTGAAATATATAATCATGAGAAATCTGGCAAGAGGAATTTAGTTAATGTTGCTAAGCAATGAAGTCAACCTTCAGGTGAAGAATTTAGACTTTTGAATGAGTTTTTCCATCACAATATTTTGTGGGGGCTACTAGTGTCTTCTGTAAGGCACGTAACTTTTCCTAAGGGTCCCATGAGTTGGAGAACTGCTCCAAAATCCAGGGTAATAGCTCCGTTTTCAGAAGACTGTTAATCCCAGTATGTGATGTCTTCACTGCACTTCTGGTAGAATTAGCATCTGATTTTGCAGTGCTTTTACACTAATGGATCTCTACCATTCCTGAAGTTGCATTGACTCTAACATTTATTTTACTGCAATATCTAGAACCTTCACTGTGGACAAACCTATTATGTCAGACACTTTGCAAACAGAATAAAAGTGTTGTTTGGCTCCCAATGGTTCACTTTGGCTCTTATGCAACAAAACCAGTTGGAAAGATCCACAGACCTGACTATGTGGCCATTTTAAACTACAGAACTAGTTTAATGCTTCATTGCTGCAAAAGGCTGAAAGAGTCTTTCTTGGCTGTGCAAAGGTGAAGACCCAGCCTGGATAATGTATTTGAACAGGAAAGAATTGTTGTTGCATACCCAACACATCAGGGAAGGCAGTGATAACACAAATACTGTGTGTAGTTCCCAGTACTTATAGGAGGCTGTGCACATACATGGAAAATGGCTTCCTTAGTGATGAGACCCTTGCAATCCAAATCCCACCTACATACTATTGTATTAAAGTGACTGGCATGAAACTATATTTGCAGAGTAAGGAAGTGATTTGTTTTCATAGATCCATCTCTTCAGCTGGAGGTTTACAGTTGCACTGAATTGCCCCTAGGGTCGTGACTGACACCAGGAATTCTAGTTGCGATTAACTTTGGAAACAAGTCTTAAAGCTTTAAAATCCCAAACAGCAACAAAACCTACAGTTTTGTCATTAAAGCTTCTATGAGTCACTGAAGTGCCAAAACCATCTGTATTGTGATGTCCATGGCCATCAGCCCATGTCTGTAACAAAGGTTGTGTCAAAATCAGTCTAAGGCAATGACCAGATCGAGGGCAATGGGGGGAGAAAAAAAGAAAACATTAGTTACCTTTCAAAAGGAAATAACCTGGTTCTTTAAGACACTGGACAAAGAAATGAGACCTAAATGAACTGGAAATCATTTCCAGCTCATCTGCAAAATGAGAAAGCTGTTTCTGCTCTCACTACTCTGTCCTCAATACTAGCTTGAAGTAGGATTTCTTTCCAGGGACCCTTACAGGACCTGGCACAGCAAGGCAGGGATGGCAGTCACAGTACACCACGTGTACACACAAACTGCGTCTGAAGTTTATGGCTGTTCTGGGTAGGTGTGAGTTGAAACCATGTTTAGGCAAGAAATAGTGAGAAGCAGATCTGACCTTTTTTGTTAGTGTTGGAAGCTTGTCTCTGATATTTTCTTGCTGGCTGACACACATCTGTGTCAGATATTGGTAGGAAACAGTTTTGGAATATGTGCATATATACATTGATCTGCTGAGCCTTTCAAAAAGGGGAGCAAGTTCTATTCAAATTGTACATCAAACACATGAAAAATAGAAGGAATGAGTTGGATGTTGGCCAGCCTATTTCCTATTACCAACATCCACTTCCCAGTCTTCTGCAAGAAGTGAGGCAGAGGCACGAAACACTCTGACTTTTGTTCTTTAAGGCAGTTCTTCTCAGGCTTTGCCAATATACAAGGTCAGCTTGCTCAGGCTACAATCTCTTTAACATCTGAATTATGTCAGGAGATAGCCCTGGTCAGAATAATTTATAACAGAACTTCTCAAATTATAAGGCCTTTGTCCAAAGTCTATTACAATGTGAAGTCTATGGATTTGGTGACGAGAACTCAATGGGTGTTTTCCTTTAAAAGCATGGATTTATAGCTGCCCATGGCACTAGTGTAACGCTAGGATTTTTTAATAAGCTAAAAATTATTTGACATTTAACTTTAAAAATAGAGCAAAACCCTTCATTCTCTAATTGCTTTCTTAACATTATATGTTTGATATGAAGCTCATTGACATTAGTACGACTTTCTCTAAAAAAATGAGTTTCTGATTGGGAGTTAGAAGTATTTAAGCATAACTAATATGGAACTAAATGACAAAAAAAGTCAGGAAATCTTTAGATTCTAGTGTTTTATCACTTACAATGTGGCATGGAGGTGTTAAGAAAAATCAGCATAGCGAGTAATAACTGGAATACAGAATCAGCCAAAACAGAATTATGAAATTAATTCTGTTTTTCATTTCCTTTTTATATTTTGATAACAAATAAGTTCTGTAGATTCTACGTAAAAGGAACAAAAATGATGCTATGGAGCTAGGATATCCTTACAAGCATTGCAAACTTGCAACAAGTTTCATAAATATCTTGTGAAGCTGATTTTTAAATGTGTTGTTAATTTGAAGGCAGGTAGTAGAGGTAGTACATAATTTGTCAGCCTCTTTGTAGTCAATGGGAGTTACAGCACATAAGAACACAATGGGCTGAAAAGTAACCCACACCTTTGGACACTCTTGTTAAAAAGCCTCTCCTTTTCCAAAACAGATTGAGGTGTAGTTGCTGTGAGAATAATCATTAGTTTTATACAACCTTTTAGAATTACTAGATTAAGTATTTCATTAGAAAACTTGAGTGGTACTTGCTTGCAATTCGCCCTTTTTTCCACAAATCTATAACAATACTCAATAATCTTAATTCAGATAGAAACACAGGAAAGAAATTTTTGCACAGATGTAATATATTGTTTCATACATTGCTATACTGTAACTTAAGCTGTCAAAGAGTATGTCAGTGACTAGTCCCACTGTACAGAGAACTCTGTTTCTGCTGTAAAGCATTACTGTATCATTAACCTTTTAATACCTTGTAAGAAAACCTTTTTGAAAGAGATCAAAGTGGGTGCATCTTGGATTCTCTCTATAGTTTCATTGTGAATATCTGTTGTGAAATCTCATGAGTCACTTCAGATGTTACAGGCATTTCTTCTGCTTGGTATTGGCAGTGACCATTCACACAAGCTATTTCTGTCTCTACATCTGTGCTGTTTCTGGGACTTTTCTTGGCCCTTCCTGTGTTGAAATGGTCCAGTATTCATCCTAATTCCTACACAATTCAAATGTAAAATGGTGAAAACCAACAATACTGTTCACTGCACAAGCTGGTTGTTCGCTGGAGCATTGATGTATGTGGCCTTAAGCTGTTCTGAGGTACCAGTTTATAATTAAATATTCTGTTTTCTTTGTAAAAAGTGCTGCTTGTAATGAATTGCAGATAGAGGCAAACTTTGAATAACCTGAGTTATTTTTAACAGCATTAGTTTGCAAACAGCTTTACTCAGCTATTGTACTATCTTTCCAAAAGAGCACCTGCTCTGGACTGCAAAATTTGAGATTGAGCATCTAATGGGACAATCTGAAAATGCATTCATATTAAATTTTGAGCATATGTAGAGCACATCTATACCACATCAACAGGAATTTTGTCTGTGATGCTTTCCTGTTCATCATGCTTAAGAGTCATCGCTTTAGCTTTGATGCTCTAGTATTTGGATGAAATAACTGGATGAAACAGAGCAAGTATCATTTCCTTATCAAAGCAGAGAATGTCAGCCTCAGACAAGATAGTAAGTGGAGATAAAATTCACCTTCCAACACTGACATACACTGACATTTTCTGAACAGCATGTCCTGGGGGGGTGTTTTACTTCTTGTGTCATTTCCCCTCACATGAGCTTGAGATAGTGTCTTGCTCTTAAACATGTGAAACTATCTCACCATGCCAGTGAGGAGAACTCAGGGCTTCTGCTGCAAGGTGAGCATCACATTATCCTTACCATACCAGGACACCCAGACCTTTGCAAAACTGCACACAGCATTAGAAGAACCAAGCTCCACTCATTGCTCAGTCTTTACCAAGGCCAGCTTTTAGGATGCTGTATTTACTGTTAGAATCAGTAAAAACGAAATATTTTGTGATGAACCTAGATGAAATTAAACAGCTTTTCCTCATTTTATCACTTTTTAAAAACATTTTTCTCATCAGAACTATATCAGTGAATTGCTCATAGTATTTCAATTGACAAATAGATAAGGGTGTTGATTATCCAGATTATGAAAACAATCTTTACAGCCTGTAGTATGAAACCTCATGATAGTATTTCAAGACCTTGTTTTAAGGCTGTTTCACCAGACAGCTGAAGGAAAAAAATTTAAAAACAAAACACAGGCAGACAAGGTTTAATTCGTGCAGGAGGATGAATTTCTGTCATATCAAAAAATAAATGTAAGTAGTGTGGGATATGTAAATTTACTTTTAATTAGCATCACAAACTGCTGATACAACAAAAATTAGAATAGATGGTCAAGTGTAGGTGTACAGTGTACAGTGTACAGTGAATGCTTGTGGTGAGAGCTGAGCTTCAAGGTGTGCAGTACAGCCACTGAAACAATTTGAATGAGCCTTTTTGCAGCAGAAAGAGATGGAACAAGCATCATTTTTGTGTATCGCATGTTCACTTTGGAATCGTCATTGGCAAAGCGCTAGCAATTTTCCAAAGGCCATCTTTCACCTAAGGCCTTGCTGTATTTCCTGGAAAGTGCTTGGAAAAATCTTGAGATGGCTTCAAAAGTCCAGGATTTCAAATAAGGGATTTATTTGCCTGAATTTTAAATTAATCTGCATGCAAACAACTTCAACCTCTTTTCCAAAACTACAAATGCTGGACATATACATAAAATAAAATGTAATGTGATTATGGCCTGGCTCTTGGCATCAAGGAATATCTCCTGAATAATTCAAGAACCACTACAGAACTGGGAAGTTACTGTTAATCTGATTAATTTTCTTTCTCTATAGAGCATGGCCCAAAAAATCACGAGTCCTTATGCAGTTCTTCCTTTGTCTACACTACACACTTCCACATCTTTTCATTGCATCTAGGCTTTCAATTCTGAATTTGTTGCCCTTATTACAATTAAAACTCTCTTGCTAACTATCTTGCAGGAATTTTTAGTTTTTCTATCAGTGCTTTTCAGAATAAATCAAGAAGACATTTTCAGGAGGAAATACAGCAAGCAAAGTCCTCTTGGACAATCCTTTGGACCAGGGATCTTATATAAACTAGGCTAAAAATTATATTTAACATCTTGACAATTTGTGGAAGTAATTAATGCAAACAAAGCACGTCCATTAAGAAGTAACAAGCTAGGTCAGAGGAACTAGGAGCACATTAAAACATGCTGTGGGAAATTGTGAGCTACTTCTCCAGAACAGTTTGCTGCTCTGTTCTCGTACCTTTCTCAGTAATGCTTCCCTGGCTAGGAAGCACTAACTGGATTGTAGGTGCACACACATCCCTCAGTGGATGTTTCCCTACAAGATAAGGTTTGTGGGGTTTGTATAGGAACAATTTTGTATTTCTGTCCATACTCCTATTATCTCTAAGTTTCCAGCCATTACTGTGGCTTGTTTTTTCAGCCCTACTCTGTCCAATTACCAGGATCCTAATGCTGCAGTAACATTCAGTCCCTTTTAGGGCTGTGGGGAATGGCCTGGTAGAGTTACATAAAGAAAAAAATCCCTCTTTGTGTTAACAGGAGCAGAACTGAAAGCACACACTGCCCAACTTCAGTGCAGCTTGCTCCTAATGATGGAACTGCTCTCAAATAGGCTGCAGTGACTGGCAGAAAAACCTTTATCTTCTCTTTCACAAGAACCTTTAAACCTCCCTTTAAATAAAAGCTTATCTGCTAATTGGTTTGACCCCCAATTCACCTGTTCATTAAAGGAATTCATCATTTTTGCCCAATCTGATGGTTAAAAGGTATCGGTAACTCACCTGGGAGTGTGAATGAGGTTTGGAATTTTATTCCAGGTACCATGCTGTTACATTTATTTTGAAACCCCTACAATACCATTAATAAAGAGTTTTTTAAACCTCATAAATCAAACAGTGACTTTATGTGATATTTAAGGACAAATAAAGGATATTAAAGTATCGCTGAATATAGTAATTAAAAAAAAAAAAAAGACAAAAGCAGCTGTGCTTGCTTAAAGACTTGCAGAAAGGATTGATAATTATCCTGGCATTATAATAGGTTGATTTCTACAAGGTTTCCATCTCTTCACTTTATTTTACTTTGCACACATGACTTTGAGGTATTATTTTTAGGCTAATTTTTTACTAGATTTCAGAATCTCATACTTGATGACAAGTCTGTACAAGTCTAAATAGGGTTGCAGTTCCCATGGGGAGACTTGTTAGAAAAGAATTTATGAGGTACTATTGAAACTGGAATATTCACCTCATCTTCATCTTACAAGAAACCTCTGGAGCCTGTCAAGCACAAGCTGCACTCTTACCAGCTCACAAGAATGATGCTTGACAGATTTAACCCTCTGATGCTGCATCTTCTCAAAAGAAGAGACAATTTCTCTTGACTATGATGGCATATTGATAAAGATAGCAAACCTGAAAGAGCAGATCTCAGCTGCAATCAAAGGTCAGTGTCTTGCAACACTGGATGGTGACAGTTGGATAAAAAGAGAGAGATGGTGTGTGTGCATGTGTGTGAGGGTGTGTGGGCTCATAAAATGGAATCAAAATGAAAAATTAGTTAAGTGGCCTGGAAACAAAATCCCATTTTTCTTTTTCATTTTCTATTGTCCTGTAGAAGTTCAGCTCTGTAGAGAAAATATATACCTACATCATGCAAGGATAAACAGTGGTGTTCACCTTCTCTTAGTCAAGTCAGGATTGAAGACTAATGCAGTTGGAAATTTTTTGTTTCTTCCAGAGAAGAAACAGCCTTCAATAACAAAGTTCTGACAGGTCTGGAGGAAATTTGGATGGTGGGACTGATAGTTCTATAGAGCTTTTCAGATGAATGTTAATCTTGTCTGACCTTTGGTAAAGCTAAAAGTTCTTAAGGCTCCAGCTACTGTTCTTTAGCACTCAGAGCTTTCCAGCCACTCTGAAATATATTTGGTCACTTACTAAGTTGGTCCCAATTCTTTGCCCTGTGCTGTATCCATGGAGAATGGCTGATCTAACTGTCTGATAAATGCAGTAAGCCCTTTCATGATAATTCTTTAAATCACTCCTGAAAAATCTCCCTCATTAGAAGTCAACCCTAGCAGTAAACAATCTTGGGAACCTTTTGTGTGAGGCGCTACAGTGTTTTTGTACAGAAACACAGAGTAGGGCTGGCATTCCAGACTACTACAGAAAAGCTTATTTCTTTAGCAGTTACATTAAATCCCAAATGAAAGTATTCATCAACACAGCTGCAAGTCCAGTTCTCAGAGCTGTAAGAGCTCCTACTGATGACAGAGATCCCATGCACAGCATAGGCCTACAATGCTGTGTAAGGAAGTACAAGTGCTAATTTAACTGCAGCAACCTTCCAGTTCCTAATGTCATCCATATCCTTTGGGATATCTTTCCATTGTATCAGCTGCTCCCAAAGCTGATGTAAGAAAAGTGAATCACCCATAAACATGATTATTCAGGAATTTGGAGGCAACCGGTCATGCAACAGATGCCTCGTAATTCTTCCACACTTGTGTCTTCATTTCTGTGCTTTGGGAATGAAAGGATTTGTTTTCCAAGTTCTCCAAGCATGTGTTTAACCCAAAAGCAGGTGGGAGACTGGACAGGAGACCTTCCCTAGGTTTCTAGCTACAAACATATGGACACAAGCCCTTGGCGAGTGGAGATGTGAACGAGAACGGCACATCCCATCCCCCATGCGCTTCCTCTGGTAGTGGATGTGTCTCAGAGAGAGGAACTCCCCAAAGTACACGATGGGGTGTGTCAGGCCTTATCAGCTGCTGGCAATTAAAACGAGGCAGGAATCATCTGACTTTCTTACCAGAGCAGGACAATGAATAAGCAAAAATAGCAGGACTAGAAATGTGTTATGGAGCTAAAACAGGGAAAGGTGGAAGCTGCCTTAGCGCTCAGGGAGTGCCCTGAAGCTGCCCCTGCAGAGCTGGCGGCGCTGGTGGGGTCACGTCCCTGCAGGGTGGCTGGTGCAGTGCTCAAGGAGCTCCTTTTTGTCCTGTTCCCTGTACAGCTCGGGCATGTGCCAGGACTTTTCACTTGCTGAAGGAGCTACTCCTCATCATTCCTATAGTTCCTCTCTTGGCTGCTTAAAAAAAAAAAAAAAAAAAACAGTCAGGAAAGAGAAGAGCCTTGGGATCCTTCCAGGAGTTACTGCCGGTGTCTTTACGAGATTGTTACTGAGATGAGACTTTTTTCAGATTATTTTAAGATGATTTCCCCTATTAGGTTTTAATTCCAAGCGCATCAAGACCTTCTCAGCTCGGTGGGGAAGGAACGCTCGGGCTGGAGCCGCTCCCGCGGGGGCTCTCTGCTGCCATCTCTTGGCACTGCCTCTCGCCTTGGGATCGACATCCAACTGAATTTGGAGAAGCCACGAGAATCTCAGGAAAGAATTTCAGTAGGGATAGTGAGTTACCGATATCCTTACATAGGACAATAACCAACAAAGGCATATTAATGTCGCTGAACCAAAAGAGGAATTTAAATTATTTTTCCAGCATTCTCTTAAGTTACCCTGCTCCAGTACTGCTGGAAGACTAATTTCCAGCCATATTGTAGCTGTAGCTGTGTGTAACAGCACCAGGTGATGATGTAGTGACAGACAGGGGAGAAGCTGCTGTGTTTCGGCAGGAACCTGGTTCCTGATGCCACCTTGAAAGGTGTGGCACTACCAGTCTGTGCCAGGTGTGTGCTGCCACTGGAGCACAGCAGGAAACAGACACTGGACTTTTCCAAGGATACTGCAAGGGTATAGCAGGGTTATATAAACACACAACATAAATATTTTGTTATCATATTTACCCAGATTACCCAATAATATCCATATTGTAACTCTGTAAATTGTGTTTATTTACTCGTGCATACTGAACCAGCAGCAGAGGCTTGCAGCATTACTGTCATTGCTGAAGGAGGATATTATGTTTCCTGTGTTATCGGGAAGAAAGCCAGAATCTCTTCCCTCCCTTCTCCCCTTGCAGTGGAGAGTTTCTAGAGACTTGAGTCCTCTCTATTGTTTACTTTGACCAAATTGGTTGTATTCAGGAAAATCTCTTCTGTTCCAGCTTTAGGAGGAAAACTCTTTTACCAATAAACTACTCAGCAGAGTTAAGCAGCTGAAGTGGAAAACTGAAAAGCAACTGCAAAAGACTGCTATGAGAAAGAGGTTAATAGCAAGGAATGAGGGGTGTCAAGCAGCATGAGAACCATGAAGTAAAATGAATGTGGGCATCTAGCAGCAGTGGAGCAAGAAGCAGAGTACGGACAAAGAGAGCAGATGGGAAAAAGATCAGATAGTGTACCTGCAAAGATAACTTGCCCTTAATTCCTTCTCTCTTTACTGAGTGTGGGTGAAGGATTAGGATAACTTTCTCCTGGTTATAGAAATGCTACAGTTCTTGTTTCCTGTCTGAGGCATATTTCTAAAATAGGAATTAGTTGGCTAAAAAAGAGTGAGCAGGGCTAGTACAAAGGACCTATACAACAATATTTATCCTTTTAGCATCTAGGATAGTTTATCAGTATGAGCAACTTCTAGTTAGCTATCTTTGGTTAGATGTTTGGGAGTCCTGTCCTAGCACAGCCCAGCTGTGAGAGAGTTCATTGTACCCAGGAAGGGCATATTTACGAGTTTTACTGTACTTGAACACATACTTTGCTTCCTTTGTGCCATTACTTTGTGCCATTGGTCACTGAAGGGGTTCTGAACATAAGCATGATGTGGTAAACTTGACTGAAAGTTCTTTGAAAATTTGATCATGTATTTTATGCTATCATAGTTTTAAATCTTAATTGTAGTGGACAATTGTACTAAAGCCCTTCTGTTAGGATTTATGCTCTTACTGCAAACTTGGGATATGGAAATCATAGGACCTAAATAACTGCCCTGTAACACAGCTATACAAAACCAGTCAGGGAAGTGGCAATGAAGACTTGAGACTTAAAACATATTTCTTGCATGCTCCTCTCATAAGAGAGGAGAGAAGCAGAAAAAAGCAGAAGTTCTCCCTAATTTTTTGGTTCTCAGTGCACTTTTGTAAACTGGAAGTTGGTTGGACATTAGGTACAGATAAGCTCAGCAGTACAGTCCTTGTCAAGTGCAAGAGACAGCACTGGCCCTGTCATGGGCAGATCTCCAGCATGGAAACTGCAGGTAGATGTCATGTCTGGACCTTACTGGAGATACCTGCACCCTAAATTCATTAGTAAACAAAATGGTAACTGAGTCTACAGTAGTAAATAAAGGTAACAAATAACAGAGACACTGAAAGATGCTGTTATCTGGAGTGGCTGTGGCTTTAGTAATGTGTACCGAAGTTAATGCCTTGTGCTTGTGGTGCAAAGGCCTGAGCTTTTTGTAAGCTCAGTTTTCAACATCCCAAGGATGTTTTCTTATGGCGTAAAGTCACAGTAGACCATCAGATCTATTCTGGTGAAAGGTCTAAAGAGCAACTCTGATGAGAAGCAGCTGAGGAATTAGCTTGAAGCTGTTTAGCCTCAAGAAAAGGAGGCTTGGGAAAACCTTCTCACTCTCCTACAATTGCCTGAAAGAAGGTTGTGGGGAGGGGACAGTCAGTCTCTTTTCCCAAATAACAAGTGATAGGACAAGAGGAAATGACCTCAAGTTGTGCCAGGGAAAGTTGAGATGGGATATTAGGAAAAATTTCTTCACTGAAAGGGTGGTCAGGCATTGAAACAGGCTGCCCAGGGCAGTGGTGGAGTCACCATCCCTGGGGGGATTTGAAAGATGTGTAGATGTGCCCTCGGGGGAATGGCTTAGTTCAGACTTGGCAGTGCTGGGGTAACTGTTGGACTTGATATTCTTAGAGGTCTTTATCAACCCTAACAGTTCTGTGGTTCTTTTCAACAGCAACTGAACAGTCTTAAGCAAGTAAAGTTACTCTGAAATTTGCAGAATTAAGTAGGACAGAGAATGTTGTACCTGGGAAAAGTTCATCTTAGTGGTGCAAAGAATACAAGGGATTACCTGCTCATATTTTGAGATTAGTTTCAGGTTCCCCAAATCACCATATTTTGTCAAGAAAGAAGAAAGAAAAGTCAGCAGTGTGAGAATTGAAGAGGATTAATATTTTCTCTGGTTTTCTCTTGCTGTACCTGATTGCTGAGGGTAGTGCTGGGCTTTTTGATGGCACATAGGAATCCAACTTTGCATTGGAAATTCAAGCATATTTTGCCTAGATAGTAATTCAGTTTAAAGCTAAGGTGTGTAGGCACATGATCTGGAGGTGCCATTAAAAAATGTTGTACCAGAAAATCTTCCAAACATGTTATAACATTTTCTTACTTGTTAAAGCTTACAGTGCTAACTGGAGGATATTCCTGTAAGATTTAAGCAACTGCATTTTGTTTGTGCTTTTGATGCTAGGAGGTTTTAGTTCTGCAGATAGATTGGACAATCTAATTTATTCAAGCACTGAGATTGGGAGTTTGGTGGTCACTAGATTATTATGAATCAACCCTGTGAGGAGATACCATCCACAGGAGGTGCATTCCAGTGTGCTGCACCATCTCAGAGAACCTGAAATGAAGATGAGATTAGTACATTAGGTTTGATGATGATTGGGTTTGATGATTAAGTTCTACTTGCATTTACTCTCTTCTGACCTTCTTCTTTAATCTCTGGGATATTGACTTGGAATTTAAACTTGCATTTTTAGCAAAACATAGTCTGTATATGGAAAAGGCAAAAATTTTTCCCTTGTCAGGTGTAATTTTTTATCCTTTTTCACTGTCTCTATCCTCCCATTTCTTTTATTTGCCTTTCCTTTCTTGTTGGCACATAAAATGCTCCAGTGACTTAATGAAGGGATGCCAGAGCAACCAAACCCCTCTGCCAGGACCCCACTCACCGGCATCCTCTAAATCAGCCAACCTTTCAAGGTCTGGGCAGATGTTTCCAAAATTAAGTGGAAACTTGCTTCCACAAAAAAAGACACAGTATTATTAGAAATGCAGTAATAGGTACCCTTTAATGGCTGCAGTAATGGACTTACAAATGGAAATGAGACTCACGATGATTTATTGACTGAAGAAGTAGTGAAATAAAAGAAAAGCTGGCAAGAGCCTCAGGAAATACTCTGATGTAAAGAATAAAATGGGCACAGTTAGAAGGATATTTACATTTCTTGGGAAAAAAGCCTACTCCAGCATATGTTCAGCCACTTTTTACTGGGAGAAAATAGAAGTTTTCCAAGGGCATTGTGCCACCTGATTTCAGTACTGCTGATAGTGAGTTGCAACTTCCCTTCTCTCAAAAAATAAGATGCAAGAAATTATTCCCTTACTGAGGCTAGGGGTATGTACAGAAATGCCAAGCAGGTTTATGAACCTATGCAGAAAAAACATTAAGGAAAAGGTAAGGAAAGATTTGAAGGAGAAAAACCCAACGTTTTCCCCACCTTACTGATGCCACTGTGATGTTCTCACCTCTCTATATCCAACATTCAGTGTCTCTGACATTTTGTAAAGTTGTTTTGAATGTGGTGTTTGTTTTCATTGCTCCCCCACAGTTCCCAGTTCTCCTGCCCCACAACAGATACAGAAGTTTGCTCAGCAGAGCTCTCCACCCCTACTGGGAAATCCCACTCTTCTGAGGTGAAAGGAACAGGATGTTTCTCTGAGTATTTTGCAGACTTCAGTCTTTTCCAAACTCTTAAAAACTTGATTTGAAATATGTTTTCCCCACATCCTTACGACAATTCATAATTCCCCCATGATGCCATGAAAGGCCTTGTTATTCTCTGCTGAGCACAGTGCTGAAGTGCACCCCACCAGCAGGATGGATGGCAGTGTGTCAGAAGCAGCAGGAGCTGAGAAGATGTGCTCTCAGTGGACAAGAACAGAACCTTCACACAACCTCTGTGCTGGCTGCAACCCCTGGCCAGTGCTACAACCTCCCTTCTCCTTTTTGAAGAGATTTATTTGGAATAACCGTCCCCAGCTCTGGTCAGCTGACAAATTTAGATTCCTGTCTGCGATGCAGAACGATGCAGGTGGAGGAAGAGACAGCACAAATCTACAAGTCAAGCTTGAAATGGAGAATCCATTTATCATGAATACAGCATCACAGTAAAAATGTCATTCTGTCTCTTTCTTGCTTACCTCACCCCACTCATTTTCTCCCTTATTTTCTTTCTCCATCTGGTCTTAACCAAGCAAGCAGAAAGGTGGGTGCACGCCCCAGCACCCACAGTGGGCTGTTGAAATAAGCATCTCTAGCTAAAAGGATTGCTTCTTTGAAGTGCTGCAACACCAACAGTTTCAGCAAAGCTACACTCTCACACTAGGAAATAATTCATCCATGCCCTGGTATGCAAGGAAGAAGGAAAAAGCAGTTCAGTTTCCCTTGACTGCACAGACATTATTGTACCAGGTATGAAGACAAAGCTGGCTCTCACTATACACACTGTCATATGGATTTACTACTAATGCATTTCTTGCCTCTGTTCAGTAGTGGGATAAGATATTTGCAAACATGGCATGTGAGTTAATAGGAATCTTTCCAAATTCCTGTAAAGAAAAGCTTTCTTCCTCTCATAAACTTTATAACCCCACTCTAAGGTCTCTTGTATGAGAACTTGATGGCATCAATTCCTAACAAATTCAGGTGCTGGGTTACAGACAGGTCAAGGCAAAATTAGATGGTACTCTAGTGTTATTTGTACTGCAGATGAGGCTGCCAGTGATTTTGAATCAGAACCTCTAAATGTACTGTGAAATATGCTAAGAGCCATCATCTCTAAGAGAGTTTTTTATTGCTAATTGCAACATTCCCCTGTGCAAGGTCCCCTTCAGCCTTGAGACCTGGTTTTGCAAACCACCGAGTGGGGCTGGGCTGAGCACTTCCGTGGTCTGTGCTGGAGTCCCATGGAGAAGGTGGTGGATGCTTTTTAGCTTTTGGCTGCTAAAACCATTAGCCTGGATGAAGGGTTTGTTTTTTTTGTTTAGCTGCCAAATGTGGTAGCCAAGAGAAGTCAAAGGACACTAAATTTGGGGATATCTTTAACCACACATCCATCACTGGTCTTTTTAATTGGATTATTGTTTTTTCATTGACAAACCTCTCAGGAATCACCTACCTCTTCCATTCAGTCACAGTTTCACTTTTGTATTGCAGCAGCATGAGACTGAAGGGTTGGCAGAAGTACTGTGCTTTGTTAGAGATGGAAAGGATGATTTTATATAGGAAAAATATGTGGGGCTCAGTGTGGTCACTTAGTTGCTGCAAAATTTGCTGGCTGCAAAGATTCTGCCCACAGTGGAAGGATTTTCTGTCAGCATACTTCTCAAATAAATATTCATTGCTTCGGTGGAGGGACCTTTCCTGTACATCTAGTCATTCGAAAATGAAAGAGCAATATTGCAAGTGCAGACAGTACCTTCCAGCACAGCTGCTTCCAATTTGATATTCCTTGGGAAGCACACCATCCAAGACTGTTGAAGTATTTTCATTTCCCTTCTCCTTCAAGACATTGCAAAGAGCATGCAGTAGGGGAGAGAAGAGGCTGGGTGGTCCTTTCCAGTGTGTAGCATCAGATGTTGAAGAGAAGAGACCACCGTGGAAGCTGCACGTGTCAGTGCCAGATGAGATTGGAGAGACTGTGGGGAAATGCACAGGTATTCGAGCTTTTACAAGTGTCTGTCTTGAGCATCTTGTTTGCCAGTCTGAAGCTTCAGTCAGAAGTGTCTGGAGAAGTGGCAGCTCAGGCGTTTGAGATACTGTCCAGAAAAGTTTGTGGAGGGTAGATTTGATCACGTTCTCCTCAGAGAGAATGTGGACATTGGAAGCAAGTTGCATTGTGTTCTTCTTCCCTTTCACCACCGGGAGGAGCTGGGAAAATGGGCTCCCCAAATGCCCCGGGTCCTGCACTCCAGACTGGTTTCAGATGCAGTGGAAGCAGCGATGCCTGTGAAATGTGCAGTCTGTGTGTTCAGGATAAAGAGACGTTCCCTGCTCATACATGTCCCACTTGCACTGCTCTCCTGGTACATAAGGGGAAGATACTCCTTTCAGCTCAAGGACACATGTTCAAATAGCTGGGATGCCATAGAACAGCCAGAAACCAACCCACACCAAGTGATAAGGAAATATCAGAGACATGTCAAAGCCATCCAAAAGCCAGATTTTGCCTTCAGCCAAGAGACAAATGTATGAGCAGGCCTCCAGTCTGATCGGATGCCTCAGGCCATGTTCGTGCCCTCCCGTCAGCTCCAACTGCTCGCTGTACAGCATGGCCCACCCTTGTCTGACAGCGGTCAGGAGCACTGGAGAGAAGGGAGCCAGAATGTTTCAACCTTCTCCAAAATATCCTGGTTCAACTGTCTTCTCAGAGATGAGGGCAGTGAAGAATTTCCGAGACCACAAGTCTTAAAAGCAAAAAATACTGTTTGAAGAGCGTGATAGATGTGGACTCTTCCCTCTCAAGACAGTAACAATGGGCACATCCGTGGCTGTGTTAAATCAGTCCAGCAATCCTTCCTAGCTTGCTTCTTTTTAAGTTTGCAGAATTAGTTCTGTGCAACATGAATGAAATCCACAGTAACTTTGACCTTTGGCTCAGAGCACAGGCAGCAAACATTGTGCAGCCCCTCCAGAGCTGTCTGGGGCTGAGGCAGTCATCTGTGCCACACTGCAGTGTCCCATGGAACAAGTCAAAGAACAGGGATACCTCCAGCTGTGGGAAGAAAAATGGGAGAGTGCCAAGTCCATTTTGCTGAGCTAGAATTTGCTTATGATATTAGAGTATCTTTTTGCCTGTTTGCCCTGAAGATTTTCAGACTGCACAGAGCAGCTGTTCCCCAGGGAACAGTGCATACTTACACTACAGCTTTGAAAGGCTAGAACAGCTTATGAATTTCCACCTCTACTTAGGTTTGTTGCAGAAGTTAAAGAGACCGCGTAAGCCACACATCCTGACATTTAGTAGGGCATTTCACACATACTGGGTCATGTATGGTTAGCTAAGGGAGTGATAGGATTCGGTGAGCACATCTCAAGCAAATACAAGAACTACTTGAGTGATGCAAGAGCATGGAAGCAATTTGAGTATTTTCCACCTTAAATGCTGAATTTGGGACTTTCAGCTAATCATTTAAACTGCAGAGCATCCAAAGTCCTTGAAAGTCTTTAAGATAAGGAAGAGAGGAAGAATAGGTAGCTGTGAAGCATTTATTTTCTTGGCTCCTCACACATTGCCTGTTGCCAATTTTCACTGCTCTGCACACAAAAAGCTATTTGTCTCTTAATGCTAAATCCCATACTGGGATTCACAAACAGTTCTTCCATGTGTCTGCGGGGATCAAGCAGACATGCAGAATTGCCATCAAAGAAGCTGAGTGCTTTGGAAGGAGAGAGAATGGGACCAAATGCTTAACATTGCTACTCTGCATTCAGCTCTGGAAGGTAATCCCACTATTAGGACAGAAGTAGATCTGCAAATGGAGTCTGCAGTTCAGTGCTATGTCTGCCCAAGAAAGCTTCAAAATTCAGCAGTGAGGCAATCTCATGGATGAGAACACCCTGAAGAGCTTGAAAGGCCAGATCACCTCCACAGTAAAGCAAGTGCTGCTCCATAGCGGCTGTCACTGGATGTTCAAGGCTGCCAAACTAGGCTAAGATAATTTTTTTTCTCATATGTATAATTGTTCCAATAGGATACATTATAGCAGCCCTTTGTAGTAAGGCTCACACCATATCTCATAGATCTGCTCCCTTTAACAAACCAAAGGCATTTTCCCAAGAATAATGTAGGCAGAGTTGAAAACACCATCCTTGACACCTGTAGTCGTACAGTTTGCTGTCCTTGGGAGGATTTGGGATCATGAATTTTGGTTCTGTTTGCACTAGCTGATATGTTTTCTATTTGGGTTTGACTGTTCATTTTGTTTTCCATAAAGGAGTTGTATATTTCACTGCTACACACATGAAATTTGAACACATAGTGTACACTATCAATCAGCATGATCTGTGAACAACGAATGTTCACAAAGTGAAAGGAGATGCACACACCAAAACAAATCTTACTTTCTCATATATTGAGAAGCTCCCTGTAAATTATTCAAATTTTAATTCCTCTCTAAGGATTGCTAGTAAATAAAACTTAAGAAACAAGCTAAATTTAGAAAAATTGCAGGACACATTTCAGATACCCAAACATTTGAAAGGAGATTGTCTTGGATTAGAGACAAATATCCTAGATGGAAAGCACTCCGAGCAGGTGCCTCCCCCACCGCAGAGGTTTCTGGTACTTCTCTCTCTACAACACAGAATGTCTCAGCTTAAAGTGGAAAGAACTGTTTAATTAACAGACCACACAGTGGAAAGGGAAAAGGGGAAAAGGGGTCAGAAAACCTGAACAAACAGCTGATGAGCTTAGTGTCCTTTTCCTCAGGCGTAGCTTCCCCTTTCCGGGGGCCCCGAAGGGGCTAGGTGAAGTTCCTCCAGTGGCTCCCTGGACGATTCTCGTCTGCTGTCCCCCGGGGCTCCTCAGGTTCTCAGCTGAGAAAGCAAGTCGAAGAAAAGGGTCCAAAACGATGAAAAAAACAATCCCAGTGAGGAAAAAAACCAACCCAAGCAGCAGCTACACCAGTAGCACTCGCCACCAGCAGCAGCAACTGACTGAGAGAGGAAAAAAAAAAACCAACCAGTGTCCCTTCCTTCTCATTCCCCTGTAGGAGAGCTGGGGAAAGTTTCAAAACATCCCGCGCTGGCGGCAGAGCTCCCAGCTGCGGGACACAGTTAAAGCTACAGGACCATATTTTTGGTCAAGCATACAAAACGATAGGGAATACAAGATATCATTATGCCACCCCAGGACAGAGATACATCAGTTTTTGAAACTCATGGCTCCCCTTGTTCTTTCACACACATATAAAAATGCTACCACTTCTGTATTCTGCTGCTCTTCCTGCATCTCCAATAAATATCCAAAGTATGAATGTGGAAATCTACCAGCAAATATTTAAGGACGATAATGTGCTTTTATACCGATCCATCAGAGCATCACAAGTTCCATATGCTCCATGAAGTCTTTACTGCAGAGGTGGTAGTTACTTATAAGCTTCTCCAGGAGCGGCTGAAGGTGTAGAGCAGCAAACCTAGCATGCTAAAATATTCACTGTGTTCACTCCATGTTCAGTGCTGGCTCGAATCCTTTCAACAAACACCACATCTTAAACTCTGGAAACCAGGATGAGAAGATCACAGTATGACCAATGGATATATAGCAAATACATGTGACACCATTCTGAGAGGTGACCCAAAAGGCAAAATTATCTAATTTCAGAAATAATTAAAGCTTGATTTTTCATCTAACTAGCAATAAAAAAGTATCTTGTGTGTTTGTTCTAGTTTGCCTTTTGCCACTTCAGTGACAGTTTTGGCAAAAAGTAAATTCTGGAAGAACACTAGAACCACACTATAACAGAGCAGGACCAGCACCACAATTACATTAATTTGGAAAATGGTGTCTGCCTGCCTGAGCTCCCTTGTGGAAATAACAGTCAAGACAGTGAGATTTTTCCATTTTGCCGTATGCTTTTATGTCTAAATATTCGCAGTCACCACACCAATGCACTTGCAATTGAGGAACAAACTGCGTGACTCAGGAAGAATACTGCCATGCAGGTTTAAAATCAGTCAAAGAGTTATTTATCATAAAGGAAGGAATGTGTCATCTCTTGCCTTTAAATCTGGACAATCTTAAAGGCCAAGCGTCGTTTTTCATGCCAGTGTTCTGTGTCAGCAGTTTCTGATTGCATTATATTGATTTAGGGTTTTAGGTTACATATACATTTTAGATCTAAGTCTAGGTTAGAAGAGAACAAGTGATTTTTTTCTTTCTATTTAGTGTTTGGTGGAAGAAGGAATGAATGTCTCTGTTTAATTGGAGAATACTTTATTTATGGAATGCATTGCAGTACTACCATTACACTAAAGTAGCAATTCATTATGTGATTGCATTTTCTTTCAGTCAAAATAGCTGCCATTTTTCTCTGCGATCTGTGGAAAATTTAAATCTTCAAAGTAATGGTCTAATCCACCTAAACTGCAAAAATGTTAATGCTTCCTGTCTCTTCCTTTTCCCACTGTGCCTCTTTTTCCCTCATTTTCTGTGAGCTTCCATCCTAAGTTATTTGCTACAGCCAGAAGTGCTGCTTTTTCTTGGCCGTATTCTTTCCCTTTCTTCAGGGCTGTGTGCCCTGGGAGAATTAAAGCAGCATTAGTCAAAAAAATATTTGCCAATAATGGCTTGGAGTACTGTAACTTTGACAAATCTTGGCCCTCCATGTCCACACACTGTTCAAGTATAATTTGAATTCAATGCTCTCTCACTTTTCTGCAACACAAGAAAAGCAGTGATTAAGGAAATTGTAATGTGACTGAACTTTATTCTTTATGCAAGTGACTCTCAGTAGTGAACAAGGCTGTGCTTTGGAGATGCTTGTTAAAGAAAATAAAAATTAAAGGAAAATAAAGCAGTGGCATACATAGGAAGATGATCTACAAAGCCTGTGCTGGCAGCTTTAGGAATATATTACATGGAGGCAGAATGAATAAATGTTAGTCAAAAGGTGTAAAGGGAATAAGGACCCTTGTTTATACCACAAGAAAATACTCTAACTTGGGAATTGTTCAAATTTACTAAGTGACAGTTCTGTATTTATATCCGTCACAAAGCTCAGGAACATAAAAGTAAAGAAACAGCTGAGGATATCACAAATCTAAGCTTCACATGCAACAAATGCTTCTTCAGTCAAATAGGAAGAAATGTCTTTCATGACAACATAAACATTAATGGTACATGACAAAAATAGTAAGTATTAAGTACTTAGAATCTCAAACTTGTTTCATTGTCAAATGTGAAACTTGAGAGTCTTCTCCCTTCACAGCACAGGAGAATGTGTGACACTGGAGGCCACAGCCTTGCTTAGTGTCCTCCTTTCTGAGGGTACCAGCTTGAAGTGTCAGCTATGCAGAAACTACCAGCTTTTCAGAATATCAGAAAGTTGTTCTTAACTTATGGAGAAAATACAGGTTACAAAGCTGATTCATGACAAGCAGAGACTTGATGTTACAGGTATTTAGACTTTAAATCCATAAGCTATAAATGGTGGCTTTTTCCCATAATCAAGGGACACAGCAGTGGACTCAAATCTTTAGATTCTTGTGTCTAGTGAAGAAGACCTCTCCTAGCATGGCAAATTTCTTCTTTTTTTTTTTTTCAATTCTTCTGGACAAGAAAGACAGAATTACCCATCTTATTGGCCCTCTGAAGTTGTCCTTCGGTGATTGGCATTATGAAAACCATCAAGCCCTCCTTGCAAGATATCTCTAATGAAATAACATCTTTTAACACTGCGCTGTTTCTTTAACTTTTAGAAATAAGCAATATTTCCAAAGCCATGAAGTTCCCATGCTTTTTGTGAAAAAAATCTTCAGGTGTATATAGGAAAGAAACATGCTAGGAAAGAAACATGCTACCAACTTCTGTGACAAAGCTGGGAAGGCTGAACTTTCCTGTCCCGATACACTCAGATTCTTAAATAGGGTATTAAATATTCTGATCTATACAGTTATATATAGATACACGCACACATATTCTTATCTATTCTGATATATATATAGTAGCTAGATATCATGAGTCATCCCTGGAATAGTTGGGATGTTGTATAACTGCAAATACAGGATGTGGGGGAGGCAGTCAGCATTGGGAGCGTGGTAAAAACATGGGAGTTCTGCAGAGCAGGGGGTGAATTCAGGAACACAGTGTACCAATCTGCACAGACCTAGACTTTGTTAGTTTTGCTGCTCGCAGGAAAAAAAAAAGAAAAAAGAAAAAGAGTTGTTATTTGTCCAGGGAAATTTTCATGTAGCATAGGGGTACATGCAGACTGTGAGTAGAATAGCACTAACCATTAGTTCCTGGTGATAAATTTAAAAGCAAAGCTTCTTTCAGTCTTCATCATTATTGGACTCTTTTTCAGGTCAGGCCATTACTGTGAATCCATGGCAACTTTTCCTTTAGACTGTTACATTAGTATTTAAGTGAGCAACTAAAGGGACCAACAGGAGGCTGTATTATCAGTACAGCTTCAACAGGATTGTACAAAGGTCAGAGGTAATAAGGGAGTATTTGCTTAAGAAGCCATACCTAGATGTTTCTTATTCCTTTGTAAAGCCACTAAAGATGGCAGAGGTTTTCATCCTTGAGGAACAGAATGAATAAAGGCTTTTATTTTCACAGTTCATCGTTGAATCAGCAATGATAACTTGGTGTCTTGTTGCCTGCCTTTTGCCAGTCAGTGGTAAAGTAGCAGTCAAATTCATTCATATCACATCAAGCTAACTGGCCAAGAAGAAAGAAGAGAAAAAAACCCTGTTCATATAGATTTACTCCTAATTGTTTTCTAATCAGTTTACATTCCGTTTCTAATCAGAGATGCCAAATCAACATTCAGCTAGGCAGGTGTGCTATGGAGGCAATCTTCCCTGCTGCCAAATATGAAAATAATGCCAGCTTGCAGTGTTGTGACCTTTCTAATCTCACTATATTAACAATGCTGAATCTTCAATTTCACAATTGCCAGGTTGTCATGGCACCCCTTGCTGTGAGGATGGTTTACCATATACTGACAGGACCTTACCTACCTCAATAATTCTGATAACATTTCTTCTTGATAAGTGATTGGTGGAAAATTTAAATCTTCAAAGTAATGATAATGCTCACAACATGTTTTTGGAGTAAGCAATTCCTATTTTATTAGGAAAACGAAGAAGTGTGAGAGGTTAAATTAGTTGCTCATGGCAAAAATGTAACCAAGTTACATTTTTGCATCATCTGCTCATCTGAAGAAAAGCTCTTAGAAATCGTTGTTAATATTTTGGTTTTAATCATATTTATCATTATATTTCATAATATGTCTTAAGCCAAAATACTAATATTCACAGTATTGATATACGTCACTTGTATTTCATTAAGATTCATGATGTATTAAAATACACTAATTCTCCAAAGTTTTCCTAGTATAAGTCTGTCTAAAGTCCCAAAATTTATGACCTCCAGGTGCAAAAATGTGTATTCTTGAACTGCATTTTTGATTTAACAGATTTCTGCGTTCTATATTTAGGCTCAGAATCTGTATTATTTCAGGCACTTTTGATGAGTAGTGCAATATTTGTATGCTAAACTTGCAAAACCTACACCAAGGGGAAGCAAAACTTTTAGGTGCACATTTACAACACCATGGAGTCTTTCGGTTTGTGGGTTGAACAAACTTTCATCTTATTTTGTTGTTGATTGGATACTAATTCTTTTCTTATCCAAAGCATTCAGGGAAATAAAATATGACTCTCTGTAGTCCTAGCCTTAGAGGGATTTGACACTCTCGTGTCATCTTTTATTTTCTTAGTGTTTAAAACCTGTTGGAAACATTCTTCTGTGGTACTAAAAGTGTGAGGGAGGGACCGCAGATTTAGTGACATCACTGCCTGCTGCCTGTCCTGAAAGCAGAACATCACACCTGGGTTCCCAGTTTGGGTTCATGTCTTGTACACTGCTGAGCAGCTGATTCATACTCTGTGGTAATAGTAAGGAGAATTTTTCCTGTGGCATTTGCATTTGGATGTCATTTACCCAGAACTCACTCAAGCACATCTATTTTCACCTTCTGAGGTAGCTGTGGAGCTGGATCCTCACTCAGAAGGAAGCAAAGGCCAGTGCCTTTAAGAAGGACTCTTCAAAGTTCTCAAAATAAAAAAGAAATTCTTGCATAGTAATAGAAGGCTGACATTATTGATGCTCTTATTGATACTCTTCACACCCCTAATGCAGACCTTGGCCATGAAGTCCAGAAACAAATGGAAGATATTTGGGACAGGAGGCTGACACTTGTAAACAACTGCATGAACCTACTCAACCATTGCATGATTTAATTTCTTTTTTTTTGCTTAGGCCCTTGTAGCCAGATTTGTTCCCTCTGAAATTAAAAAAATACATGTGTAATGATGTAATTCAATATTGTATCCTTCACAGCACAAAAAGGGGCCAAATTTTGATTAGACAAGCACCTTTATTTCTGGTATTTTTAAGTTTCAGTTTTTTGACAAGTAACCCCCCGTCCCCAAAGCAGGGCCAACCTCACAGTTAGAGCTGCTTGTTCCATGTCAGTCCAGTCAAGTTTTCTGTACCTCCAAGAATGGAGAGTCCACAATCACCAGACTGTTCTAGTATTTCACCACGCTTGTTTCAATTTTTATACAATATCCACTTGGAAATTTTATCATCAAAAGATACACCTCAGCTTTATTCCCAGCTGTTGTGTTGTGGTACAGATATATCAGAGCTTGCTTTAAATGAGCTGGGTTTGGTATCAGAGCAGCTGGTCACAGCAGTGGGGAGCCTGTCAAAAACACCTGAGAACCATGGAGTGAACAAGGAAGAAAAGGACTGAATAATCTCTTTATCAGGATGGCATGATGGGACTAAATGGATACAATTCAATAATAAGGAATAGTAGGAGAACACTGGGTATTTCAAACACTATGTTAATAGTCTGTGTTAAGTCACACCTAATTGGCATTTTATTGCCAAGTTTTCTAGTATCTCAAACTGCTGCCTCCTAAATTGCATTAAGTGTGAAATACAAATCATATTCCATTCATCAGAGCACTGCTAAAAGGCCAGCCTTGAACTGATTGCCTTTCCAAGTGAGCCAGGGATGGCTGAGGCTGAACTCCTGCAGTCAGATGTGAGAATGGAGGCAATGCATCATGGAAGTTGGAGTTTGGTAAATCAACAATATCCAAGCAAGTCTAAAATGTTGTCAGGGCACTGTAACCTTAGAGAACAGGAATTGAAAGAGTCAGGAATGCAGATCTGTGCAGAGGGAAGGGATGTGAGAATTACATGTTTGTGGTAAAGAAATATGATTAGCAAAACCTCAAAAATATGGTGGCATAGGGAAAAGGAGGAGTTTCCATTATTGAAAGAGGCAATGCTCTTTTCCAACAGGACCCTGACTCTTCAAAGCTGGGAATACTGAAGACAGGAAGTAGCTGTGTGTAAATGAATGCAAGCAATGAGTGACAAATAGGTATACAGATTTAAATAAGTGAATGTGGTGGTATTTTGGAGCCCTCTCAAATCTTGAGTGCCCTTTTGCTTTGGTGGCCATATGTTCCCAAAGAGGCTGACAGCAAACCCTAAGTGCTCGCAGGGTTACAGGCTCAGGAAATGGAGTTTGGAGCTACTCCAGAGCACCATCCTGGCAGCAGGGTCCTGCTTCAGGGAGGGGGAGAGAAAGAGCTGTGCCCAGGGTGCTCAGCAGAGTTACGGGAAAGGCTGCTGACACAACCTCGAGCAACTGAAGGACGTTTAAAGGCCCAGAAATCCAATGTGATGATCCCAAAACCAGCTTGATAAGAGCTCAACTTTCTCAACAATATATAGTATTTTGAAACAATTAAGTTGACACTTCAAGTATCAACATGACATCTTTATCTGAGGTCTATGACAGGAGGACTTATTGCTTTAATGAAACACAAGGCAGAACATTAAAAGTAAGCAACATAGAAAAACTTGCTTCAATGACTTAGACCAGTGTCCAAAATCACATGAGCCTCTGAGAAAATGCTAAGAATATTCAGATATTAACTGATTCATGACACCAGCTTAATTATCAACAGGATGCACTGTTAAAAATTCGTTGTGATACAAAATTCCAGATAATGAAAGAAAACCGTTGTTTTAAGAGATAGAATCAAAAAGAATTTAGAACAAGGCCAAAGGATGATGAGGTTCTAAGGTGTGAAACACTACTGTTTAAAAAGAAAGAATAAGAAAAAATAAGTAAATAAATTTGCTGAAACTATATGATTGCCAAGCAGCTTAATTTTTTTTTTTTTTTTTTGGGTGGCTGCATACACACTGATCTGTTAACTTGGAATAGCTTCATTTTCCTTTTTTAGGAACAAAAAAGATGGTTGGTATGGTAAGAATTGAAAAGGGAAACAAGTTTACTACGTCTCAAATTAGACACAGGAAAAATAAATTTGTCTTCAGTAGTACCAGATCAGAGAGCATTTGCCTCTAATCGTTTAGTTTAGCATACTGTAAAGATCAGGGCAATTTATAGAACTCTGATCTGTCTTGTTATAGCCTAAATTTCATGTATGTTCAGTTTAAGCTCTGGCACAGATATAACTTTTTGGTCCAGAGTTAATTCTATTCAAAAGTTCCCTGAGACTCCTCCACTGTCTCCATCTTCAGTGAATTACATTAGTTGTCAACTCAGAAGATGGGATGAACTCAAATTTGAATACACTGGATTGTCTTACATATTTTTACTACAATAACAGATTTGGCTGTTCGGAGGTCGTTGCTCGCAGGAAAACAATAAATACTAATTAACCTTAACTTTCTTCCCTCCCATTTTAGTCTCTGTAAGAAGACAAAAGTAAATTTGAGTAGAATACGGTCAAGATTGGATATTCAAGTGTCTAAAGCTAAGCCACACCCATGTATATGTATCTGCATTTTCCATCCACACAGTGTAGGGAGCACAAGCTTGTTCTTTGTGCAGAGCTAGGGCAAGATGGCACAAATTCTGCAACCAAGGCAATTGTTTGGACTAAATGTTGTAGGTAAAGTTCCTGACTCATGGCCTGAAGTTCATAAAATTTACTGAGTTAGTTAACGTAAGGACACAAGGTCCAGTGATTATCAAACCTACCACAGTGCAAAAAGTCCTACAGGAGGTGGCGGGTCATTGTGATATGACTTTAGTTCAAATGTTTTTCTGACTACGATGCTTTCTCAAACTTTCCTGTCACTGTGATGATCATTCTTTATCCAAAGTCCCAAGGCACTGATAAATAGATCTCTGTGTTCAGAAACCCAGACTGTCTGATCTGGGAGACCAAAAGATCTCAGAGAGAGTGGCTGCATACTCTCCTATCAACACCTCCCAAATGTTCCTATATCCACATGACTCAAGCTGTAGTTTTTCTAGAAGCATACAATGTCGTTGACTGCTGAGAATTGCTAGCAATGTGAATCTACAGCAAGATCTTTTCTATGGTTTAATGTAGAGCTATCTCCCTCAGAAGGACTGGGCAAAGGGAAATGTGTTGCAGAGTATCAATGCCCTCATCTTGGTCAGGGGAAAGATAGAGTGGCACAGAACAGGCACAAGTTGTTCTTTTCATGGAGGTTAATGTCCAGAGCCAAGACCCTGTTTCTTCTTCTCTCCAGATAATCTCAAGTGGGACAATGGTGCTCATTTTTCTTTCCACCTCTTTTCTCCTGCATGCCACAAAAGTTGTCTCTGAATCCTTTTTCCTAGAGAAAAATCACTGCACTTTTTAGGCCTGTTTGGGGCTATAATTCTTAGGAGTGGCCTACATAGGAAGAGGTCTGATAATTTTTACTCTTACCTTGCCCACATTAGCTTTTCTACTGAGGTGCCTGCTCCATTCCAGTTCAGGAAGGCTCAGTTATTTGAAGAGCTCCCAAATTACTGCAGATTATAGTTGACATAATAAGGAAAAACTGAAATCAATGCCAGTTGACCATTCTGTAAGTTACTACACTTCAGCTCACATCCCTTAAAATCTCAGGGAGCAGTGAGCTAGCTGTGTATGGAAACCATAACAGCTATTCCTCCCACTCAGGGGTGTGTGTTTCTTGCACACACCCTTTCCCAAAATGACAGTCATTTGTAGAAAGTAATCTTGAGGGACCTAAGCACCGAGGTAAGGAAAGAGTATTTTGCTTTTTCCATTTTGACCTTCTCCTGCACAGCATTATGCAGTTCAGCAGTGCCAGGGCACCAGAAAACAGCACATCTTCCTGCTGTGGCTACTGCCAGCGAGCACTGCTGGTGAGGGTGCACACAAGCTGCTCTCTGACTGCTGCTCAGAGCTGGCCTTCCACAGCTGTTTGCAGTGCAATTGCCATAAAATCTGCTCTGACCTCAAGCCAGACACACTCAAGTTGTCAGGCTCCCTCTGTGCCTGCATGAAGGCTAGTCAAGGTGGATTTTTGTGCTACAGCCAATATTCTTAGCAAAGAAATCACACCCATTTTGCTGATTTCCACTTACTGGTGCTGCTCTGCTGCTGGAATATGTGCACTTTTAGCTGCGTTTTCTAGAGTTGATTGTCTTTGCCAGAGGTTGTATTGGCAATGCCATCAGGCACTGGCAGTCCAGGGCTTAAAGCTGCTATGTTAGCAACAACCATCAAAAGCTGCGGGAACAAAAGTTTTCCTTCTCCGCGGATCAGAATATCCAAACAAACGCAGTCTGCTGACACATATTCATTTGTCATATTGTTTCTACAATTTTGCATGTGGAATTGTTGACTCTCTTGAAGTTATTTAAAGGAATTCTTGCCAGTCCAGTGGCAACAAATGCTATACAGAGGCTTGACATTATCAGCAAGCAGTTGTTTGCTCCTCGAAGCTATGAAGAGCAAAGTGCTAATCACATTTTACTCGAGTTTCTGCAAAATCAACACAAAACCTTCTCCAGGATTTATCGCCAGGAATGATGTGGAATTTTTTCTAGTATATTTTGCTGTATGATCTGAAGAACAATAATGAAGTACTCATAGCCTCTTTTGGTTTCTGTTTCACTCGGGACATTCTAATCCTTTTCATAGGTGGAAGAAAGGGATGCTGTAGTTTTCTGCAAGATTCGTGTATTCCTGCAAGGGATGCCATGGATTTGTACTGCCTTGTTATAGATTTTGTTTCAATACAACATACATTTTTCCAATTTCCGTTTCTCTACTATGGACAAAGTTTAAAGACCTTCCTTCCTATCCCTTCTTCTCTTCAGAAAATGCCTCCCCTTAACCGAGCAAGCCAGCAGCAGGAGCAGGGGGAGCTCTGAATTAAAACTCTCCAATGCGCTACAAATACTCAACTTGGCTTTTGCTTTCCAACAGCCCTAATTTTGCTGTTGTTTTGCATTTCAGTGTTTAACCATGCAAGTATCTACCTAACTGGCACACCTGTTCTGAAATGATGCAATAGTTTCACATCGATACAGAGCCCCAGACTCTGGGCTGTACTTGTTAGGACAGAAGCCATGTGTCACTGACTGTTCTCCCTCAAAAGGAAGCACTTCTATCATCTCTCCCACAAGCTTTCAGCATGTCTCTATGAGGTACTGAATGACCACAGAAAGAATTCCAGAGTAGTTCTCTGTGTGGACACTGCTCTAGAAAATTAGATCTCTGTGTGTGTCTGTCTGTGTGTTATACTAAAGGAACCTATATTACATTTGAAGCAAACTTATTATTCCAAAATAAGTAATTTTTATTATAGAACAGTGTCCACCCTGGGAACTATTATAATACATTTCTCTGTACTGCAAAGCACAAACAAAAAAGAATAATAGCTTTATTTTAAACAATATCCAGCCTGTGTGAACTCATTTTTTTCAGGCTATTTCCATTGTAAAAATACTATTAAACAGTCTGTTTCTGTTCAGAGATTCTTATCTTGGTGTTCTCAAAAGCTGTTTTTCAAGAGGTTACCAACATGACAGATATGTGGGGTATTTTTAATATTCTCGCTGGAAAGAGAAATTTTTCTTTTTCCATTTCTTAGAGAGTACAGCTTTCCCTTGGGATTGTTCTGTGAAACAAACACCCTTGTCTGAGTCAGGGAAGATGATCTCTCACCTCTGGCTTCAGTAAACAGCCTTGTCATGAAACTTCTCATCAAATCTAGGAAACTAAATTTGAGATAATCATTATTCTTATAAATAACGTCCCATGCTTCCATAAATTCAGCCTTTTCCATTTTTAACCAAGAATATTAGTTTCTTCTTGTTTGGAACAGTTTTCCAAACAAGAAGAAATTACAAAGTAATGCCTTTCAGTTAGGGATAGCATAGAGCCAGGTTTCTTCACAGGGCACATACAGGCACATCAGCTCCACCTGAGAAAAGGGCAGAGACAAGGATTCGGTGTTCCAGCAGCACGTGGAATCCTGTACCATGGCACAGACCCATCTCCCTGTCTGTGACAAAGCCTCAGCAAGGTGCCCTCTGTTATATTTCGATCCTCTCTGCCGTGTAAGTAGGGTAGCTAATTGGTGATAAACAAAACTTTGCCAACTTGGAGGAAAAAAAGACTGATTAAATGGCTAATTAAAAGGCTCTAGTGATATTAAAACTTCAAGTGTTTTAACTGTGTATATCAGAGGGAGAGATTAAAACTTCTGAAATGAAGGGAAAGTTACTGTCTATCCATTCCGTTTCTTTCCTTTTCTGTGATACATATTTTGAGGGGGATAGATTGCTGGGCATCCTCCAGCAGAGGGTATGTGTTCTGTGTTTTTCTTTAGAACATGCAAAAATTGTCAGGACTAGCTGGTCTTGCTCAGGTCCTATTTTATTACCAGTGATAAAGAATTCTTGAAATTGCTCCTGTTTCCACTCAGCATCATCCAGTGGTTAGAATGTGGTACAATAAAGGTAACACTGCATCCTCTCAGGCAATGATGCGGAATTCTCTCTTGTAATTCTGGCTATGAACAGTTGTTGGCCATAAACTCTCTTCCTCCTGACAGAGGAGAATGAGGCAGGATTTTTTTTTTTTAATTGCAGCTGACATAAATGGAAGTAGGAGCTGGAGGACTTGTAGTGACAGAGGCAAGAATCAGTCAATTGAAGTTATCAGTGTCTAGGAATGAAATCTAGGAAAAAATCAGCTCAAGTTCAGTATAACTCTGTTGCTTTTTTAACCATATAGAGTTTTATGCTTACCTGGCTTGTGAGACTTGGTGAAAGGGTAGTTGGGACTTCTACGTTTACACAAAAATCAAATAATACATTTTAATTTTTTTAAAGTTTAATTCCCTATTTCTGCTATGTATGGACTAATAGGCTCAAATTTATTTGGTTTTTCCTCTTATTGTTCTCACGAGTCCTTAATCCAAACTGACTGTAATGCCAGTGTACTTCATCTGTACATATTAAGCCAATTTCTGGGACTTTATATCAAAATTGGAGAGGCAGACAAGTCTGTGCCACCAGCTATCACTGATGCTCAGTGTACAAATCAAGAAAAAGAATTAAGAGATTCATATACTGTGGATAATGCCTTAAGTAGATCAAGCTTAAAATACATAAGCTCTCACAGCAGAAACTGCTGGGTCTACAGTTATTTCCCCTATGAGACCATATCAGGCTTAGCTGATGATCCCCTCCGAAGCTGGTCACTCCTTCATCTGGTGCAATTTTAAGTCACCACTAGGTCCAGTTTGGGCAGATCCCTGGTCTTATCTCTCTGTTAAGTCACCCTGTGGCAAGGTTCAACCAGGGACTGAAGTGTCACTTAGGACAGAACAGCCCAGAAAAGAACATGAGATTCGGTCTGGGCGAGCAGCCTTGCACTGCAGCCCAAATGCTCAACGTGGGAAACAAATACTGTTTTCATTGTGAGCAAAAATGTGTTTGCCTGCTGACATTTCAGCCTTTTCTCCCAATTTTCTTGTTGCTGCAGCCTAAAAACGTTCAACACTCAAGAGCTCCTTTTGCAGTTACTTTCTCTTTATTTTAAATGTTGTAGACTTCATTTTAGTCTTGCAATCTCCATGAAATTCCTTTTCCTTGTGCTCTCAAGTGTTAATTTGGTAGCATTTATAAGGACTGTTTTGATAAGACGCTGATAATCACAACAGCTGTGATAAAACCAGCTGCGGAAAATCCCTTCTGTTTGCAGCATCAACAGGTCTGTGAGTGATCCCTGGCTGATCCAGGGCACGGTGGGTGGGCAGCAGGGCAGGGAAATCCTTCATCTCCTGCTTCTGGCAGCTCCTAGTACCCAGAGGCATCTGGAATGTGAATGTCTTCCCCTTGCTTTGCCACTGAAATAATTTTATAGTGTTTCAAGTATTGCAAGATGCACAGGGAAGAGAGAAGGGGGCACTATTTCTACCTTTTTTCACACTAAGGAATTTTTAAACCAATGGCTTTTATTTGGTGAGGAAGCATGCAAACTTTCATTGGTCAACTCTAGAGCTCTTCTGCTACCTGCCTGTAGGAGCAACATAATTGAAAGAGCTGATGCTGTGAACACAAGGCAGAGCTCTGATTATTCACAGCCTGGCCTTGCCAGTCAATTTCTTTTTAAAAAAAAATACATTAAGCAGTGCACTTCAAATTCCTTGCACTTTTCAGGTGGTTGACTTCTGTCTAAAAGCCTTCAAAGAACTGAATCGTGCACATTTCCAGTTTAACTGCACATCGCTAAGCATAACTGCTGTATAGCCAGTTTATTTTATATCTTTCAGCTTATTCACTTTATTATGTAACTTCTTAATTTGAGGATTAAATGGTAAAGTGATTAGTCACTTTTTGCGCGTAACTCCATTCTCATGAACGTTAGCACCCCTGCTTTGTCTGCTCACTATTTCTGTTAAAACATCAGCAAGGAAGGATGAATGCAGGTTTAATTAGATTTTTTTTCATGGATAATCACACAGAGGTGTCAAGCCAAAATCCTGTAAACACATATGCTTTAGAATGCAATTTTCAAACTGGGGTCTTTTTACAACTGTTTTTTTACAAAGATCAAGGAAATGATGGTATAAAACATTAAAAAACAGTGCATGTGCTAACAGGACATCTCTAAGTTTATCTAAGTTCCAATGAAAAGAGATAAGGATCTTCCTCGTGCATTGTAACATTTACTGAAGAGCGTAAAGATAAACCAATTCTGTTTCCAATAATATTTAGATTAATATGTATGATACAAAAACCCCGTGACAGCTAGCGTGGCCATGAACCAGTCTTAAGCTGCAAGTCACTGCAGAAAGTCACTAAGCTGTTGGCACAGAAACTATTCCAGCACCATTTTCTGGCTGTCTAGATCCACATTTACATGAGTGGAGGGAGCCCACAGCTTTGCTGGCTGCACTGCCTGCCTTCCACGATGAGCCCATGCCAGTGTTTCTAAATCCCTCACGCTAATGTCCCTACCAGAAGCCAAGGACTTGTGCTCTGAGGGGCTTTACAGGGCAAGTCTGAAAGGGTTACACTTGTTCCCTGCTAACAGGCATGTCACAGGGGACAGCTGCTGCGTGAGAGAGAGTCGGGGGAAAGCAAAATCTTGTAGAACCCAAGCTCCCTTTACGTTTATTTAATACCCATGAACGAATGGGTAATAATGCTAATAATATGCCACCACCAAATCGGCCTGTCCTTTCCATCAAGCCCAGACAGCATCACCTTGCAGCTGTTGTAGTACAAGCAGGGAAAAAAAAGAGTTTGAATGGGGAACAGCTGGCATCTTCTGCCTCCTCTGTGGACCCACAAACTCCTTCCTCACAAGGCTAAATACCTTAGAAACTACATATGCTTCAGCTGCAATCCCAGCTCCTGCTTAAACTTGTAGGCACTTGTACATTTGAGAGATCAGTTAAGGTCTTTCCAGTGTCACACATTCAAGTCTGGCCTGTGCAGTCACTACATGGCAACATGTATTTGTGGCTTAGAGAACTTCAACTGCTGCTTCTCACATGAGGCCTCAGAGCACTGATCTGCACATGGAGGTTTTTGCAGTGGGTCTGTTTCAATCATTTTCCCTTTGCAAGAGAGCTCTAGCTCGGTCTTACCAGTCATAAGCTGACATCCTGCTAAGTCACAAGTGTATAGATCCATGGCATCCACGCGACAAGAGGGAGCAGGATTATATCATAAACACACGGTGTGTGAAGGAAGTTTGAAAACACCAATTTGATCTCCGTAGCTGCTGAAGTTACACTTTCCTCCGTTTAGGACAGCTGTTAGTGCCTTCACTGTTTTGGTTTCTGCCAGGGTTTCTAAGATTGTCTTTGGTACCTTTCAAACAGCAGATCTTTCCAGTGGCCTCAAAAGCAGTGCAAGAGCCTGAAATCAGAACCACTTTTGCTGATTCTGACAGATTTTGATAGATTCAGTACCTGCTTCCCTGAACGGAACCATGCTGTACTCAGGGATCAGTGATCACCTCGCTGGCTGTGAGAACTCTGTGGGGTTGTGATTAACCCACAGCATTGCTAGTGGAGCCATAGAGTATTTACACTAGGGTTTACAAACTGCTACAGGTTTCCAACCAGGAGTACAAGTATCACAGGAAAATGATGTGTGAGTGCTGCCACTCTGTGCAAATGTGCATGGCTGGTAACTGCCACTGATGCTGCAACAGCAGTGGACAAGCAAAACCAGTTTGTATTAGTTTATATTAGCAAAACAAGAGTTCTACACTTTGCTCTAGGTCTGAACGTTGGTGTTACAGGCCAAGGGCTACAGTCTGTGATTCCTGATTCCCCACGATTCACTCCACATATTGTGTACACACACACAGCAGCAAAGCAAATGAGTATCACGTGCTCACACTTCCTAAAACAGTTGGGTTATAAAACGAAGTAAATACACTCTTTTTTTTTCTTAATGGTGAGCAGTGGAACTTTATTTAAGGGGTAACACATTTCTTGAACTATTTCGTAGGGTTTGCAAGTGTTTAAAGAGGATTTTTGTAATGTTTTGGTTAACTAGGTTATACTAGTTCCCAGCCAACTATTTTATCTTCTAAGTCAAGAAGTTTTTAGACTTCCCTTGCCTAATAAAGCTACTATTTATTTATTAAGCTTTGAGATAAGTATTTCATTGAGGTTTTAGTGGCAAAGGTGGTGTGTGGTTTACAGGTTTCTTACTGTTGTTCTCTCATGGGAGGCTTCCTGTAATAAGCTGCATTCTCTCTATATCCGAGTTTGTCCTCACCTCAGTGTTAACTCCCATGTTAATATTTTATTAGATTTATTAGATTAGATTAGAATATTTTCGTAGATTTAACATAAATATTTAGGCATCCTAACAGCAGCAGGCAATGATAAAATACTTTTCAACTGCTTTTGCAAAATTTGTGTCTGTTTCTTGTTATCTCTAAGATATCTAATCCTTGCACCTGACTCCTAGCAATGTCTTATCATGAATAAATCGTGAGTGCTGGCTCACCTAGCTAGGAAAGCCAGGAAAGTGGCTGAATGTAGACCAAGCCTAGGAAACTTAGCTAGTATAAGCCTGACCTCAGTCTGAATTATTCTGAAGTGAGAATTCAATGTTAGTTCCTTCACAAACACAGGTTAGTGTTAGGGAGTGTACAAAAACAACAGGCCTTTCAAATGTACCTGAAGGAACTTAGTCATGTGAAAATCACTGAAAATCAGTGCAGCTTATCCTCCTAGATCAACTGAATTCCTATGGAAGTGTCAAACATAGTCTTTCGGTTTGCTTGTATAAGAGGGTTCTGCTCAGTCTGACACAGATCTGGGGTGGAAGGATGCAAAGGATCAGACAGACACTTAAATGCCAGAGAATTTTTTCAGTGGGGTATGGGAGAGTCTTCTGTTTGCATTTGCCTAGGAGAATGTGGAGAGAAAATCTGAAATGTAGCTCCTCTAGTCCACAGGTTAGAGATAAAAGTACAACTTCTTCCCCCTCCCCCCCCCCAAAAAAAAAGCTTTCTACCTAAATATTTAGATTTTTGGCATCTCGATGATTGCAGATTGTCACTGCTTCACAGGAGATAGAGCTTTGCTTCTGGAGCTAGTCAGACCTAGGGTGGTGAATTCCAGATAAGATGTAGGAAAGCTTAGGGAGGTCTGGCCTGAGAGTAGAAGATTCAACTTGGAAAGATGGATAAGGGCTAAATGCATAGTGTAATCTCAGGGAATAAACAGGCAGTTACAGTATGTAACAGGAGGCAGCAGTAACAACTTGTATTTGTCAGATTTCTCATCTCTTTACATTGTTGTCTCCAATGGAAGGGCCAGGGACACTGTAGACTTTGTTATTTTAACTCTACTTGGATCTTCTGTTGTCTAAGAAACATGCTGGTATAAACTACCACTGATGTTTAAATCCCCGTGCAGTGAAGAACTGCTCTATCATTGTCTTCAGAGGAACTTTGAGTATAAATAGAGATTGATTTAAATATTTGCTTAAGTGATCATTTTAGGTGAGTCACACCTGTAAGAACCTTTGAAATACCAGCATTTCAGAGCAGCATACAGAATGATCAGGGAAGGACTCCAAAGCATTTCATAAAAATAAAAGCATTAACCCCAGACCTTTGGTTTTGTAGTGTTTCCTGGGCAGGATGGTGGGTACCTGGGTAAGTAAATCAGAAGGGTATAGGCCTTCCCTATGCTTCCAGCATGTTCCCCACCCCCCACTTTTAAATGAAGGTCCTGCAGTAAAGAAAACAGCACATTTTCAGCCATAACTCTGTATTTTCCATTGTGGTCTGTTTATCTTACATGGGCTGTATTTTAGTATGTTCTTTCACAAACTAGCAGGCACTATACTTAGCACAAATATAAATCTGTAATGAAATATCTCCATCTAGATAACTAATGAAAAGCACAAAATATTTTATACCTTAAAGTTTAAAACAATTCATTAACAATTGCTCATGTAACTGGAAATAATTTAATGGCTGATTTCTCCACAGTTCTGGCATTTCCAAATATTTATATATTTAGAACTGTAGGGAAACAGATTGCAATCAAAAAAATCTGCCCTGTGTTTTTTATGCTGTGGTGTATAGTGCAACCATGTATGTAAATCTCAAGTGTATGCCTGTATTTCCCAAGCCATAACATAAATTTCAAACCTGTAAATTAGGTTTATACTGCACTTCTCAATATAGCTGAACTTTGTGCATAAGAATGACATCATTGTTTCTGGAGTAACTAACCTACATGAGAAGAGGAGAATCAGAAGCAGACTTTTAAGAGGAAAATATCAAACAGAATAAATGGTTTGGACACAACATATGATGCTTTTGGGTGCTATAAACATTTTATTGTTACTTGTTTGGGAAGAACTGCATAACTCACTGGGGCTCCATAACTTGTGAGTAATGCAGCCATCTCAAAATGTAGCAGATTTATCCATCAGGGTGTTCAAATGAAAATCCAGGATCTCATTTCCTCCTTGGCCGTTATAAATTTGACCCAGTGTTTAACAATGACCCATCTGCATGAATTCCTTTACATTTACATAAGGCGTAACTTGGATTAAAAGATGTAACCTGATGGAACATTTCAGCACTGGAGCGCTAAAATCTAGTTGTAAATTCTATTTTTAAAAAGCACCAGAAATTTAAGGAAACTTAATCCAGTTGCAGTAGTTATGGGAGAATAGGGCATTTCCGTTAGACTTTTTTGGCTAGAAATTAACAGTTGCTCATATAACTTACTCTGCATAGACAATAACTGATGTCTCGATGAGGTGGCAGCATGAATGCCACTACACTTAGCCTCACTCTTTGCCATAGGGTTATGGTTACAGTCAGAGGTGAGAGGCACCAAACGGTGATTTCCAGGGCTTGCCTGGATACTTGGCGGCAGTGACCCCATCTGCCTTTTGGCCCCTGCCGCAGCACACTCCGCTCCGGAAGGTGATGCCCGGCTCTGAGCACCCCGGCCGGGCTCTGCAGCTCGGGATCGCACCGATCCTCGCAGCAGCATCTCCCCCTGCTAAGTGCTGCCCTACAGAGGAGATCGCTGTACGGCGGCTCCGTGCCCGGCACTTCCTGGCGTTCCCAACGCTTTGCTTCGTTTGGGGGACTTAGATTGCAAACAAACCCTGCAGCAGCCCCGCTGCCGGATGGAGTCCGCCTGACTGAGCAGCACAAAGCATTTCGCTGGGAAAGTTTGCTATAAATAACACCTCTGTTGTTTTTGCCTCAGCTTCTCCAATTATTATTATTATTTACACATTCTGTGGCTGATGGTGTGCCCAGGCTTCTTCCTGCTCACAGCCATCATCACCCTCTGCGTGGCCAAAGCATTTTCCTCTTGCATCCAGTTGCGACACTGCAACCAGAGGCTTGCGGTGGCCCATGTGGCGGCCGCAGAAGGAGCACTCAGATGTGGGAAGACCTACTCTTATTCCCATGCAAATTTTCTCGCTACTAATATTGCTGCCTCAATAGGGGAGTAGAAATCTACCCCCCGAGCAGCGCCGAGCTCCGCGTTTCGGGATTCATTTAAAGGCGGCACATAAAGGCTGCCCCGGGAAGCGCTAGGAGCCGGGTGCTTCAGGCAGCCGCAGGCGCCTCCCAGCCCACCTGGGTGTGCAGCGCCGGTGATTTCGGCGGGGGCCCGAGGAGCGGGCCGTGCCGGCCTCGGGCGGGGCCGCCGCCGCTCGGTCGGTGTGCGCCCGCGGTCGGTCGGTCTGTCGCTCGGTCGCTGTGCGTGTCTGTGTGCCCGGGCTCGGGCGGTGCGTCTCTGTGTGTGTGCCCCGCTCGGTCGCTGTCTGTGTCTCAGTCTCAGTGTGTGTGCCCCGGGCGCGGGGCGGTGCGGTGCGGGCGGCGCTGTGCATGCCGGGCGCGGGCGGCGCGGGCAGGAAGCGCTCGCTGCCGGCCGAG